>OZ004673.1:16730257-17313862 GCA_963924505.1 Agonopterix alstromeriana
GTACAATACATGCCTCGAAATTGGAGCATGCAGGTTTCCTCACGATGTTTTCCTTCACCGAAAAGCCAGTGGTGTTACAAATCGTACATAAATTCCGAAAAACTCATTGGTACGAGTCGGCCTGGACGGGGATAAAACCATCGCCTCCTGCACGGCAGGCAAGGTTACTCGCCACTGGACCACCACGGCTGTACAAATGATTTAATATTTAAAAAAAATTACCCATGTTAAAATAAAAATAAATCGATTCTGCTCTCAATTCTAAACAAAACTATCTTCTAGTTGTGGGGACTTGCCACAGATGTCAACACCCACAAGTTATAGCAACGACGCTAACAGATGGCGCTACGGTCGCACTCGCAAATGTGTACGTAAGACAACATGCGACGTCACATTGGTAACCCGTTAGCAGCTACACATAAGGTTCACAATCGTATACAAGACATGAATCGCCCAAGAGAAATAATCACAGAGATTCGATATATATATACAAGGTCCAACTAAGATCTGTTGGACCACGGCCGCCTGACCGACCTAGCTAGGCGGAAGATCTTCCCTTTCCACCGGAGGAACCTCCCACAGTAGTTCCTCCACATAGTTTTGCGTTAATTCATTAACACTTTGTATTTTGTTCGCGACCGACATCTTTGAAAACGTAGCTTATTAAATATGCTTATATGGTTTCTCCCCTTTTCGTCGAAAGTAAAACGAGAACAAAGCCTCAACTAATACCTAAATAGCTAAGCTTGTAAGCATGTAAGTTTGTAAAGCAGTATTCATCCGCCTCTTAATATTTGCCGCGCGCATTCGCATAGCAACACGACTGCTCGTTTATTTGTTTGTCCTACATTTACCTACTAGATAGACCGTACTTGCCTTCTTCATGTGTTTATGATGTTAGCTTGTGCAGGTTTACTTTGGAACGTAGGAATTCTAGGTTTTAACACCAGTTTGTACCATTTAGGCACGCTTTTTAAGGGGATATAATTCGGAGCGCGCTCCATACAAACGTACTATGGTGATATTTTCATACTAACCGATTGAAGTCAATGAAATTTTGCTGAAACAATCTTGAAACAAATATCTATGCTTGTATGGAGTCAGATTTTCGTTCGTACTGGACCCTGTATATTCTTAACACGTTGTATAATCCGTTGTTAAATTTAATACAATACAAGCATTGCCAGACTTATATCACACAAGTTTTTTTTCATCTGGCAATTTAAAAGAAATCGATTAAAACTTTCCCGCCTAATGGCTTTTTTTTTTCTTTTAGCAGACAATATTAGTGATATTACTTTTGTTTCTAGATTTATTGACCGGTTTAAAAAAAGGAGGATGTACTTGACTGTCTACAGAGTCTTTCTTAATATGCTGAAGATTTTTTTAGGTGGTGATCATACCATAAAACTGAACAATATATCGACGGGGATCTTTGACTAATTATTATAAGGACTAGCCTTGCGGTAGCATTTCCCCTCTGCCACGGTATAAGCACAATTGATCTTGTGCATTTACATTCAATTTTACACCTTATCACTAAACGAGACAACCTATAATTGCGAAATAATAATTTCGAACTAAGAACGTTTGGGGTTCACACGAGACTACTTTTCATGATTTTTAACATTCAAAATTAGAATCTAAAGTTATGGGGAATAAAACCCAAAGTAGCGGATTTCATGTTACCTCGCCCCCCGCAAAAAGTGGCAGAAATGTTTGTTAGTAGAATTACACGCGTAACCAGTCCACATATAAATAGTCAAAGACGGGGATGTACTCCTAACTTACAAAAACCAAATATAACAGGAGGCGAAAATTAATCAAGTTGTGATGAAACTTCATATAGGAGATATTTCTTCGGTGCCTAGCTACGTCAATTTTGCGAATTTCAACGTAATTCATAATATCAGTAGACGCGCAATTCATTATCTATCGAAATGCATTCATAAGACGTTGTCGTAAAAAATTTTAGTTATAGGTAATAAAAGGTAAATATTGTTAGCACTTCCCCGTCGATATGGGACGAAAAAAACAGCTGTTCCCTATAAAACTGCAATCCTACTCGACCAAAATGTATGGAACATCGTTAAATTTTTTGAGATTTTTGTTTCATATTGTTCCATAGAGAAAGTTGTTCAGTTTGATAGCCTGATCATGCTCTTAAAAAACGACCCTGTGTATTAGACAAACATTATACCGTCAGCCAACTTATTAAGGAGGGCCATATATTTGAGTTTATTTTTCTAACTATCGGCGGCGACTTTGAACGCGCAGATCACTGACTTTTAATAGTCATAACTTTTGATTGCACAAACCGATTGCGATGAAATAAAACCTAAATGTTAATCCTAACAAAGCCCTATGCTTTTGTGAAAACTCTATCCAAATCGGTTCAACTGTTTTTGAGTGATGCGTGCACAAACAGTCAAATATTCTAAACGCTCTCGATTATTATTTTTGGAAATATCTTTAATGTACATCCACACCAAGTTTACAATTTTATTATATGGTGTGTATTGATGACATTATTTTAATAGGATTACCTATCGCAATAACATGGGCTTAGTGTTGCTACCGCTTGATTAATATATTGTTAACGGTTACATAGTAACGCAAAGTGTGGTAATCCTCTTAACTTGAACTGTAGTCTAAACCTTTTGTGATGGAATTAACGGGAGGTTTACCTATTTTATTATAGCTTTAACTATGTATACAGACAAGTAATTATATCTCATGAGTAAGTTATACACATATATTTATACAGGGCCCTTCTTAATATGCTGACACTTTTTTAAGGGGATGATCAGACCGTCAAACTCAACAACGTTCTCTATGGCACCAATATCGAAATTAAGAAAAAAAATTACCTCTTCCATACAAAACTGCAAACCTATTTGAGCTAAATGTGTGGGACAGCTGATTTATTGAGTTGGACCCTATATAGGGTCCAATATGCTGACACTTTTCTAAGGGGATGAGCAGACCGGCAAACTGAACAACGTTCTCTATGGCACCAACATCGAAATCGCGAAAAAAAACAATCATCTGCTTCATACAAAACTGCAAACCTACTAGAGACAATCTCACCGATCCCAGCTACCCAATCCGCGGCGTAGCCCCAGCAACGTCCTATGCCGAAGTCCGTACCCCCCTAGGGTGCCCCTAGGTCGGTTGCTTAAGTTCATTCAATTGGCTCGGTGACCCTTCTGGTCCCTCCAATAGTCCGCAGTAAAAAGCAGTAAATGCTCCCTGAGCAAAGCTGTAAAAGTCATTTCAAAAAAAAAAAGAACTAAAGCCAAATGTATTGGACATCTGATTTTTTTTTCACTATTTCGATGTTGGCCCCATAGGAAAAGTGGTTCAGTTTGACGGTCTGATCATGCTCGTTAAAAAAGTGTCAGCATATTAAGAAGGACCCTGTATATTACTAAGAGTTAATGTACAAAAAGCCGCCATCTAATAAGAAAGGACCCTAAACACAAGTTGAACTGTAGTGACGTCATCTCACGTCACTATCGGTGGACCGGTTGGTACGGAGTGGTACAATTCATGCTAGTAGTTGTAGCCCATTATGTCGCATTGTGCTCTGAGTGGAATGTACTTGACATTATTTACATTTCGACCCGTGGCTATTATAAAAGTCAAAGTCAAAATTGTTTATTCAAAATAATATCACATAGATAACTTTTTGACGTCATGTTTTTGAATCTACCACTGCGTCGGAAGGTGTTCCGTTGTAGAGAAGATGCGGCCAGAAACTCTACAACACACTTCTTTTAAACAAAACAAAATATACAAAGTACAATTACATAAATTCAATATTAAATTACATAGTGTAACATTGTCAAGACCCTTTGACTATTTATTATGTGGACTGGTTACGCGTGTAATTCTACTAACAAACATTTCTGCCACTGTTTGGGGGGGGCGAGGTAACATGAAATCCGCAACTTTGGATTGTATTCCCCATAACTTTAGATTCTAATTTTGAATGTTAAAAATCATAAAAGTAGTCTCGTGTGAACCCCAAACGTTCTAAGTTCGAAGTTATTATTTCGCAATTATAGGCTGTCTCGTTTAGTGATAAGGCGTAAAATTGAATGTAAATGCACAAGATCAATTGTGCTTATACCGTGACAGAGGGGAAATGCTACCGCAAGGCCAGTCCTTATAATAATTAGTCAAAGTCAAGACCAGACATTTTGGTCATTCAAATAATCATCGAGTTTATAGTAACCTTTTTTACAGAGGACTTGTTTAACATGGGACTTAAACTTTTTGTCCGTCAAGTTAAGAATATTCCCTGGTATCTTATAGATCATTTTTTTAGAGATTGGTTGCGTTTCCACGACTCTTTAGCTGTGTTTAAAAATAACTTAAAAAAGTAATTTAAAACTGTAACAAAAGTGTGTCTGTACATTGAAGATATTTACATGAAAAAGATTACGATATGGTTTTTAGGTTTCCCGGACGCCAAATCAACCTTTTTTAGAATTTTTGTCCGTCTGTTTGTTTGTTTGTATGTTTGTAACAGCATCACGCAAAAACTACTGAACGGATTTTGATGAAACTTGTTAATTTTGATAATTTATGATCTGACTTAAAATCTGGTAAGTATATAATTTGTGCGGACGAAGTCGCGGGTAAACTCTAGTAATGTATAAAAATGTATCTATGGAAATGTAAAAGATTGTATGTGTGACGAAGATCTAAATAAATAATGTTTCTTTCTTTTTTCTTTCTATGTAAATTAGTAGGTATTGTATGCACCTATATTCGGAATTGGCGTGATGACCCTCAGTGGTCACGTTAATTAATAATTTAAAAAAAAACAGTAAATGTAAGCACCTTCTTACTACTTACTACCCCGCATGGGATTATGGCCGTGAACAATCATAAGCATCTGCTCACGACTATATTCCCCAAGGGGGTAGTCAGAGATATTCTGAAACCTCAGAATACAACAAACAGAGAGAGAAACTGAGTCGTGAACAATGTCTAACTAAATTTGCTAAAACTATTTTAAGGGGTTGATCAGACCATCAAACTGAATAATATTGTCTACGGGACCAAATTAATTTATTCCATTAAAACAATATACAATGATACTTTTATGAGACTATCTGCCAGTTGCACGTACGTTCATTAAAGATAAGCATATGCTCACGACTATGTTCCCCGAGGGGGTAGTCAGACATATTCCGAAACCTCAGAATATCCACGTTTTACTAGTAGTACCGAAACTCTGTCCAGTGTGACGGGGGGTGAGCCCGTCGCCACTTAGAAACCCCACTATCACTAGCCGGCTACCGGTAGACACTTAGCCGTCGTCATTAAAGATAATATTCCATTAAACCTTTCGCTGTCACTTTTTGTCTTGTTGACTTAATGGAGGATTAACTCTAATAAACGTACGTGCAACTGACCATGTGTGTATTTTATGGTTATCAAAGTGGTGCATATTGTAACTAATTAAATATAACCTTTGGATCGAATAACACAGATTTCTCAGAACGATTGCGGTGTCGTTTCCAACCTTCAGTTGTTTAATTGTGTTGTCTCTTTTTCACAGGTACGTGTGACTTCCTACTAAAGACAATAATAATTCTAGAATATAGAAGAGAAGGAAACTGGAAAAACTTATTTTAGGTGAGTAGTCGTATCGTCATAGAATATACAAGGTGTAAACTGAAATGCGTTACAATTGAAGACGCGAATAAAAATCATCTGTTCCATACATTTGGGCTTAGACAATATAGGGTTCTTCTTAATATGCTGACACTTTTTAAGAGGATGACCAGACCGTCAAACTGAACAACTTTCTTTATGGCGCCAACATCGAAATCGCTAAAAAAACAGCCTTTCTATACAAAACTGCAAGCCGAGTCGAGCCAAATGTATGAGACAGCGGAATTTTTTTTTCACTGTTTTATGTTGGTTCCATAAAGAAAGTTGTTCAGTTTGACGGTCTGATCATCCCCTTGAAAAAGTGTCAGCATATTAAGAAGGATCCTATAAAAACAAATAAAAGGAAATGATAATAAATAACAGTGGAATAAGTTGTAAAAGGGTAACATTTTTAGCAGGCGGTGCCGAGGGGCCACAGTTGTCCTTTATGGGTTTAAGTTTGCGGTCCGTTTGAGTGCATTCGAGGATTCCGCCTGCATTTACATGCAGCCCCAGTAGCCGATCATATAGATGTATATATACAGTTATCCAGAACGCTGAAGTAGCCTTTCTGTGTTCTGAATATGAATAGTCAAAAGGGACCTGTAGCCATGATTGCACTGCCTCGGTGGTCTAATGGTTAAGAGCATTGGATTCTTGACACGGAGGTCGTGGGTTCGATTCCCACGGCGGACACTTAGTGATATGTCACTTTGTGCGTTTTCCCCAGTTGGTTAGGAAATTGCAGGCTGAATCACCTGATTGTCTGAAAAGAAATAAGATTCCGTGCTTTGGATAGCACGTTAAGCCGTTGGTCCCGGCTACTATCTCTCGTGGTAGTAGTCGTTACATAAAAACCACGTCAGAGGCCGTAAGGCGGTCTGAAAAAACTCTGACACCAGGGCTTGCGCACACGATAAGAAGAAGAGTCTTGATTATTTGAAATATCAGAAATCACTTTGGTGTTCCATAACAAAATTGGCAAAACAATCCACTTTTGAATGACCTTGGCGTCTCGTCACAGGCGTTTTATTTTCGATACTTTGATCGCAAATACAAATAGAACAGACCAATATTTGTAGTCAGGTCAATGTTTAAAATTTTAGGTACGCCCTATTTTTGACTTTGAGCGCAGGTGTGCGCACTTTCTATGGAGATTATGCATCTTTCTACTGCTGATTTGGACGTGTGAATTTCAAAAATCGCACTCCAGATATCTCGAGCCAGAAGCATTGTATCGAGTTCAGTTTCTATGTGAGGTTTGTTCCATTAGACAAGACCCTCTTTCGTTGTAATGGGAAATGGATCGAAAAAAATTGGTTTCTTCATAAATACTATATTTCTTCTACAGACAGACTGAATGGACGAAAGTATAAGTAAGTTCCTTGTTTGACTACGGAACCCTAAAATTAGAATTATATAGCGTGTTAGGGTAAACAGATGCATCCATAATACTGAACAACTTTACCTAAGAAACCTACAGGAAATTCTTTTTTTTTTTTACTTTTTATACAAACGTTCGATCAGTTGATTGCATTTAGAATGGGAAGTCCAAACATTTTTTTGGGAATTTCCTATAGGCTTCTTAGGGAAAGTTGTTCAATATCACGGGTACAATCACCCCTTAAGATAATGAAACTGTTTACCCAAACATACATACATAAACTCACGCCTTTTTCCCAGAGGGGTAGGCAGAACCTATAGATCTCCACTTTGGGCGGTACTGATACACCTCTCTTGCTTCCTCCAAGTCAATACATCTTTTCATACATTCCCTTCGATTTCGGCTACTTTTTACCTGGCATTTTTTAATGACGTCCCTGATCTGGTCTAGGTATCCTCTCCTAGGTCTGCCTCTACCAATGTTTCCTTCCACACACGCCATATATATCTGTTTCGTAAGTCGACTTTCATTCATCCTTTCAATATCTCCAAACCATCGAAGCATTCCTTCTCTACTTGAAGCACTACACCTTCATTTATTTGCTTTACCCAAACACCCTGTATATTTACGTTTGAATTGGTCCCAAAAATAGATAATAAATACTAAAGCGGTACTTTATTTTGTGCTCATACTCGTATCTTGCTCCAGCCTTGTTTTTAAGCGACGACCTGGATGCTCACGAAGCAGAATGTCGCTTACACAGCTCTAGTAGGTACTTCATAATTTGGTTGATTTGCTTTACAATAAAGTAGAAAATAGTACATTTTTCTGCTGACCGTATAGTTAGCGCAGTCATGTAAGCGAGTGAAGAATGGCCAATTTGTTAAAAATAAAACACGTAAATCCGGATTGTGAAATGGCAAATCTACTGCCGACTGGATACTGTTTAATGTTTTATTGTTAACGTGAAATAAAATAAATCACTTATTCGTTTATTTGATTAAATGCATGTTCCCTTGGTAGTTCAGTGGCGAGTAACCTTGCCTGCCGTGCAGGAGGCGATGGTTCGATCCCCGTCCAAGCCGACTCGTACCAATAAGTTTTTCGGAATTTATGCACGATTTGTAACACCACTGGCTTTTCGGTGAAAGAAAACATCGTGAGGAAACCTGCATGCTTCGATTTCGAGGCATGTATTGTACCCACGGTCCATTATGTGGCGACGGGCTCACCCCCCGTCACACTGGACAGACTTTCGGTACTACTGGTGAAACGTGGATTTTCTGAGGTTACAAAATATCTCTGACTACCCTCTCGGGGAATATAGTCGTGAGCATATGCTTATGCTTATGCTCTATTCAGATGATCCAGGTGGTTTTTCTTGGTCTGACGTCCATCCTCGGCTCCTATTGGGTTATGAACGTCGCTCATGAAAAGCAATAATATCAATACGATGTCTTCCTTGCCTATACGGCTACGGTGACTGCTGCTGGTATGATGGGCTTCGCTGATGTGCCCGAATGTGGCTAATGTAGCCAATCTTTGCGGTGAAAGTCCGTCAAAATAGTTGTTACGGGCTTTAAGTTGGTCCCGCTTGGTATCGAGATCCTCTCTTCTCTTTTTCTCAAAAGTGGAAACATTTGCCTGAACAAGATGCCTCCATTCCGGACGCTCCCAGATCTCTTGTGCCTCTTCAGACCGT
Organism: Agonopterix alstromeriana; assembly: GCA_963924505.1. Classification (NCBI taxonomy): domain Eukaryota; kingdom Metazoa; phylum Arthropoda; class Insecta; order Lepidoptera; family Depressariidae; genus Agonopterix; species Agonopterix alstromeriana. The sequence goes on from OZ004673.1 coordinate 16,739,014, forward strand.
CCTTGTAGCGAAGAAATTGCCCTCCTTTGCGCTTGCTGTCTCTGAGCTCTGAGTCCCAGGCCCTGATGTCCATCCTCGTCTCCTATTAGGTTATGAACGTTGTCTATACACCATGAATAACAAACATCAATATAATAGGCAAATAACACCGTAAACAAAGAGCTTATTTGGTAGCTATTTTAGCGCACATTGTAATTGTGGCGCTTGAAGCGCTTCGGAGTTGTCAAACCTGATGGATTGAGTGTCAGTATGGCACGCTTAGACGGGGCTTAGCGTTTAACTGTGGTTCATTCCAAGAACGGTAGCGAGCTTAGAATCGTCGCGCCTTCAATGGTTATGTAACACATGCGATATCCCTGATGCATAACGGTTTTCTAAAGAGGATGTTCAGCCAAACAACTCTCTCAACAACAATTGATGTGAGAGGTGGCTTGGGTGAGTGTCATAAAAGGCGACTAACCTCATCAAGCACTTACAACATATCTGAAACCCACACCGTGTGGCAGTCTGATCGCGGTTATAGAATCTCTAGCTCTGATTGTAGTGGTTCTCCGTTCAATAACCATCAGATTCAGTGAGTACGAGCCAGAAAGTTCACGTTGTTGCGTAACATTATCCTGCGTACCTAAATGCTTTCTTAAGTAAGCAGTCACTATAGTCAAAATGGGTTTTGAGAAATCAAGAGAGACGTAGTTAGCTTATCGTCCAAAAACACTTCAAAAGAAACCTTTCCGGTTGAAATATGGTGGTGTATCTTAAGGTTTTCCCTGACTTGTACCACACAAAGTTCGAAGACCGCAGATCCTCTCACCATGATTAGTCGCGGCGGCCATTATTTAAATTTTATGTCTTCAGCTGACACTTATTGGACGAAACTCGCTAGTTTTTCTGAATATTCTTCTTACTCGACAAGTGTTTTATGTCAAATCGATGTTGATTAAATTTACTAATATTTTGCTGAAAGGGTTCTTAGGCTGTTTTTTTTTTATTACATTCCGTAATTGACTTTACCAATCATCGTGTAACATCCTGTCACAGTATAAGATAAAGTACGTACCTGCGTACAGTACTTACAGATTTATTAAGTTCCCCCGATGTACCTGCGCAGTTGACAAATTTTAACAACGCGCGAAATTATATTGACCAATCAGGATGAGCCACCTTCAATACCTTGTCGCTATTGGCTGATTGTTTTCGCGCCCTTTTCGCTGCTATCCGACTTTGCCCCCTTTGATTACTAAACGACTTCGGGTTTTGTCGGGGTACTGCGCAAACGAAGATTGACGAGGCAGGCCTGTCTAACTCCACAGGTCAGGTACGCTTGACGGCCGATCCCCACCGAGGGGTGAATGTCAATAGGTTAGGTATACCGTGTAAACTTCATGGTCAAATCTCATTAGACTTGCCGCCATTTTGTGAGTAGTCAATGTCAAAAAAATAACGCTAAATTCACATTTTCAGTGATTCTTTGGCTTAAATACTATTTTTAATAACAGAATAAAATATTTAACGAAATGTATAATGATGTTCATACGATGCGTGGCAAGTCAACCCTACACATATGTCATGAACAATTTGCGCAAAGTGCGCATGTGCGAACATCATCATATCAAATCTAAAACGATGTTTGAAGTGCCGGATCTGTGCCAAAGATTACATGCCCTACTCTAACTGTCTCTCATTGTGGTAAGTAGAGACAAAAGAACGCCGCTTTCTTCGATCCGGACATTTATCTCGGTTGCTCGACATATGAGTCTCTTAATTTGGTTTCGGGAACATCAGACCTGACACTTTTTAAGTACATTACCAATTTGGTCAGTTTCCGCATGTCCGCATTAGCATAGCATGTGCTCACGACTATATTCCCCGAGGGGGTAGTCAGAGATATTCAAAACCTCAGAACATCCACGTTTCACAAGTACCGAAACTCTGTCCGCGTGACGGGGAGTGAGCCCGCCACTTATATTGGACAGTGGGTACAATACATGACTCGAAATTGAAGCATGCGGGTTTCCTCACGATGTTTTCCTTCACCGAAAAGCCAGTGGTGTTACAAATCGTACATAAATTCCGAAAAACTCATTGGTACGAGTCGGCCTGGACGGGGATAAAACCATCGCCTCCTGCACGGCAGGCAAGGTTACTCGCCACTGGACCACCACGGCGTTCAAAAGATTAGGTACAAATGAATCAAAGGATTGTAAATACATTTGTCTGCAGGTTGATTAACTTTTGTGTGTGACGTCACATATTGAATAATAAATAAAACGGCGTCATTTCGCGTCGGAACCACGGGCCGCGTGTCGCTCTGATTTATTTCTCTCCCACTTTTGTTACTAACGGAAAACGTTACAATTTACAATTGTTTTATTATTTTTAAACGGAATAAAGAGATCGCTTTTTGTTTAATGCGACGTTCTTTTGTTTTATTGGCTGTGTAACGGTTGTATAGTTTTCTTTTAAATGACTGCTCAAAATTATTGGTTTTACAGAGTGGTGACATTGATATCATTAGCATCCTTTTAAAATAAGAGTCTACCTATCAAAATGAACAACTTTTACTATGGGAGCAAACAGATCGTAGCAAGATAAAAATCTGCTGCTCCATACTAAACTGCAATGCTTGCTCGACTCAAAATATAACAATATTTGCAACAGCAGATTTTTTTTGCTCCGATCGGATTTCTCCCATAATAAAAGTTGTTCAGTTTGATGGGTAGACTCTTAGTTTAAAAGGATGCTAATGATATCGCGTATACTCCATTTAAAATCGCAACGACATAAACAGAGATTTGAAACACTTCCTCTCACTTATTCTTAGAACAGCTTTAGTAACGTCCATGATATATCGGATAGTATATCTTTCTCATAAATAAATTTAACATATTTGCAAATGAGAATTGGACAGAAAGCTATACATATTTTCTGATTCCTTAGGAATTGGAAAAACTTTTCGTCCTTTTTGGAATGAAGTATAAGTCATCATAAATAACCCTCCTTCTGGCGCAGTCGGGTAAAAAGTGAACCTCGCTACAATCGCCAAGGTTGAGTTGTAGCACACTTTCTGGGAACATGGAAGTGAGTTTATTTATACAATTTGCAGTATAAATCTTGGAAGTAGTTGTTCAAAGTAGAAAGTTATCGAAGCTAAGGTTCTAGGTCAGAGTGAGAGGTCGATTGTCGCCGTCTCGCGTGGCCCTTGTCTTTGAAACTGCCGCAAAGAAAGTGGTTTCTTTATACAAGATTCTTTCACAAGTTGCAAAGGGTTACATGTGAATTCTACACTTGATAACATTTAGGGACTTTTGTGATTCAACTAGCGACCGGCCCTGGCTTCGCCTATACAATTAAATACGTTACACAACTACTTAAGAGGATATAGTTCGGAGCGCGCGCCATACAAACGTACTATGGTGATATTTTCAATACTAACCAATTAAACTCAATGAAATTTTGCAGATTTTCGTATTTTTTTTTTTATTTTTTTTTTATTGTTCAATTCACACAAAAATGTTACAGTGCCTCATAGATTTCCATACAAATCTTAAATTAATCCTAGCATTAAAACTGTATATTTTAACGAAAATCTGACTCCATACGAGCATAGATATTTGTTTCAAGATTGTTTCAGCATAATTTCATTGAGTTAAATTGGTTAGTATTGAAAATATCACCATAGTACGTTTGTATGAAGCGCGCTCCGAATTATATCCCCTTAAGGGCGTTGCAGAGTTGTCAATTTCATACGTAGAAAACGCGTCGACGTTATTGATAATAGTAAAGTTTTATGTATGGAAATTTTTTTTAGAAAATCAAATAATAAGAATCAAATATATAAAGCTTAGAAACTTCGTAACTATATTATAAATTGCTAATATGTTATTTGTGACGCGGCATCTAGATTTTCTGCGTCAAACTTTTGTATGAAATTGACAACTCTTCAACCACCTTAAGTGGGTCCTTTAGTTAGACCATTAAACTGAAAAAACTTTTACAATGGGTGGGTTATCAACATTGAAATCGCGTAAGATATTGTTCCATACATTTGGGTCGAGCAGCCATTGACGTTTTCTTTCCCATATTAACAACAATATTTTTAGCGATTTCAATTTTGGTCCCATAGTAAAAGTTGTTCAGTTGTCTAGTCTGACGCACGAGATACGAGATAAAATTTTGTTCCATACATTTGGGTCGAGCAGCCATTGCCGTTTTCTTTCCCATGGAACAATATTTTTTAGCGATTTTAATGTTGGTCCCATAGTAAAAGTTGTTCAGTTGTCTAGTCTGACGCACCCCTTTAAATTTACACCCTGTATAAAGTCTGATAGAACTTAGAACCGCTACGATCAGAGACGGGGTACATAAGTGCCAAATGATTTAACGTCGACGCAAATTCAAAGATCCAACAATCAAAACGTACCGGATTAGATAGTTAATCGAAACTAGACCTTATGTCAACGGAATAAGTGTCTGGTGTGATGTACACATATGATTAGCATGCTGCGAGTGATCGACCGAAGACAATGAGCCAGTACTGTTGGTGTCAACGACCTCCCTCGTCACTGTCGCGTCGTGAAGATGTTTGTTTGAAGGTGAACTTAGATGTGTTTGGTGGATTTTGCAATGGATTTGATGTTGGTGATTATACAGGGTGTAAAATTTAATGTGTTATTTTATTTTATTTTGTTTCTTAGGAAGCCAACATGACACACAGCACATTATAATTTTGACTGTATACATAGTCCTTCTTAATATGCTGACAGTTTTTTAAGAGGATGACCAGACCATCAAACTGAACAACATTCTCTATGGGACCAAAATCGAAATCGCGAAAAAAAAAATCTGCTGTCCCATTCATTTGACTCGAGTAGGTTTATAGTTTTGTATGGAACAGCGGTTCTTGTATGGAAGTATGGAACTTTTTTTCGCGATTTTGATGTTGATCCCATAGAGAAAGTTGTTCAGTTTGACGGTCTGATCATCTCCTTAAAATAGTGTCAGCATATTAAGAAGGTTCCTGTATTTATATGTCATACTTATAGGCTAACTCAACATGCATAAGAATTTAGAGTTTTGTAGTTATGAAGAAGAACATTTTTTTCGCCCTCCCATACAACGAAAGAGGGTTTGGGATTTTATTTTAAATCGATTGTGGAACAAAACTCTCATAGAAAGTAAATCGATGTAATGCTTCTGTCTCGAGATATCTACACTCAAAGTCAAAAATAGGACAAAATGAATATAATAGGTATGTATAAAACATGTTTGAAATAGGTATATGAATGTCTACAAAGTCAGCAAATCCTAAAAGGGTCACTTCGCAGGACATATTAGATTAAACAATCAATCAGATAAGTCTATCCCTAAGCTTCCAGACCGTCAGTTGAAGTGGGTTCATCCAGCGTGACCTAGATACAAATAAATATAGTACCTATGTAGGAATAGGTGTGTAACACAGACTTAGTATTGAGATAGATAGCGCAAGCCTTAGACAAATCTATAACATAACATAACATAAATATTCTTTATTTGCACACCAAAAACATACAGCAACAAAAACAGAATAATAGAACGTATGGCGGTGTAATAAATAAGATATAATATATATATAGCTTACAATACATATGAGTATATAATAATACATACATAAATATATATATACACATACGTAATATCTAATAATGAAGAATGCATACATTAATAAACATATAATAGGTAATGGATCAAAATGTCAAATTAATAATAATGAGTCAGAAGGTGAGATAGTGATCTCTTACTCGTTTTTTTAAAAATGGGCAGGGAAGGAGCTTGTTTTATAATAAGAGGCAGATCATTCCATAATCGGACAGACTGTACTGTAAACGAATGATCATAGGCGGACGATGTGTGACGTGGAACAAACAGTAACAAATTTTGAGCAGAGCGCAGTACACGGTCATGGGTGGCATGTAGGAATTTAAAACGGTCCTTGAGATATGACGGGGTTAAGGGGAGGAATAGAACAGAGTACAAGAGGGAAAGAATATGGAGATTGCGACGAAGACGAATCGGAAGCCACTTTAGCTTGGAACGGAATTCAGAGACGCCAAATATGAACCTTATACAGAAATATCTATCTAATAGACTTCCCTGATTAAGATCTAGATTTATATGTATAAAAATTTAAAAACAGCTCGCTCGTTAGTTCTCATTCCGACGAGTGAAATATTAATGATCATATCTTCAGCCAATCTGTGACCTCTAATGTCTCCCCCATACCTAATCGCATGTTACCCTAAATTAGACTCTTGCAGTGTTTTCTGAGTAAACAGTGATAGAAATAATGCGAGTGAGAACAGGGTACAACAGAAAATCAGGGCGGCGCTTGATCGAGACATGATTTCAGATCAGATCACTCGGCCGGTACACCCCTGAGTTGATACTCGTAGATATTACAGTGTGTTTGTTCTTCTTCGACCAAAACATCGTCAAGATGTCACTTCAGGGAGAGGTGGTCAAAATTCAATAATGTATGCGTCAAGTGATTTATTTACAACCCCTAAGTGAAATTGTACTGTTCGCACAATAAAACTTTTTCTATTTCTATATTTTTAGGATTTAACGAATTTGCTTCATCAGTGGCCTCTATATCTTTATTGTACACTTAAATTTATACCTTTATATTTGAAAATACGCCAGGACGAGTGTCCGAGATTACGTTTCGAGAGATTGGATCTAAAATTAGTTGTTTACGTCGTTTTCTATTTACTTATTTTGTTTTGTCTTGGACGTGCCTGAAATCAATACTAAAATTGTTTATGGAAAGAATACAAGGTGTTACAGAAATACAAATTAACATTTAAGGGGGTGGTTTAGACCATCAAACTGAAAAACTTTCTCTATATGACCAACATTGAAATCACAAAAAAAAAAATCAGCTCTTCCATAGAAAACTGCAAACCTACTCGAGGCAAATGTATGGGATAGCTGATCTTTTTTGTTGCGATTTCGATGTTGGTCCCATAGAGAAAGTTGTTCAGTTTGACGGTCTGATCATCCCCTTAAAAAAGTGTCAGCATGTTAAGAAGGACCCTGTATACGAATATGAAACCGTACATTACTGTAATGACACTTCCCCACAAGGTGGAACGACGACCTGGTGAAGGCGGCCGGCATTTTTTCTACCAATATTCTTAAAGAAAGCTAAAGCGATCTCATGAAAACCATTTACCTAACTAAAAAGTAAATTGTCATCTTATCGTAATTCTCGTCGTAAAATATAGCCTGTCCGTCTGTCCGTCCGTTTATTGAAGGGCAATCGTAAAACACAGCTGATGTCTGAATCCGGCGAGAGAAGTGCCCTTAACAGACCCTTTCGCAGTTTTATTTCGTCACAAATCAAAACGGGTTTTTGAAAGCAGTAAAACTTTTGTTACCCTTGCAGTTTCGTCTTTTCCAAGTAATTGGAATTTCTTTAACAATTGGGGTTTCTTACGTGAAGGTAATTGTAGATGGCACCGAAGTACTTGAAGGTGCGGTATGTTTCCAGGCTTCTGAAGTCCCTAAAGTTTCCTCTCACGAATAAGTGCGGATTGGTGGAAGCAAGTAGTTAACTTCCTGTCAGACAATTTTCAAGCTGTCCTAATAGGTTTCTGACCTGGCTCAACGAATAGTTACACCACCATCTAAAGGGACCTATCCGGGATCACCTGTTGTTCCGCATTCCGGCATGATGGCGCGATAAAGCGCTATCGCGCCCTAGCTCCCTTTCTTTCTGCGCGCGAACGAACGAGTTAGCAGGCGCGATAAAACGTTCATCGAGGCACCATGCCGCGGGTGCAGTAAGCGTGTAGTCTGTGGCTAAATGTAACAGATTATACAAGACAAAACTCGGTTTCTCCAGCCACATCTGACCTCACGCCAGGAATCTATGAGGGTCGCCGGCAACGGATACGTCGTGGAGGAGATCTTGAGCATCATCAAAGAATATGCCTACAATACATTAAATTAGACCATGAACTGCAGTAGGCTAGGGAACAGCAGAGGTTGATTATGCTCTAAAGGTTTTGCAAAGAGCTATGGAGTGCACCGACATAAAAGGCAATTAAACTATTGCGGTGGGTCCTTACTTCACTATTTGGCTTAAATCCAACGACCCACCGCGGGCGATGTACTTGTACCACTTACAGTATTATTTAATATATCGCCTATTGTCGTAGAGGAGATTTGATTCAGTACATAAACAAGCCGTGTAATTCCAGGATGTTGTGGAGGGAAAAATTTCTCCATTTAGAAGGGAAGATTAAACGCCAGGCTGACGCGAAAAAACGAGAAAATGTAGACTTATGGAGGGAAAAAGTGGAATACTCCTCCATTTAAAAGGGAAGATCTACCACCCTAAAGCGAGAATACAAAAAAACTGTCATGCGCTCTTATTTTAGAGCAAAGTAACAAAGACGGCACATCTCGATTTTTTTCTTTTTTATCGGGGGTTTCGTGCTAGGCCTACGGGACAGGTGTGATACCTAGGCACACACTAGCCACTTCATAGAACGATTTCACGATAATTAAATTTGAATAGCACACGCATCCGCGCCGTACCGCTCGCACTCGCGCGTCTACCATGTTTTGTTTCTAAACATCGTTGACTGTATGTGCTTCTTGCTCGGCTCCCCTTAAATCTCTCTTAAAGTGTGGGGTGGGGTGCGGTATCTGAAGTTAGCGGGGTGCAGGGAGTGGCTATTCTGTATGTACCCATTGGCAGAAATGCAGTGCCTAACACAAGCAATATGCAGGGTGAAATTGATATCATTAGCATCGTTTTAAACTAAGAGTCTACCCCTCAAACTGAGCAACTTTTACCATGGGAGCAAAAAGGTCCAAGCAAAAAAATATGCTGTTCAAATATGCAGCAAAAGATTTTTTTATTTCGATCGGTTTGCTCCCATAGTAAATGTTGTTGAATTCTATGGCTAGACTCTTAGATTAAAAGGATGTTAGTGATATCAATGTCACCCTGTATAAATAGTAATAATTAAGTATCATCATTACAGGCCTTAGCACCTATTACAGATGATTTAGGCAGTGTTGTAACCCCCTGTATACTCACTCAGAATTTCCACATTCCACTATACTTCATTCCAAATAAGGACGACGAGATTATCCGATTCCTACTTAGCATTCTGGCCAATTCTGATTTCCAAATGTAATTAAGGGCCTATGTCGAAAAATAATAACAGTGAAATGGGCGTGTGATAGCTTATATTACTGCCTGATGCGAGAGAAAGAGATGGGGCGGCGCGCGCGCCTGAAACGACGCAAGCGTAAAACAAACTTTATTTAATTGTGATTGTACTATTTATGTAAGTTCATTTCCGCTCTAATAAAATTTATAAAATATCAATCTCTTTTTTAAATCAAGTGTCGTGTTTCTATGATTCTGCGTTTAGCAGTTCAAAGCGTTTATCGATGAAGACAGAGGCTACTTTGGCTTATTTTTCTATCGAGAAAATGTCTCTTAATCGTGTTTTGACTCTAATCAAAACTTCAATTATATGTTCAATTTACACATATCCGCAAATCATACTCCTACTGTTAGTACTTCATGATGCTTTGAAGAATCCTAATTTTTTCACATATCCTCTTAATTTATTGGATACATATACTATCCGACATATCTTGGACGTTGCTAAAGCTGTTCTAAGAATAAGTGAAAGCAAGTGTTTCAAACCTCTGTTTCTGTAATGCAAAATGGCCTTAAAATTTCGTTGCTATTTTGAATGGAGTACATCAGTGCCCAAACTCTGAAACACTGTTCTTCTAAAAACACCTAAACCACTATAATGTAACAACCAATGTCGTTGTCAACCCTTACTTTCAGCTGTATACAGCCCCTGGCTCGCGGCCAACCTTCGGGACATGCATTATACAAATTAGAACATAGTTCATCCCCTGCACAGTGTTGCATGCATTGTGTTTTTAGTATGTGAGTCTAGACTTGGGTTTTAAGCTATTGAGGGTCGGTTAAAGACACGAAACGGTTGGGATTTGGTGGAAGTTTGGCAGAAGTTTCTAAAAATTGCATTATGAGACATAAGCCAACGACCTTATTAGCTTTTGGGGTTAAGTGATGAGATGAAGAGATTAATTAAAAACAAAGATCCGTTGCGAATGTGACGTTACGCGAATGTAACGTTACGCGGATGTGTCGTCTGCGTATGTGACTTTTTGCGAATGTGACGTTATGCGAATGTGACGGTACGCGAATGTGAAATTTTGCGAAAATTACGTTATGCGACTGATCCAAAAAATTGTGTAGCAAATTTTTCGTAGATTGCAGCATCTTGATGAGTTGATCACGAATTAAAACCACATCGTGAGTTTCGCCATATAGTTCGTTATTTACTATCTGCTGGTATGTCATGTTCATACAAAAGAAAGGTAGGTACTTCCACTTGCAACAACAAAGGACCATATCATTTCATTAATCATACTCAAAAGTACGTATTAGCATATTATCTCTGTCCGTCATTTCATTACAGACTGAATGTCTCCCACAGTTTCAATGGCAATTGTTCTTGCATCTCTGTCGCACCTATGATCGGTAAAATTACGCAGAGCGAGACAGCTATAGCGGAGTGAATCACGGCCGCGCGTGCGCCGCGAACCGTTAACTGTGATTTAATTGGTCCAAGTGAAGAGAGACTTTCCTTTTCGGCTATAATGAGATGGAAATAGAATATTGTTCCGAGACAGAAAGTGCTGAATTAATTACAAAAATGTTTATTGTCTCTGAATATGGAATGCGTTTTGACGGATGTGTCCTAAGTATAAAAGCGTGTTAAAAATGGACGGGAAATAATAAACCGTTGGCGGGAAATGGAAGAAATTCTTATTAATGAGTAAGCTGGGATTGAGAGCGTCGGTAACGGTATTTCTGTGGTTTGAATAATATTGAAAGATAAAAAAAAAACACAGGACGAACGGTGAAGGACTGATGTCTATACATATACAGCATGCCTGCCGCTTGCCATGTGGTGTTCAGCTTCGGATAACACCAACTTATACGGGTGTCATACGGGTATCGTCAACGTCTCTTTAGCCAACACCGTGTGGCATCCGACCTCGCCTCTGCCAGTGGTTCTCCGTTCCATCAGATTTAAGAGGAGATACCTTGCAGAAGAAGCACAACAGAGAGAAACGAAGTTAGATCCTATTTTCAATACTAACCAATTTAAGTCAGTGATATTTTTTCAACATGATCTAGATACTAAATTCCTTTGTCTTATTTGTGTTAAAATATACAGTTTAAATTATAGAATTAATTTAGGATTTATCTGGAACTCAAATTCCGATATTAAACACGATAAAAACTCGAATTAAAAATTTCGAAAATTATAAGTTGTAGCTGTGTCATTCTTCTTACCGTGTGGGCAAGCCCTGGTGTCAGAGTTTTTCAGACCGCCTTACGGCCTCTGACGTTGTTTTAATGTAACGACTACTACCACCAGAGATAGTAGCCGGGATCAACGGCTTAATATGCCATCGGAAGCACGGAATCATCTTTCTTGTCAGACAATCCGGTGATTCAGCCTGCAATGTCCTAACCAACTGGGGAAAAACATACAAAGTGACTAGGTGTCCCCCGTGGCAATCGAACCCACGACCTCCGTGTCAAGAGCAGCTGAGTAGCTAATTGTGTAAACAGCAAATAAAGAATCAAAATACCTACATAAGAGAGAGCTATGCTGAATTGGCAATGAGATGATCATATCTACTGAAGAACTGACAACCGATTGGTGTTCTAGAATGGAAACTACGAACTGGCAGGCGTAGTATGTGATGCTCCGGCGCTGGACTGTCGACCTGACACAGGTAGCGTGGATCGACTGGATGAGGAAGGCCGAGAATAGAGTTTTGTGGCGCAATATGAAAAAGGCCTATATTCAGCTGATAATAACAAGGATCACTTCAAATGTTTTTCGTCCGCTCGTCGCTAGTAAATTGTACAGTAGTCTTCATAAACCGTTATGGTTGCATCGTCCGGTCGGTAGTTTTATTTTGTTTGCTAGGTAAACGGGTCATTTTGTTGATATCTGGCACAGAGGCGTTACACACATTTTTTTGGACAATTTTCTGATATTTCATGACGAAAACAATAACTGCGAACTTTCTCTCGATTGAAGAGAGTAATTTGAATAGTAGTTTATTATCTTTTGTTCAGATCTGTAGAATAGTTAGTAATAACCAATGACATTCTATCAGCAAGGACTTCGCATCAGTGCGCTGACGGGACCGCTAAAATGTGCCTAATTGTTTTACATCACTGCTTTGTGACCGAGGATATTTGAATGGACTGGAATGTCAACGGCAATGTATGACAGCCGAGCATAACTGGGGCATACTAAGGTGACATTAGAGACATGTGCGATTTTTTGGTTTTGTTATTGTGTGACGTGGTCTTCTTATCATGTGGGCAGCAAGCTCTGGTGTCAGAGTTTTTTCAGACCACCTTACGATGACTACTACCACTAGAGATAGTAGCCAGGACCAACGGCTTAACGTGCTATCCAAAGCACGGAATAATCTTTCTTTTCAGACAACAGAAAAGGTGATTCAGCCTGCAATATCCTAGCCAACTGGGGAAAAACGCACTAAGTGACGTGGTGAGTCCATGTGTATAGAATGTCATTGGTAATAACACACAAATCCACGTCCGTATTTCCCCCTTTTCAGGGTGAATAGAAACTTTGCTAGAACTACTAAACTAGAGTTACCTTTAGCATATTGTAGATTTCAGGATGAAAAAAACGCGCCAAGTGGTGACATAGTAGTATCGCGAAATGTCAGAAATAGACCAATAGTGACATAGACAAATAGCTACGTAGTCCAAACGCGTACTTGAAATTACATTAAGGCACACTGTGTCTAAGATATACAGCGAGCAAAGGATTTGTTCGTCTTTCGCTCACAAATCAATATCCTTTAGTCACCTCGTGCGACAGCTACGGTTTAAATGGGGTGGTCTACCTCCGTGGTCTAATGGTTAGGAGTATTGGGCTCTTGACACAGAGGTCGTGGGTTCGATTCCCACAGGGGACACCTTGGACATTGCAGGCCGAATCACTTGATTGTCTGAAAAGAAGATGATTCTGTGCGTTGGTCTCGGCTGCTATCTCTGGTAGTAGTTGTTACATAAAAACCACGTCAGAGGCCTTAAGGCGGTTTGAAAAAACTCTGACACCAGAGCTTGCTGCCCACACGATAAGAAGAAGAATTGGGTGGTTTCTAAGCCGGAGCCACATGAATTCTGTCCTAGTCTAATAACTTAGAAAAATCAAGTTTAACAACGAAACATAACGTTTATGCTAATATTATTTCAATAATAATAAATTATTAAACCGTTTTGCCATAAAAATCTTTCTTTCCTCTTCCTTTGGTGAGATTGTCAAAAAACCGGTTTGATCCGGTTTGGCGAAATATCGGCTAGTTTATGGGATTGTAGAAAGAAAACTATGATATTTGTCGACTGGTGTCCGCGGTCCGGTTCGACACGGTGACATCGGTCGTTGCCTTCTCTGTGGCCGCGAGGCGGGCGTTTCATGGTTAAAATCACTGAACATTATTTAAATGCTCTGTGGCTGGAATGGTAGTTGCTAGGCAAAGGAGGTTGCTTAATGGGGAACTTGTACCAAAATTATAATGAGAAATTATCTTAATAATTCAATAATAATAGTTGTGAATAGAATATTACTGAAAGATTGTTTCTAAGGTATTAATTTTTACGAAATATTTCGTTGTAAGTTACGTGGATCGGAACGTAATTTCAAACACCAATCAGCGCAAAGTGACAAAGCGATTAGCATCATGGGTGCGTTAGAAGAGTAGGGCAACATTATTATATTGAGCTTCACGCGTCATGAAAAGGAGTGACGTCAAGTCATGGTAGTGAGCGTTTTGGAGCGGAATTTGAAAAGTCAACTTTTGATTTGCAATAAATAAAGGCTGGGCCACACAGAGTGCGGCTTCGGAACGGCTGCAGGCCGGTTGCGGGCCGGCAGTAGTTAAAAACTATGGAATTATATGCGAGGTGTCACACTGCGGGTACCGTTCCGCAGCCGTGCCGGACTGCATCTAGTGTGAGACCTCGCATATAATTCCATAGTTTACAACGACTGCCGGCCCGCAGCGGGCCAGCAGCGGGCCCGCAACCGTTCCGCAGCCGCACTCTATGTGGCCCAGCCTTGAATGATTCGTGCATATTTTACTTTTGTATTTTAATGTAAGCCTTAAATCTTTATGACAAACTAAAAATATAAAACTGTGCAAGTTCCCATTCATTGAGGTATTATAACTATGCACTACGTACTAGAGACTAGATGTGACACAGAAACACAGAACAAACGTAATGCTCCTCATGCGGGAGAAGGAGAATCTCGCGATTTACTGAGTGAGGTGCGGAGGCATGCCGCATTTGAATGGGACAGCGGAATGTAGTGCAGTGTATTTTCTAGTACGTAGTACCTACGTAATAGCTTACCTACTGGCTAAATCCTGTACTTGCTAAGCTCGCTCAAAAACTAGGTAGCTAATTAGATATGAGCCAGCAAATACTTGAGATCGGTTTATTATTACGGACTTAAAAGTCAAGAACGAAAAATATGCCGACAAATAGGAATAAGTTAAAGAACACTATTCGTTATGCCAGGTCAGAGACCTATGGAGTGGAGGCGACTTGAAAATATTCTGACAGCAAGTTGATCACTAACTATACGTCTACCACTCAGAGGAAGGATCTCCATAGAGTCCGCATAAATTTACGATAGTAGTTAGTCTCTTTTGTCTTATGACGTACCTTTAATAGTAGAAGGAGATGGAACTATAGATATTTGTTTATGCGGCTGTCCACTTTTTTTGAGCTAGTGTGTGTGAAAAGTGACCGTAAACATAAGGCCATATGTCACTTGGTGCCTTTTGTCCATACTACTTGACACCACACACTCAAACCTAAACGTCAAAAAAAGTGGACACTTTACAATTGGTGTGGCTCACTCTATTAGGTATAATCTCTTTGGTCTACCACCTCTCTGTAGAGAGTAGTATATTCCTTGTCTACCACCGAACGACAAATAAAACGTCTGGGCTTACTTTATCTTTGAAAATGATTTAGGCGACTAATGTCTAAAATGAATAATGACAAGGTATAATAATGTATCCTAGTATAAAAATGACCAAAATGAAAATTGGCAAAAAAAAGTAATTTGTCATGATATAAAAATAAAATTGTCATGATATTAAATTAAAAATTATTTTAACGCCGAAGTCAATTTCATGGCCTCAATACGCTACGGGATTGACTTGAAGCGGTTAGGTTCAAACTAAAATCAAAGGCGTTTCTGTAAGTACTTAATTGATTTCTCGTGACTAAATACCAAGTCACGGAACACAGCAGGTGGTTAAATTACTCGGTCTAGCTTCTAGATTTTACTGAAAGCTGTTTTATTTTTAACTTGCATCCTGTATTCTGCCAATGTCGAGTGGGTTTTTGGGACTATCGTAATCTCAAGGATTGTACAAAAACACAATCTGAACTAATACAAAATGATGGAGCCACAATGTACATGTTCCATCTGCAAACTGATTTGCCAGGCTATTCCAACTGTATTCTTCCGTGGCCATAAAAACCGTGGTGTTCTTGTGAACTCGCCTTCCATACGTTTCGATCGAAACTTGGATTGGAGTCGTACCAATGAGTTGTAGTTTGCTTTCCAATCAAAGAGTTACTTGTCTCATTGCTTTGTCGTAACGATCCCCTCCCGAGTGACGTACTAAACCTCAGTTAAGACCGGCGCGCGCCCTGGACAACCATCAAGCCTCTGACACAGATTGGCAATTCTTCTAATTCACCAGGCCGATGGCTATGCTCGGAGTTTCCCTGCGAGATCGAATCAGAAATCAACAGATTCGCGGAAGAACCAGAGCAGCCGACATAGCCCAACGAATTGCTAAACTAAAGTGGAAATGGGCGGGCACATTGCTCGCAAAGCTGATGGCCGACGGGCCGAAGAGTTCTCGAGTGGCGACCGCGTACCGGAAAGCGCTGCGTGGGTAGATCCCACACAAGGTGGACCGACGACCTGGTGAAGGCGGCGGGAACCCGTTGGATGAGGGCAGCGCAGGACCGGTCTTTGTGGCGGTCCTTGGTGGGAGGCCTGTGTCCAAGCAGTGCACGTCTGTCGGCTGAGATGACGATGATGATGCCGATGGCAAGCCAAACTTAACATGCCATCAAATTTAGTTTCCTTACTATGAATTGTAAGCATAAGCAGCATATGCTCACGACTATATTCCCCGAAGGGGGTAGTCAGAGATATTCACTATGAATTGTGATGGTAACTTTTATTAAAACCTCGGTTACATGTCGGTAAAATTCGCAGCAAAATCGTTGCAAGAATCAAAAAGTTACTCACGGTTAAACAAACAATTCTGATTCGTGACGTGAAATCATACAGGGAAATGTTTTGTCTCAGAGTGCAAATAGGTAGAAATGTAAGAGTAAATAGGAGGCGAGATAAGTTGTACAAATACGTGCGAATGTTTGAATTGAGATGATTTCATAGAGGTGAACAACCAAGAGCGTCGTGCCTCAATTTTTATATTAACTTCATATTAAATTGTTTACATTTTTCTGTTGTTCACTTGGAATTTTCCAGTAAAATATGTCTTAACTTTCTAGCATGTTTCATATAATTCGAAAATATATAAGAACAATACAGGGTGTAAAATAAAATTTGTTACATACCGAACAGGGTGACCATCAAACTGACAAACTGGTCCAAAAAAAAAATCAATAGCTACTTGAATAGGCGGTTTTTTTCTCGCGATTTCAAAGTTGGTCCCACAGTAAAAGTTGTTCAGTTTGATGGTCTGAATTATCCTGTATATTGTATCGAAATTGAAATACCTACTATAGTCTTCACTTGGTTTACTTATTTATTAAAGGTTATTCTTTTAGTTTTCTCTTTATCTTCATATACAACGTGTTAATGAATTAACGCAAAACTAGAAAGTAGTTTGTTTGGAATCGAGAGCAGAGTCGAATTATCATGGTTTCAACATAGGTAATTTTTTTCTAAATATTAAATAATATGTTTGTAAAATTTAAAATTTACTGAACTCGATCTCAACCAACCGCTCGGGCACTCTCACCCTACTTACTACCAAAACAAGATTCTTAAAATGTATACATGAGCACGTTAGCGCTTTCATTCATTGCTGAAATGATAACAAATCATTTTTGCCTCAAAACTTAAAATGCGAATAACTTTAAATTTGAAGTATTAAAATAATGAAATTATTGTTTCAATCTAATTATTTTGTTGTAAATCAGTTGGGGTGTATGAGGTTTTGCGCTTATTCATTAACACTTTGTATACGTGCCACTGCAGTGCAGGGCACGGGCCTACCCTCAAGGAGCGTGGGCATCAGTCCACCACGCATGCCCATTGCAGATTGGAAGACTTCACATACGCATCCGAAATTCTTCTTCAGCGTATCCTGATTTCCTTACGAAGTTTTCCTTCACCGTTTGAGAGCAGTCGGAAGTTAGAAAAAACCTTTGACTAATTATAATCAGGACTAGCCTTGCGGTAGCATTTCCCTTCTGCCACGGTATAAGCACAATTAATCTTGTGCATTTACATTCAATTTTACACCTTATCACTAAACGAGACAGCCTATAATTGCGAAATAATAACTTCGAACTTAGAACGTTTGGGGTTCACACGAGACTACTTTTCATGATTTTTAACATTCAAAATTAGAATCTAAAGTTATGGGGAATAAAATCCAAAGCTGCGGATTTCATGTTACCTCGTCCCCCAAAAAGTGTCAGAAATGTTTGTTAGTAGAATTACACGCGTAACCAGTCCACATATAAAGGATTGAAAAGGGAATGTTGAGATGGTTTGGTCATGTGGAAAGGATGAGTGATAGTAGACTGACGTATGAAATATATAAAGCGAGAGTGAATGGAAAAGTCGAAAGGGGTCGCCCTAGACGTAAATATGCAGACCAAATTGACAGCCTACTTAAGAAGGGTCAGATCAAATGTACCCGAAACCGACGAGCCTGTATGAAACGACTTATGACTGTGGAAGAGGCAAAAGGGGTATGTCAGGATCGTAGCCGATGGCGATCAATTGTCTCTGCCTACCCCAATGGGACACAGGCGTGAGTATATGTATTTATGTATGTAAAAACTCATTCGTACATTGCATGTCATCCGTGCGGATTCGAACCACTCATGACTGAGTGTTCATATCTCTCCGCAACGCCGTGGTGGCGTTTTACATTGTAAGAATAATAAAACAGTTACCAACATTATTTTTCTAGTTTAACATTTTTAAGCAGCACTTAAACCATGCGAGGTGCATTACGATGTGTATCGGTACTAGGTGAACAAGACAATCGCGTGTTCCAGTCACATAAACCTCACATAAACACCAGATTGTCTAGATAGCGCCTAATGAAGGGGTTTCAGGAACGAAGTGCTCACTTGAGGCTAAATACAGTCCTAGTTTGGCTAGTTTATTGGCTGGAATTTAAGGGTTACATTTATTTTATTTATACAACATGTTAATGAATAAACGCAAAGCCTCAGACACACCAATTAGATGAAAACAATAATTTCATTATTTTGATTCTTAAAATTTAAAGTTATTCGCATTTTAAGTTTTGAGGCAAAAATGAATTTTTATCATTTCAGCAATGAATGAAAGTGCTAACGTACTCATGAATACATTTTAAGAATCTTTTGGTAGTAAGTAGGGTGAGAGTGCCCGATCGGTGGGTTGAGATCGAGTTCAGTTAATTTTAAATTTTACAAACGAATTATTTAATATTTTGAAAAAAATTACCAATGTTGAAACCATGATAATTCGATTCTGCTCTCGATTCTAAACAAACTACTTTCTAGTTTTGCGTTAATTCATAAACACGTTGTATTTTATTGCGATAAATTACATGTTTACAATATATTCTTCATTGTTATACAGGTACATTAAAATCGTCGTTGTAAAATGGCTTTCTAGTAGGTTTTGGCGGGACCATCCCATAGGCTAGCAGCATTTTACCTTCATGCCTCATATGACGAAGCGACAAGACGAGAAAACTGTCATGGGCGATTTTTCTCGTTTTTAGGGTTCCGTAGTCAACAAGGAATCCTTATAGTTTCGCCATGTCCGTCCGTCTGTCCGCGGCTTAGCTCAGAGACGCTTAGTATTAGAAAGCTGTAATTTGACATGGGTAGACATATTTATCACGCCGACAAAGTGGTAAAATAAAATCTTTTTTCAGGGATGGCATGCTAAGGGGGCCTGGTACAGACACGTATTAAGTTTTTATGAACTTCTGTCAGATTTGGAACACCAAGGCTGTTTTTTTGAAGGAAAACAGCGAGAGGAAGTCTACATGTGGCCGCAGCTTAATTCAGCTTGACAAAAAAAGAAAAAAATATTTTCAATTCAATTACAGTAAAAATCCATGTCTAATAATACTTACAATTAAAACTATACTTTGTAATTATGTCAAAGCTATTAAACATTTTTAATTACATAAAAGTAAACAATTAATTTTTTTCATTTCGAATCGTGACCTACTGTGCGATTTCTACCACGATAATAATCTAATCTTTACCATTCATTACTCCTTCATCTTACAGAGTAGAAGCCAGATGTTGTATAACAATCGATGAAAAGTTATTATTGCGGATTTGTAGTTCAAAGACAAAGTATCGTGGTAAGGGTAATAATAGACCATGGATTGAAACAATGTGGCTTACCGATACGGTTGATTAGACGTTAATTTTACAGGTCTCACTAATTGCCTAGTACGAACAATTTTCTTTTAAGATATAAAAACATATCTGTATACATAAACTCAATTTAGATAAGAGTGTTGCTGGCGTGTTATGGACATCTCAAACGGTGAAGGAAAAAATTGCTAAGAATCCTGCATACGCTGAAGAAGAAATTCTGCTGAATGTACCAATAAATGAAGTCTACCAATCCGCATTGGGCACGCGTGGTGGACTAACGCCCATACACCCTCCCTGAGGGTAGGCCTGTGCCCTGCAGTGGGACGCATAATATAGGCTGATGTCATCATCAGCCTATATTATTCGCCTATATACAACGTGTTAATGAATAAGCGCAAAACCTCATACACCCCAACCAATTCATAACAAAATAATTCAATTGAAACAATAATTTCATTATTTTGTTAGTTAAAATTTAAAGTAATTCACATTTTAAGTTTTGAGGAAAAAATGATTTATTATCATTTCAGCAATGAATGAAAGCGCTAACGTGCTCATGGATACATTTTAAGAATATTGTTTCGGTATTATGTAGGGTGAGTGTGCCCGTGCGGTGGGTTGAGATCGAGTTCAGTAAATTTTAAATTATACAAACAAATTATTTAATATTTTGAAAAAAAAAATACCTATGTTGAAAACATGATAATTACGTTCTGCTCTCGATTCTAAACAAAATACTTTCTATACTCCATTCAAAATAGCAACGAAATTTTAAGGCTATTTTGCATTACAGAAATAGAGGTTTGATACACTTCCTCTCACTTATTCTTAGAACAGCTTTAGTAGCGTCCAATATATGTCGGACCGTATATGTATCCAATAAATTAATTACATTTGGTAATCAGAATTTACCGGAAAAGTAAATAAGAATCGAAAAATCTCGTCGTCTTTATTTAGGCGTTAATTCATTAACACGTTGTATAAACTCACGTGCACGACCCTCTAGGATGTTCCAAAACGATGCTACAACTACCAACCACCAGTAACATGTAATTGTAATCATCATCATCATCATCATCATTATCATCATCAGCCACTGCTGAACAATTAAGGCCTTTTTCAAGTCACGCCACAAAACTCGCTACTAGGCTTTTTATTTTCCATGTCCATGACTGAATCGGGATTCAAACTCAGGACCTCTGGTTTGGCAGTTGCGCGTGGTAATCATTTTACCAACCGGGTGTTACATTATCCTCGTTATTACCATATTTCTAAGTAGCTACCTGGCAACATCAGCGATAGTCACATCAATGAAACTCTATTCAAAGCATTTTGCTCAACATTTTGCAACAAGCGGGTTGTCATTCGCCATTTCACGTCATAACGTCCGTTTGCAAATGGCGACCGAGATTAGAGGTTAGGGCGTTCGCTAAAATCTAAAATGTGCTTACATTTTGATCATTTACCTGTTTTGCGAGTTAATAGGCGTGTGAAGCGAGTTTTTACAAAGGACCTGGTTTATACAGGATGTAAGGGATACTCCTCCGCAAACTGAAACGATGAACTCAGACCATCAAACTGAACAACTTTCGGAAACGCGAAAAAAAAATCAGCTGTCCCATACAAAACTGCTGTACCTACCCGACTCAAATGTATTCCGCGTTTCCGGAGGCAGGCTCCGTAGTGCATGTTGTTCAGTTTGATGGTCTGATTTCACCGTTTAAGTTTGCGGTATACAGGGTGTAATAAAGAGCAAGAGTGCACCCATCAAACTGAACAACGTTTACTATGGGAGCAAACCGATCAGACCAACAAAAAAAAAATCTCCAGTATAATAATACATTTGAGTCGATAGAGTGCAGTTTAGGGTGGAACAGTTTTTTTGCTCCTATCGATCGGTTTGCTCCCATAGTAAAAGTTCAGTTTGACGGGTAGACTCTTAGTTTCAAAGGATGCTAATGATATCAATTTCACACTGAATAAAGCTTTGAGGCTACAATGGACGCCTTGTCGCGCGTCTTTGTTTTATGCACTTTATACAGGGTGTAAGGAAAAGTATCATTATCATTTAAATCACATACTCTACCCATTGAACGATTGGATGAGGAAGGCCGAAGACAGAGTTTTGTGGCGCGCCTTGGGAGAGGCCTATAGGTATATTCAGCAGTGGACGATGATGGGCTGATGATGATGATGATGACTCTACCTATCAAACTGAACAACTTTTACTATGTTAACCTGGCAGAACAAAAAAGAAATCTGCTGTCCCATACGTTTGAATCGAGCAGGTATATTGCAGTTTAGTATGGGACAACTGATGTTTTTTTTTGCTCTGACAGGTTTGCTCTCATAGTAAAAGTTGTTCAGTTTGATGGGTAGAGTATGTGGTTTAAAGGTTAATGATAATTTTCTAATATACACTTTACCAATACAAA
Organism: Agonopterix alstromeriana; assembly: GCA_963924505.1. Lineage (NCBI taxonomy): Eukaryota > Metazoa > Arthropoda > Insecta > Lepidoptera > Depressariidae > Agonopterix > Agonopterix alstromeriana. The sequence goes on from OZ004673.1 coordinate 16,761,244, forward strand.
CAAAGCTCATATACCTATACAATACGGCATACACAGTCAGATTAAAATAATAGTAAGTAGAGTAGAGACACGATATAGTTGTCATTTAATATTAAACTTAATCACTGCTAAGGACGTTTCGTATTCGAATGAATTAGAGCGGAATCCTGCAAGTTGCTCGGTTGCACTGTATTTAACATTGATAAAGTTCAGTATCGTGTTGGCATTATAGAATGCGCTCTCTTGATTACGAAACGGTATTTTGCTGAGGTTTAGGTAACTTAGTAGTATTAGTTAAGAGAAGTTTATTCCGGATGCGTAAATGCGCGCTGCATACAAACGAAGTCTGGTGATTTTTTCAATACTAACCAATTAAACTCAATGACATTTTGCAGAAACAATCTAGGAACAAATCTCTATGCTTGTATCGTGTCCGATTTTCGTTAAAATATACAGTTTCAATGCTACGATTAATTTAAGATTTGTATGGAAATCTTTGAGGCACTATAACTTTAAAACTGTACATTTTAAGGAAAATCTGACACGATACAAGTATAGAGATTTGTTTCTAGATTGTTTCTGCAAATTTTTTTTCCCTTCTGTCCCTCGGTGTGGGGTATCATTGGATAAGTCTTTTAAAAATATTTAGGTATGAGAAAACTATTTATCGATTTAGGGATCCGTTAGCGAAATATTAAGCTTTAAAGTGCACATTTTTGTTAGAGTCAAGTGTCAAGAGTCAAATAAGTCCGTATATTGAGATGAGCAACTACGGAACCCGATAAGCCGTGGTGGTCCAGTGGCGAGTAACCTTGCCTGCCATGCAGGAGGGGATGGTTCGATCCCCGTCCAGGCCGACTCGTACCAATGAGTTTTTCGGAATTTATGTGCGATTTGTAACACCACTGGCTTTTCGGTGAAGGAAAACATCGTGAGGAAACCTGCATGCTTCAATTTCGAGGCATGTATTGTACCCACTGTCCATTATAAGTGGCGACGGGCTCACACCCCGTCACACTGGACAGAGTTTCGGTACTACTGGTGAAACGTGGATGTTCTGAGGTTTCAGAATATCTCTGACTACCCCCTCGGGGAATATAGTCTTGAGCATATGGTATGGTATGGAGCAACTACGGAACCGTACCCTGCGCGTGGCACGACACGCACATGGCCCGTTTTTCACACCTTTCTTTATTCCGAAATAAAATCGAATCTCATGCGAAGCCACGGTTTAAATCTAGTTGCGAAATAAAAGATTAGATGATCACATAAAATGGCGGAGCGTTCATTCAGCGATTCTTATATTTCCAATATATTTGATATACACTGCGAACACCTCGATGAAAATACAAAAAAATCCGACACAAAAGTACAAGCTAATAAAAAAAGAAATTCGCTCTAGACTAGCTCCAGTTGATGTAATTTTGCGTCTTATCTGTATGGGAACAGAGTCCACATATCATAATATCTGTAGCGGTTTGTCTCAATACACGAGACAGCAGTGGTGAAGGGTTATAACGATATGAGGGTTAGGAATGGAATACACTCAAGAATAAATATTTAAAAAAAAAATGACAAAAACATTTTGTTAGAATTGACTTTTTGATGTGTCCCCGTGGCTATCGTAAGAGGTGACTAAGGGCTACAATAATTTTCATAAGTAAAGGTTTTTAAAGGTAGTCTGTAATTACAGCAGTTTCTAGCCGCACCCCAAAACGATACAGTCGTGATTTAATTTATTTGTCTAGTTACTTAAAATTATGTTTAGAAATAAATTCCGGTAAATTATTTTCAATTACTTCAAAAGACCGGATTTTATTACCTTTTTTAAATTGTGTTGTGTCGCAGTAAAATTAATTTCAATTTTCTTGTTCAAACTTTAAGTTTTCTATTGCTTTTGCACTTTATTAACTCTCATAGTAAACAGAAAATTCTAAACTATTCTTATTAAAACTCATACCGGTTTTTATTTTTGCAATTCACGTTGACGCTTGAAAAAATCGTAGTCTTGGAATATGATTTGATAAACCGGTATGCACTAACTTGTAAACTCAACTTTATAAGAAAACTCCATATACATATTTGTTAAATAAATAAGAAAGAGAATGACTTTAGGTGTGCAATATACAAGAAGAAAACATATTTTAGTCGCTCATATCTTTGCCAAATGAAGAGTAATACTCGTGTGTGTCTTTTTACGTAATAACTGGTTACCTTCAGAGTTCTAAATACATTGGTCTATCTAAATATGAACTGAATGTCTAGTGTAACTTGATATTTTAGTAGCTAAATTGGTTGTCGCCTAGCAAATAATATTAATAGGACTTTTTCTTGTTAGTACTGATATGATCAACAAAGTTTGAGCTTAATATGAAATTGGCTTATAGCTTTAATAATAATGTGATGTCAGAAACATTTTGGATTTAAAGCGACACAGCGGGTAGAGACAATTCATTTGTCCGTTGTCCCCAATCGAAATTTTGTAAACCACGGTTCTTAATGTTTAAGAATACCGGTTTTTAGCTTCTATTTCAGTTTTCTAGTTTGAGGTTTGCTTTGTGTCTTTCATCTAAAATTTACGTTGTTAGGACAAATATTACTGGTCATTAAAAAAAGCATTCCTTTTTTATACCGGTAATCTAGATAAACGAATATTTTTTTATTTTCATATGAAATTAAGCGTAACCATATGCTCACGACTATATTCCCTGAGGGGGTAGTCAGAGATATTCTGAAACCTCAGAACATCCACGTTTCACCAGTAGTACCGAAACTCTGTCCAGTGTGACGGGAGGTTAGCCCGTCGCCACTTATAATGGACAGTGGGTACAACACATGCCTCGAAATTGAAGCATGCAGGTGTTTCCTCACGATGTTTTCCTTCACCGAAAAGCCAGTATTAGTAAAAAAACTAGTATTTTTTCATTTATTGACAAAATCTAAAGTATTTTAAAATAAAAACAACCTACTTACTCATTGTATGTACATAATCCTAAAACAAAATACATTATAATCTGTTTTTCACGTAGTCTACCTTACATAAACATTCCCGCAACACACCGTCAAACACAATCTCGAGAAAGTGTCAAGACTCAACACTCTAGGACCATTAATCCAAATACAGCTTGTCTTCCCCTGGTACTGTTGACAAATCAAATCTTCCTCCACGTAAACTGGGAGCTCACGTGCAATATCGTACGTTATTGTGATCTGTCGCCTCTTAGATTACATTACACCTGAGGTTGGAGTACATTGTGAATTTTTCCGGTTTTTACGGTTAATTAGGGAGTCATTGTTAAAACTCAAGAATTATACTGTCCTTAGAAAAAGTTTATGTCTATAATGAGCCTAACGCTTCTCGTTGGTGTGCGTGAGGCGTCATACAAATTATGTCTGTGTGCGTGTATATGGATAGAGTTTAGATGCCAGTACTGGTTGCAATTTTTTTCGACTCTTTCTTAGCTTTGACTGTCAATCTTGACATATATTAACTTATCCAAGATACTGTACTAGTAGTGACCGTGGCTTCGTATGCGCAGACCACTAACTTTAAAAACTTATAACTTTAAAACAAGGCCTCGTCCATCCATCTCTGTTCTGGGCAACTGGCCACTTGTCGTCGAAAGTATCCAGATTTCCAAAACACTTTCAGATTAATATTTTTAGTGTCGATGTTCGTAGTCCAAATTATTTCGACGAATAATTTGTTACCATTAGTTACTGAATAAATTGAATCTATTTCAAATTTTACGTAAGCTCCTTTATTTTATTCCAGTCTCTCACAACATTATTATAGTTTACGATGTTTCTGTAATACTGTGATGGCTCGTCTTATAAGGTTTACTCTCGTATCGTAGCGACAATTAATCTAATAAATCATAATATATTTTACGACAAACTCCTAAACGAGAAACTCACAACGCGAGTAATTGTGATGTGTCGCGCCGGATTATATAAGACCTTTGTATAAAGTACAGTATACATTATACGAAAATACCGGTTTTTGCATCGAAGATTTCTTCGACTCATAAATTAACTCCTTTCCTTATTTTTAGGGTTCCGGACCCAAAGGGTTGAAAACGGGACCCTATTACAAAGCCTGTGTTGTCCGCCCGTCCGTCCGTCCTACCTATTTAGGGCTGTAACTTTTGAACCGTAAAAGCTAGACAGTTGAAATTTGCTTTATTACGGCGGATTTGTTAACAAATAATGAAAGTGTCAAAAAGTTAAAAATTAAGGGGGGTTGTCATACAAGAAACTCGTTTTTATCAACGTTTTTTCTTCTCGCTCTATGGTAAAAACGGTAATACCTACAAGCGTCAAACTTGGTGTGATTCTAGAGCAAACTCTATAGAATAACAACAAATAATAAAAACCGACCAAGTGTGAGTCGTTCTCGCGCTAAAGGTCCCGGAAAAAACAAAACTTTTTCTAAGTTAATATGTTGTGTGGTGGGTACGGAACCCTCAGTGCGCGAGTAGCCCCGACTCGCACTTGACCGTTTTTATTTCTTTGTACTATGATAGTTACAGTCATCTATGTGTATAAGCCTTAGGTAATTCTATAACAGAAATGATATATAGTTTTCATGAACACCTTCAAAAGTTATTTGTCTAAGCCATTACCACGTAGTTCCTAACACATTTATCTTTTTCGTGCGACGTCGTTAATTTCAACTCTATTACTTTGTGTTAAAGACTATGTAGATGATAAACATAAGTATGTTTCTTTAGTGTCACTAGATCTTCCTAGATTATTGTTGATACTAAATATGATCTGTTTTGTTTAGTCTATGTTGTTTCTGTGTAATTGGTTGTCTGTGCCAAGTTTGGAATTACTTAGTTCAGGGGTTCCCAAAGTGTGCGCTGCGCCCTGGGGCGCCGTTAGAAATAAATAGGGGCGCCGTGAGGCGAATTCTCATTCCTATTGCAGCATCATATTTATGCAAAGCCTTATTTTCAAGTAGCCGTGGTCGTCCAGTAACGAGTAACCTTGCCTGCCGTGCAGGAGGCGATGGTTCCCCGTCCAGGCCGACTCGTACCAATGAATTTTTCGGAATTTATGTACGATTTGGAACACCACTGGCTTTTCGGTGAAGGAAAACATCGTAAGGAATTCTTCAGGCTTCAATTTCGAGGAATGTATTGTACCCACTGTCCATTATGTGGCGTTGGGCTCACCCCCTGTCACACTACAGAGTTTCGGTACTACTGGTGAAACGTGGATGTACTGAGGTTTCAGAACATCTCTGACTACCCCCTCGGGGAATATAGTCGTGAGCATATACATACATACATACTTATTTTCAACTTTAGCCGTAATAAAACCTTTGTAACATTATGATGTGCAATAAATAAATTGAAATTAAAGGGCAAATATCGCTCAAAAATCAATGTAGAGCAGAGAAATGAGAGTAGCCTTCTCAAGTCTTATGCCGCGATTTGTAATTTTTTTTTTTGGAGATCAGCAAGCTTCTAACAGCAACTAACTTATCACTGACAGTTTTAACTTTAAATATTTTTCTAAACTTATTTTACATTTTATGCCTTATCAGTGTCATTTCATATAAATATTGACATAAGCGCCGTGACAATATACTGTACTTGTAAGTGCGCCGTAAACTGAAATAGTTTGGGAACCCCTAACTTCGTTTATTATTGTAGTTCCCCTCTCGGGGAATATAGTCATGAGCATATGCTATGCTATGCTATGCTATTATTGTAGTTGCGATTTTAGTTACATTTAGGTCGAGTATGGAACAGCAGATTTTTTTTCGCGAATTCGATTTTGGTCTCATAGAGAAAGTTGTTCAGTTTGATGGTCTGATCATCCCCTTAAAATAGTTTCAGCTAATTTTGTTAGACCTTATATAAATCAAATTCAAAGTCGAATAATGTTAGGAAATAGTTTTCCACTCTTGACGTCAATTGATTATTGCAACATACTAAATTCGTTCCTAAACAATAGTTCGTTAAACGTCAAATTAAAATCCAATGCGCAACAATCAGTGCAATCTGCCAACGTTACCGCATTACCGATATTTCCGGTAACCGTACTGCGTCCGGTAATCACCGGTATCCGGTTATGCCCGGCTATTGACGCCCACTTTACCGGTTAATCGGATTCCGGGAGATTTAACGGTTTTCCATTAATACGCTATATTGGAAAGTGGAGGGTAACCGGTATTCGGTGTATCTTTTTAAACAGGGTGTGAGATGTTTCAATTGATGGTTTTGAATGAGATTTTCGTGCTAGAATTTAAAATCGGTTACGAAAAGCTTTTCCGTGTTAAATCATTGATAACGAAACGATTTGAGAGATTGAGTTTTATTCTGGTTTCCGTTTGAGGATATTATTGTTTAATATTCTTATTTTATTTTACAGGTACGTTTTAGAAATCGCTTGTGAAAATAGCACCTGTAAGGAATTTGGTGAGTTTTTATTAAAATTGTTTCCGCTGAAATTGCAAAAAAAATTTATTAAATTGTTTTAATTAATTTAGATTCTTCCCGGCTTAAGATAAGTTTATTCCGTTAAATGAAGTCTGGTGATATTTTCAATACTAACTAATGTAAAAAGTCAATGAAATTTTTCAGAAACAATCTAGAAAATTCGCCGGAAGAAATCCTTAAAATTCTTTCCTAAAAATGGCTCCAAGAAAAACAATTTTACACACTAAAGGAACTACTCAGCCCTAATGCATGAAAGCTGCTGGACATATTAAATGTAAAAAAATTAAAAGTCAGCTTAAAATGTGCACTATTTTATGTTAAGGTTTAGTTAATTTAATGGTAAACCTGTTAAGTAATTAATTAGCTAATTTATTTCTTTGTATAACTAATTTTAATAATCAACCTAATAATATTGTATGTCAGACATCTGACTAAATGTGCTGATCTATTTGTAAATTACCACCTACTTAGCCAATATGTACCACATTTATCGCAATAAAATTCATTTCATTTCGAAACTAATCTCTATGCTTGTATGAAGTCAGATGTTCGTTAAAATATACAGTTTTAATGCTATGATTGTAAATATCACCAGACTTCGTTTGTATGGAGCGCGCTACGAATTATATTCCCTTAAGCACCGTATTTTTCTGTCTAGAAAGATATAATCGCAATTTTTCCATTGGGTGCTACGTTACGAGACGACTAACGGATACTTCTTCGGTACTGCATTTTAATTTAAAATTGTTGTTTTATAATAATTGTAGTAATAACACTGATCAACCCCAAAGAGATTAAGGTCGTATGTATGTTAACGTCATGAATTTATTAAAAACGTCCCGAGCGACCAGACGAACCTTATTTTAAATAATGTATTTATATTTACATATTATCATAATGACCTTAATTCGACGGCCTGGTTTCCACTTTAGTGCCATTTGAAAATAATTTTGACGAGTTCACGAATCACTATTTCAATATTAGCTTATTTCCATAATTGGTCTTAGGTACATGAATTAATATTTTTTAAGTGCCTGTAGTACTGCGATTTATATATTTGGCACATTATATTTCGTGTAGCTATGGCTACGGTGAGCGTCAGAGAAATCTAACCACCTTGAGCCTTAAATCTCTATGATACACTAAAATATAAAACTGTGCAAGTTCCCCATTGACTAGACAACAATATTGAACACATTAATGTGATATACAACGTGTTAATGAATAAGCGCAAAACCTCATACACCCCAACCAATTCATAACAAAATAATTCGATTGAAACAATAATTTCATTATTTTGATAGTTAAAATTTAAAGTTATTCACATTTTAAGTTTTGAGGCAAAAATGATTTGTTACAATTTCAGCAATTAATGAAAGTACTAACATGCTCATGGATACATTTTAAGAATCTTGTTTTGGTATTAAGTAGGGTGAGAGTGCCCGAGCGGTGGGTTGAGATCGAGTTAAGTAAATTTTAAAATTTACAAAAAAAATATTTTATATTTTGAAAAAAATTACCTATGTTGAAAACATGATAATTCGATTCTGCTCTCGATTCTAAACAAACTACTTTCTAGTTTTGCGTTAATTCATTAACACGTTGTATACGCAAACGTCCATGAATTGGTTAGACAAAATTGTATCTATAAATTACAGACATTTTCTTCATTACCGATTTTCAATCGATAATGTGTAAGTAATAACCGGTTTTTTACTGTCTATACGAAATGAAACTAATTGTTTGCTTTTCGAATGCTACAAAAGACGATATGGACTTAACTGGAAATGAAAATCTGATTTGAAAGTTGAGAAATTAAAACAAATTTTCCGACGTAACTCTTTATTGACAATGTTTTAGTTCAAAATTTTAATGGGTAAAAGCGTGTTCTAATAGAATCTAAAAAATTTAATAACGCTCCGCAGCGTTATAATGTAAGTAGGTACCTTAATGTCTCCGGGAATCTCACATATTGCCCATAAAAATGTTGAGCTGCAACCCGTCCCAACTTTTTTCCCGAGTACCGGTAATTTTCAAAATGATGGCTCATTTTACCGGTAAAATAGCGGCTTTTAGAAAATCCGTCACAATGGAGAGGCGAGTGTTTTTGAAATGTTTCACGTATTGTGTTGAATACAATGCTTTTAGAAAATGCGCGTTATTTATTTCGGTCAGTTGTAATTTTTTTTGGAGGGCAATTTATTGATTACATTGTTTTAATAATTGTGAGCAACGAATTTTTATGTTTAGAGATGGTATTTTCCGCATGATATTTTACGCTCACCCCCCGTCACACTGCACAGTTTCGGTACTACTGGTGAAACGTGGATGTTCTGAGGTTTTAGAATATCTCTGACTACCCCCTCGGAGAGCATAGTCGTGAGCATATGCTATGCTATGCTATGATATTCTTCGCAATAAATCTCACCTAATTTTTCGTAGATGTTGTATGAACTACGAACGCGACTAAGGAATAAGGTTTCTTTTGCAGTGTTTTTGACTGACTTTATGTTTGTAGCTATGTATAAAGGTCCTTTTTGTTAAAGGTTGTATAAATACCTATTTATTTTAAACAAAGGCATTTAGGCATATCCTCACATGACGACCTTGACAGGAAAAAATAAAAGAAGAAAAAAAATATAAAAGAGAAAAAAAGAAAGAAATCGGGAATGAGGCTAAAGCGGAGTGTCAGATTCGTAGCGTGTGCCGGTCCGTGGTCTCTGCCTACCCCCATGGGACAATGGCGTGAGCTTATGTATGTATGTATGCAACTGTTGGTGAACTTTGGTATTTCACAAAATTTTCTAGATCAGTCAAAAGAACAGTCAGAAAAAGGAACCAGAACAGCATTTATTTCTATGGGAACACATATATTTTTTAAGTTAATCTTGATATAAAACTAACTTAAGGGCGCTTCAATCGAAAATAACCTTGTCAATGTCATGATAAACAAACATAAGATCCAATAATTTTGTGCAATTGTGAGGTAAGTTGTTAGAATGACAGGTATCTTCTATTCTAACTTCTTAAAAAACAACTCTAAAAGAACTCCACAAAGCTAAAATTTCAACTACCTAGTTTAAAATTCAACCAAAGTCCCCAAGCACGAGCATTCACATCTAAACTCCTCGAAGTGACACTAATGCACTAGTTTGACACTTTGTAAACTAACTTGTCTTCTTCACAAAATATATCTTAAGACGTATCCCCCATTGAACGACCTTTACCCTTTAAAGCCGCGTCACCTCTACTAAACTAAGTCATTTTAGTAGGTATACCTACTTTTGACCTTCATTATTTCACTTTGGTGCCTTCTAATCCAAGGAAATCCAATTCGAAAGTCATAAGAATTCGCACCAAATTTTACAATTATCTCATTAACTGAGAGATATTCTGAAGCCTCAGAAGATCCACGTTTCACCAGTAGTACCGAAACTCTGTCCAGTGTGACGGGGGGTAAGCCCGTCGCCACATAATGGACAGTGGGTACAATACATGCCTCGAAACATGACTACCCCCTCGGGGAATATAGTCGTGAGCATATGCTATGCACATTAACTGATTAAATGTCTTTAAAAATCACTTCATAGCATTTTTAGATCTTATATTGTCTACACAATGGTGTGTGTCGCAAGTAAAAGCGACTTCAACATAGTAGATGCACATAATACAGATTTATCTAATATTTAGTATTTCCTTTGAATACAGGTTTCATATGTATTTGATAGAAAAATAAGAAATATACTTCATAGCAAATAAAACCGAGATGTTGAAGATCATTGCTATATTTTTCATGAATTTGTATGTCTTTCAAATAACGAGAAGTTTTCTTCTATAAACCATCAAATTATGGTCCAGCCGGTCCTGCGCTGTGTTTATCTATGGGGAGCGTCTTAAGCTGCGTCCACAACAGTATCATTTTACCCGATTATTCACTACATAGGTATTATTATGACATGCCGTACAGCTTTCCCGTGTAATGTCTGGAATAGCATCAACCCAACCAGACAGGCGTCATAAGAGCGCAACTAATTCCTTCATACACATATTACTTGTTACTACGTAACAAATACATCACTTCCTTAGAAAACGATAAATTCCCACGCTTTAATTACCTACTGTCAGACGGTACGCGCAAAAATGTATCTAATTAGGCTTGACTTAGCGTTGTTAGTGCATCGTATAGCGTGCGAAGTACCGCCGCCGCCGTTGCCGCCTGGAGCGAGTGGCCGAAATCAAGTAAACGCATCACTTATGATGCGCCAAAGTGGAGACGTGATTGTGTCGGAACCAACTCGTATAAGGCCGAGTGTACTGCTTCCTGCCTGTGTACAGTCCTGCTTCAGACCATCATCAACATCTCTGATGCCCTCACCAGCGGATGCCTGTTATAGCCACTGCATCCGACCCCACCGATCGTATTGGTTTCCACTTCCATTATGTTCAAGGGGGCATGAATTAGATCATGCCATAAAATTTGTGATTAGCGGACACACTCTTATAAGAATTCTGTGACTGCGTTTATTGTATTGATCAACATTATCCCATACTGGCTAATATTAGGTTTGTAGCAGAGCTTCTGTCCATTCCAAAAGGTGGAACATTTATTTTAAACGAGAGTTTATGTACACAAAACGTTATGCATTTGTGTGTCAGCTTTCTTTGCGAACGGTATATTAACGTTAACGGCTATGGCTTTCTTAAACAACTTAAAGTCTAGTTAACCAAGTTATTAAACACAAAATAGTAGGTAGTTAAAAAAAAAGAAACTAGAATTTTATAAGGCAGTAAATCTTTATTCTTGCACAAAATGAACTTAATTGCACACCTAGAGATGGCGGCTGCAATTTGCGAAATTAACATAACGCTTGTGTGCTGAAAAATTGCACGACCGTGGTTGGAATAAATTACTGTAGTAAGTCCGACCTCTTGGCTTAGTGATTAAGGATCTGAATGTAGAATTAACAGACGTCATAAAGGTACCTAATTTATGGTTGTTTTGTACGGGGTTTTTGGTGCAATAAAGGACTGTCCACACACTACACGTACACATACTTAAACTTACGACCGTAATCCCTCTTGGTATGGTCAGAAACATCACACACACCATTTACATCCTCCTTCCTAAAACTCAACAACTTATAAACCAACATAGCTCATATCTTATCTGATATAATTATAGGCGATAAATGGTGTAAAAAGTGGCCTAAATTATAGGAGTAACAGCTAATAAGTGTGATAAGATATATTTATCAAGCTGGATCCGTTTGCGGAGCGTCTCGGTGCGAAGAGCTATAGAAACTCGAATCTTAAGGTCCAGAATCAAATCCGCACCGATGACTTGCGATGTACCAATGAGTTTTTGTAACCTCGTGAGGAAACCTACATACGCTGAAGTTAAAATTCTGATGCGTATGTGAAGTTCTACCAATTCGCATTAGGCACGCGTGGTGGACTGACACCCATACACCTTCCCTGAGGGTAGGCCTGTGCCCTGCAGTGGGACGGATATAGGCTGTGATGATGATGATACGCTGTGAGTTATTCGGGAAAAATGTAATTAGTGTATAGGTAGATGGGCTTTATAGGTCCACATACAGGGTGAAATTGATATCCTTTTAAACTTGAGTCTACCCAACAAACTGAACAAGTTTTACTATGGGAGCAAACCGATCGGAGCAAAAAAACAGCTGTTCCATACTAAACTGCAACTCAAACTGGACTCAAATGTATGCAACAGCGGTTTTTTTTTTGCTTTGATCACTTTGCTCCCATAGTAAATGTTCAGTTTGATGGGTAGACTCTTAGTTTAAAAGGATGCTAATGATATCAATTTCACCCTGTAGACCTTTAATGTAATGTAAAGAAAGAATAAAACACTTCAAAAGGCAAAACTCGTAAATAATCAACAGAATAAAGTGTCTAAGCTCCATATGTCTGTTCTTTATTCTACTGAAAAGAAATGTCTAGACAAAAAAAAAGCAATTTGTTAGGAGAGACCTAAATTCGTACAATGTATGAAGTTGATGGAACGTAATATCTTTGCGCCCTGTCCTTGCGCGCTATTTTGGCGGGAGACTTATAAATATTTGCTAAGGACAGTCGGTAGAAAAACGTTGTTTACCTTTTTTAGGGCCGTCGACTTTTTGTAGCGATACAGCATTGATACAGTGGCGATGCAGAAGTAACTCAAAAAAGCCTTTGCACGCTTAAAATAACATAAAAGTACTATAATATTAATATACATATTTTAGTATATATTTTTGAAATCGTCTGATTACTAGCTTTCATTTGATACCCATATTGTAATTTAAAAAAAAAATGTTTTTCCCCCTCTCTTTTTTATTTCGCAGACGCCATATTAAAATAATATAGCCTATGTCACTCTCACAATTTTTACGAATCTAATGACACCTCATACGTTAAAATCCATCAAGCCGTTTAGGCTGTAGGCCGTGCCAAAGAAATAGACATACAAACATACATACATACATACATACAGACATACAGACATACATACATACAGACATACATACATACATATATACATTCATACATATGCTCGAAAAACATAACCCTCCTTCTGGCGCAGTCGGGTAAAAAAGTCGCCGTCGCGGGACGCCCGGCAGCTATGCGCTTTAGGAACGACGAACTAATTGCCAAACGTGGCGTAACGGCGTCATGCCATAATTTTTTGTCACGGCATACGAGTCGGTTTTACTGCCAAGGCGCGCTAATAGATGTTTCACATCAAAAGCTCTTTTAATCTGTGATCTGAAGGCGCGACGCGACGGTCTGCCTGCCAAAGCCCGCCTCATCTCTTTCTTCCCTTTCTCCCGATGTCGCCCGTTTACATCAACAAAGTAGTGCTGTAGCGCGACTGCATCGCTACAGTCGCGTGTTTGTATCGACACAGCAGCACTATATCGCTACTGCATCACTTCTGTCACGCGTTGCAAATGCGACAAGCTAGATAAAGCCGCGTAGCAGAATCGCGTTCACGAATTCGCAATTGCATCGCTGTAAAAAGTCGTCGTTGGTAATGTCCCTTTATAGTTCCGTACCTAAAGGGTGCCAATGGGACCTTACAGTAGTGCCAGGTTTATAAGTCTTACCGATGCGCAGTTGACATAGTAGCGCGCGAAATTATATTGACCAATGAGAATTAACACTGCGTAGGTAGCGCTGTTGACATAGTAGCGCGCGAAATTATAATGACCAATGTGAATTAACACTGCGCAGGTAGCGCAGTTGACATAGTAGCGCGCGAAATTATAATGACCTATGAGAATTAACACTGCGCAGGTAGCGCTGTTGACATAGTAGCCCGCGAAATTATAATGACCAATGAGAATTATCACTGCGCAGGTAGCGCTGTTGACATAGTAGCGCGCGAAATTATAATGACCAATGAGAATTAACACCGTCGCGGGCCTAGAACCCATTGCCGTGATTGGCTCATTGTTTTCGCGTCCTTTTCGCTGCTATCCGACTTTGCACCCTTTAATTACTACAAGACTTCGGGTTTTGACGGGGACTCTGGTCTGCTCTGCGCAAACTAAGATTAACGAACGGAATTATTTTCCTGGTCGTACTTTACAAGATGCTAACTCATTATCCAGGGTGCTCATAGGTTCAGTTGGGGAGGCTCCTGATCGATTAGTGAAACAGAGGCTGATGATGATGAAGAGCGTTTAGCGACAAATCAGAGCGAAGTAGAAACTCCACGGGCGAGCGACTCCACCTGAATCTATTGTTATGTGCCGTGCAGTTTATGTGTTAGGGTTACCTTAGTTATGCCTCTATTGTATTCTAACTAAGAGGTTTCTGTGTGTCAAACAGATCGGCGGTTTCTGTTGTCGATAGGTTCGATTCCCGCGGGATATTATGTGGATAACCAGTTGAAATAATAGATTTTGATCGGAATATTCGATGTTGTTTTCAGGCAATTGCGGTTGGCGCTTTGGTGATTTATATTGAATTATATCGAATGTTATTACAAAACTCACGACCATAATCAATTCCGAGGTGATCAGAATCTTTGGTACAACTACCAACTTTAAGGGAATATAATTCGGAGCGCGCTCCATACAAACGAAGTCTGGTGATATTTTCAATACTAAGCAAAAGTCAATGAAATTATTCAGAAACAATCTAGAAACTAATCTCAGATTTTTGTTAAAATGTATAGTTTCAAAGATTTCCATACAAATCTTAAATTAATCTTAACACTAAAACTGTATATTTTAACGAAAATCTGACTTCATACAAACATAGAAATTAGTTTCTAGATTTTTTCTGAAAAAATCATTGACTTGAATTGGTTAGTATTGAAAATATCTTCAGACTTCGTTTGTATACAGCGCACATTTACGCATTTGGAATAAACTTCTCTTAAGCCACACTATTAAGCATATTTAGGTTTCAGGACGGAATGACGTGTCAAGTGGAGACAGTGGGCTGGCTTTTTACTCACACTTAGAAAAAAATGCTACGTATACTAAGCCCGTCGCAGCTTATACGTAGCCCGTCGCAGCTTATACGTAGCCCGTCGCAGCTTATACGTAGCCCGTCACAGCTTATACGTAGGCCGTCGCAGCTTACGTACCACGTAGCTTCATAATGAAGCTTCATTGTGAAGTACGAGACAACTTAAATACTGATGCAACACTCGTAATCAGTATCGCGTCGTAAGCTTCGTGGTACGTAAGCTGTGACGGGCTTCGTATACGTAGCATTTTTTTCTCAGTGCACAAAAATACTGCTTTGGGAGTGTCATTCCTTCTTGCCCTCTTTAGTGGAGAGTGATCAGTTTGATGGTCTAAATCACCCTTTTAAGTATTACTAAGGCTGTTTTGTTATACTTTGTAAGTATAGCATGTGGCAAATTACACATATGAGTGCACATATATTTGCAAAAGCGCATACTATAGCGCGCTAGCAATTATCTACGTATAGTAAAGTTATGTTATGTTACAGATAGACCAACTTGATAAACGATCACGTTAATATCTACCTAATCTTTGATTAATTAAAAAAGCGGAAGATAGGTGACTAGCCTATAGACCATGGACCGCATATATTGAGCCCCCGTCGCCTTATTGACTGAGTCGCAAACCGAGCGGCATTGCGTGATTGCAGATACTTTTTTGATTTTAGGCTGAATAAAGGTGTCACAATGACTTCGTGCTTTTACTCGTTTTAGAAATCATCCAAAAAAGAAAAGAACACGGCATTTGCAAATATAATTTATTTATCAGAAAGATATATCTGACATATCTTGGACGTTACTAAAGCTGTTCTAAGAATAGGTGAGAGGATGTGTTTCAAATCTCTGTTTCTGTCATTCAAAATAGCCTTTATATTTCGTTGCTATTTGAAATGGAGTATAGGTGTCCTGATAATATTTCATGTCTTATTTGATAGAGCTGATACTGAGTTGATTGATGAATGCATGTGACAAGCAGTACCTCCAAAATAATCCTTCTTTACATTTTTGTATGTAAACTTGAAATACAACTTTGACGAATTTAAAAACTCTACAAAACCATCTGGCACTGTATGTAGGTAACGTAGGACCCCTTATTAGAATTTTTAGAGAGGGCAACCTAATTGTGTAATTTTAAAATAGGTAAAAACCCAATTACTCCAAAATCATATCTGCCTATAATATACCTATTCTATGGACCCCAAACAGATCGGGTAAACGCATTAGGCGATCACCGGTCCGGCAATTAATATTAGGCTTTGCCTCAATATAGGCCTTTGTTTATATTGCCTGTGGAGGGGTCTAAATTTGATCAGTGCCCAATTAATTTCCTCTGTTATTAACGCGGCGGTAGAGGGTTAAGGTAGGTTTCCATTTTTTGTTTGGAAACGGTTTGAAAGACAGTTTGTTCATTCAGTCAGAAGTTTTTTCTTGGTGGGCAAAAACAAGCCAAATCACAGCAGTATAAGTAGTACTGAAACTTTGCCACTTGTAATGGACAGTGGGCATACATGCCTCTAAATTGAAACACGCAGGTTTCCTCACGATGTTTTCCTTCAAAGCCAGTGGTGGTCATACGAACATGAGATAAAATAAACAGAATACGGAGCTCTGTCCCACACGGTGCATCATTTGTATTGGCTATACAACACAACAGGGAGTTTGCTTGGCGCCATTGCTGTGTTTCGTCGTATTTGAAATTCGTAAAAAATTGGTTTCAGTGATATTTGTGACATAATTTCGTGCGGATTGTGTACCAAACAGTTGCGTAAAGCCGACGTAACAGGAATCTCAAATAAATACGATAACACAACATAAGTTTTGGTTCAAGTTAACTCGTACATGGTGATTTTGGCGGCAACGCGCGAGCTTACGAAATCGACCACAGATTCATTGTCATCTATCATCCCATCATCAAAATAAAGAAAAGAAAAAAAAAATACGAATGGCTCAAAAGGACTAGTATCCAGAGCCGTTAAAGACATTATAAAAAAAAATACAACACAAAAGCACGCTTAGGACCCTTAGGACGATGGTAGTTTCAGCAAATATTAGTTCCAACCCAGAAAGGAATACGGTCGTCAATTTTTACATGTAAATAGCAAAATTAGTCAAACAACATAATTTGACTAACATTCTTCTCTCAAACAAACCGTACTATCGAAGTAAGTCTGTTTACATTCAGATAACAAACCAACTAGGCATTAACTGCTTTGTACACAGAATTATACTCTTAAACGACACGTGAAATAAAGACTAAATTCCAATGAAAGTGTCGTGTGATATTTAGAAAACAATGCTGGCTATTAAAGAGGTCGTGAAACAAAGGTGTTTGAGGAAGTGATGTTGAGATTTCATTTATTTTTCTCATAGTACATCAGTCTGTGTCCACTTTAATCCGATACAATTGTTTATTATGACATGCCCTGGCCTACAGGGCTAGCCTGCCACGAAAAAGCTACAAAACCGTCATGTCATGCGCGCTCATTTGGGTATGCGCATAGTAACAAAGACAGACACATCTCGATTTATCTCGTTTTGTTCGCGCATGCTACTACTGACTCAAGCAAACTACAAATTAGTCATAATATCAATGAATCTGTGAAAAACATAATAAATATGACATAGGTACTAGTCTCGACTTCATCTCCCAAAATCTGAATTTTTACACCTTTTGTTTGCCTTTTGTCCTTTCTAAGAGCACAGATTATTTAATACCTAGTGCTTAGGGTTAAAGGTTCTCTACATGTACTAAATTTCATTAAAATCAGCTCAGCGGTTTAGCAATGAAAACGTAATATGCAGACATAATTACACACTTTTGCATTTAAAATGTTTAAGATTTATAAATAGAGTTTGAAAAATAAGTGGACATACACTGTCATACTATTTGCAACTAGGTACTCGTAGTTTTGACATTTTAGAATGGTTCGTGATTTTGAACTAGCTTTTGTAAGTGATTTTGCACGAGTTAAAGGTTCAAATATTATTATGATTGATTATTAACGTGTCAGTGTCAGCCATCTTGTGCTTCGGACGTAATGGCTCGGTAGCTTAACTTGGACGAAAGCACAGCCCCGGTTTGGCAGGTTGCAGGTTCAAATACCGTCCGAGACCACTTTATCAATCTTTAATTTGTGTTAAAGCTAAGGTAAAATCACAGCAAAATGTATAGTTTCTGGCCGCATCTTCTCTACAACGTAACACCTTCAGACGCGGGGTGGGACAGTCAAAATCTGTCATTAAAATATCTTTGAAATATTATTTTGAATGCAAACCATTTATTTTTATTTTAATCGAATAATCAGTCGCCTTATAGAACGCCACTAGAAGAAAATGTGATTCGTCTTTTCTAAACCGGGAAATGACCGGGAATGGCTATTTACTTATCAACACAATAAAAATAATTCACTCTGTTAGAATTATGTTGTGACCCCAACAATATTTTCTCGTAAAGAAAGAGTTTGTACTTAATTACATGAAAATGAAGCGCTGAAACAACAAGCCGCTTCATAACTCCGACTTAGTTTAAAAAATAAAACATTTCGCTGAGTGATCTACGGAACCGCGCTTAAATACTCTTTTTTAGGGTAGCCATGCATTTCAAACAACTTCGGGATATTTTAGGCCAGCACCTCGTACCGCAGGGGCCCGATAGTGCTAATTTAAAACATCTAAGTTCAATTCTAGTATTCAATTTCAGTTCTAATCACATTGGAATCCAGTTACTATTCAACTAAACGCTAAACTTTACTTATTTACTATGTGACTGACAACCTGAAACGTCTCAGTGATCTGTCAAATTGCTGGCATGAGCTGTCAAATGATAAGTGCGATGAAAAGTTGTGATTCGCATGCGGTCCGATTACGTTTCCGTGGAGATCGGTGCCCAGGGATCATCCATACTCTGTATTACTGTGCATTATAAAATATATTAGTTGTAATAAATGTATTAAATGTTAACAGTAGCATTATCTAAATTTAGTTATTATAGTATTTGGCTGTTCTTATGATTAATATGTTATTCATTCATTCATTCATAAGTCGGGTATTTTGGATTCATACGCATTATTCGTTATATCATTGTGTTTGCCTAATTTAAGACCAAAATTATTCCCGTTCACGTTCCTGACCACGGTCCAGACACAGTATTAAATTAGGTAACTATTTAGTGTACACACGGCGACACATCAAGCTACGCAAAACAAATATAACCTGGCCGCGCGACGTTATACATTACTCTACCTACGCGCGGCCAGCTTATTTTGGTTTTGCGTAGCTTGATGTGTCGCCGTGTGTACATTAATAATAATTAATTGGCAGATTGCTTAATAAGTTCAGACTGGAAATTACATTTTGTTTATGTACCAGCTGTAAATGAATGTTGATGTTTTACAGTAAAATGGAAATACTAAGTCATTGACGTGAAATTCAAATGTTTATTAATGTTTGCTGAAAAAAAACGCAGTGTAAACGAATCTCAAACTTTCCGAGTCCTGACAAGTCTGTGAATATGGACACCCCTAGTTTAACTATTTTTATTTTAAAAGAAATTTCAATTTAATTTAAAATGCGGCATGAAAAGACATTTAGTACTTTTTCGTGTCTGAAGCATCGTTTATAGGGATCCGCAGTCACACAAGGAACCCTCCACGCTAAGAGGGAGAACAAATTGAGGTCAGTAGGTAAATGTTTTGTCCTAGTCACTCAATAAGAGATGCATATAATAGCTAAAAAAAAAAGAACGCTAACTTTGAATTGCTGTCCTTGTCCTCATCGACGAAACCATAAATCCTTACATTTCGAAAACTATAAGTCGTATCAAAAGTTTTGTAGGTACAAATGAAACCTGACAAAGTTTCCTACAAATCAATTTGTATGTACTTTTGTCATAGGACTTTGAGAGCTACAGGGCCGAGAAAGTAACGGCATTTTAAAAATTATGAAATTTTTAAGGCGACTCTCATGATAGTTGAAGATCCTGATAATGATCATGATAATCAGCGACTTTTCAGTCGATTCGGTGAACCTTTAAAAGCTGCTTTGGCGTTTGAAATTTCCATGGCAGCCATCTTGGATTTCGTAATGTCGGATTTTTTCACCGCCAACCAAATCTGACCAGGGTCCTCCATGATATTTGTTCGAGGTCCATAACCCTATCTGTCGTAGTTTCCACGGGCCGTTGACATCACCCGTCAGGAGTTGACCTTCTGAGAAAGTCGAAATATTTGTTTTATCACTAGGGTATCCTGTCGAAGTGGTTCGAATCTCTGGCCGTAAAGCGAGCCAAAAGACACAGGGACGAACAGGCTCCTGCACCAACCGACACACAGCACCAGTGCTGCAAATGCGGCAGGCCTTGTTGCTCCCGCATTGGCTTAGGTCGAGACACATTTACCAACGGCGACCGACAGCGGGCCCATACAAAAATGTCATTTAGAATGGAAGCCGTTCGTGACTCGACTTTATCGTGGGCTGTTTGACCGTCAGCTAAAATCTTCCTCCGCTCGTCCCTATCACTTGCAAGGCATTCCCACTACGAGTGGCCAATTTTAAAGGACACCACGTCCCCCTTAGCA
Source organism: Agonopterix alstromeriana (assembly GCA_963924505.1). Classification (NCBI taxonomy): domain Eukaryota; kingdom Metazoa; phylum Arthropoda; class Insecta; order Lepidoptera; family Depressariidae; genus Agonopterix; species Agonopterix alstromeriana. The sequence continues at coordinate 16,781,742 of OZ004673.1, forward strand.
CAGAACACTAAGAAACCCTACGCTTTGCGTGGACCGACACGCTCTTGGCCAGTTTTTTATAATGCCCATTCAGTTGTAATGGAGTGTGCGCTTTTAATTCTAGCGCTATTGCTTCTGGATTTTATGTTTTTCTCCCGTCATTAGGGAGAAGTCTAGATTTTGATATTTTTCTTTTTCGATGCTTAAATGGGCATGGTGTTTGCTAATGGAAGGTAGAATTTATTTGCTGAAGTATAGAGCCATTTTGACGGATAGATATTTTTTGACGTTGAAAGTTGAGTCGTTTTTATTTTAATTTTAAGATTTTAAAGCCTTATCTGACCGTTATATACAGGGTGTAATAAGCTGATTCCATAAATTGAATGACAATTTTAGTTTAAAAGGTTTTCTTAGTCAAACAAGGAACCCATATACATCCGTCGATTCTGTCTGTCTGTATGCCCCACCTCAATTAATCGCTGATAATTGCATATATTGAATCGAAATTTGGCATGAAGACAGACAACAGTAACCCAAAAATTTAAAACCTACTTCTGGCGCAGTCGGGTAAAAACAGAAATGAGGTAATTCTGAAGAAACTACTTACAATGCTTCTGTCTCGAAATATCTGCACTCAAAGTCAAAAATACTGCGTAAAAAACCTGTAACATAGATTTTTTTTCTAGTAAGAAACTAGATCATTAAGTTTCAAAAATTTCTCTTGGGTGAGATAAACCGTTAAAACCATTTTTCTCTTTCTACTTACACAATGGCTACGGAACCCTATCATGGTAAGTCCGACACCGCAATTGTTTAAAATGAGTATTGTTAATTTTCTATAGAATCCTTGGAGAAAGTTGTTCAGTATCGTGATTACAATCACCTAAAGTAATGCAACTGTCTAAATTTACACCTTGTATATAAGGTCTACAAAATTAGGTGAAACAATTTTAAGAGGATGATCAGACCATCAAACTGAACAACTTTCTCTATGGGACCTATATCGTAAATCGCGAAAAAAAAACCTGTGGTCCCATACACTTAGGTCGAGTAGGTTTGTATGGAACAGCTGATTTTTTTTCGCGAATTCGATATTGTTCCCACAGAGAAAGTTGTTCAGTTTGATGATCTGATCACCCCCTTAAAATAGTTTCAGCTAATTTTGTTAGACCTTATATTTCGAATATATTTTTAAAGTTCTCTGTACGCATAGCTACGTCCAATAAAACACATACGACGCACGTGCTGAAATCGATCTAAAAAAAACGAAAAGTATTTCGAAACGCAAGTCTAAAATCCGGCACACTGGGTTCGTTTACTTTTTCGCCTTTTTGTACCGGAAGCGATTGCTTTTTACGCGTCAAAAACAATACGCGACATGGATGGATGACGGAAAAAGTTTACTAAAAAACTTCTGCGACAAAATTGTTTTATATAGCAGTGTTTGGTCATAGTGTAATAAAATTAATAGTGGTGAAGCCACAGTAGAGAACAGTACGGCAACATTGCCGTGACCTTGAGCTACGACGCTAGGGTTATCTCTTTGGCGGGTTTTAAATTCCCAGTTCAAAAAATATTTCGTTCGGTCGGGGGGCAGACCGTAGTTTAGCGGCCATCTTGGAAATGGAATTCTGGTGAACAGTATAGTAAATTTTGTTCGTTATTGAAAAACATATTTTTAAACTTTTATATTTCTTTTTAAAGCGATTAAATTTAATGTTGGACTAAAAACACGGCACGTCTAATTACAAACAGTAAAAGACACTGCAGTATTTCCGAGACTGCGATAGTGGATCTGTTGAGCCTCACCACCTCTGAGCTTCACCACTATTAGTTTTTTATTACACTATGGTTTGGTGTCGGTTGATGATTAGTTTAGAGATTGATGCCAGGTGTACAAACGGTGCAATTCCTGTAAACCGTTCGTATTGGCTAACATTATGTTATAGACTAAGATCCCACTGCAAGTTTTGTACACCCACATGTTTAAGCAATGATACATCCACCGTGGAATCGGTGTTGTTTTTAGGCCGAAAAGGATGCTTCAGTTCATCAAACTGAACAAATATGGAGCCAATATAGAAATAGAAAGAAAAAAGGCTGTTCCACAGAAAATGTCAATAGCTTCACGACAAAAATGTATGAAACAGCTGTTCTTTTTCTCGAGATTTCAGTAATGATGGTCTGAAGCATGGAATCAAGCGTGGAATCGGGGCCGTTTTGAAACTATATTGTAAAGACACATTTACTATAATGATGAATATGTCTAAGCATATGCTCACGACTATATTTCCCGAGGGGGTAGTCAGAGATATTCTGAAACCTCAGAATATCCACGTTTCACCAGTAGTACCGAAACTCTGTCCAGTGTGACGGGGGGTGAGCCCGTCGCCACTTATAATGGACAGTGGGTACAATACATGCCTCGAAATTGAAGCATGCAGGTTTCCTTACGATGTTTTCCTTCACCGAAAAGCTAGTGGTGTTACAAATCGTACATAAATTCCGAGAAACTCATTGGTACGAGTCGGCTTGGACGGGGATCGAACCATCGCCTCCTGCACGGCAGGTAAGGTTACTCGCCACTGGACCACCACCATGTATTATTGCCTTAAATATGGGGGCAGAAAACTTGAAATGGGATCTTAGTCTATGAACTTCATTGTAAAACCTCAGAACGAAATTCACGAAGAACACACGTCAGAAAACCGCAATAAGATTGAAAACTCTGTATCAACGTATAAAATAAAGTAACAAGTAATTCAGGAAGTTTGCGGAGAGATCCCGGAAAACCGCACGAGTACCGGGAAACTGAGTTGGGATTTTGGTAGCTATTTATCCCTGTGTTATGTTCAGTGGTACGATTAGATAGATATGACAAGATGGCGAAGTATTTCCCATTGAAGAGCACTTTAATACCTTGGTATTCCAAACAGCAGTAGCGCCATAACATGGTGGCCAGGGCCCCTAGACAAAGTACTTTCGATTATGTATTATTACTATGTATTATTGTATACATAACTTTAGCTTAAGAATTTATATTGTAATAGTTATTAAGTCGTGTTATGTTGTAGAGTTTCTGGCCGCATCTTCTCTACAGCGACAACACGTTCCGACGCGGTGGTAGCTTTAAAAAACATTTCACGTTTGATAAGTGTGCTGCAAGCTCCTATATTGAATAAATTATATTGACTTTGACTTTGATTAGCGTTAACGACAGTAGAAAGCCTAAAAAAAGGAATGGAATTGACGTCTGGTGACGAAAACAAAATGGTTCGATCGCCAATGTCAAATCCATACATTTTGTCCGTTTCTACTAGCGTCGACGACAATAGAATGTCACTTTGTCTAGGGGGGCAGTTTGAAAAATGATTTTTCTTAGCCTATTTCATCCCAATGCTGGGCAAAGGCCTCCCCCTTCATCCTCCACGCATCCATGTCTTGAGCTAGCTTCATCCAACCATCACTGAAGGTATTTAGGTTGTCCCTCCATCACTTCCGAAGTCGACCCTGACGACGACCTCCATTTCCAGAGACATAACAGACAAAATAATGGTAGCTTATATCTACCATTATTGTATGTAGGTTGGTTCAATAGCTTTTAAGTTTTTACTCATAATTTCTTCCTCTGAGGAAACTTTATTGATAATAAAAATAATTCGTTAATGTCTACACAAAACAAGCAGTCAGCACATGCTTCGTCAATCATAATACAACAGCCGGTAATCAGCAACATGCTTCGTCAACATAACAAACTAAAATCCACCACAACAACTTAAATGGCCTTCGCACCATGGAACGCACCTGGCTCAAACAAACACATCACACTAGCAGCATTCCCGCTTTGAATGGCTAGAGAAATCCCTTGGACCAGATACGAACCCAAGCGGGGATCGTTCCCGCTCTCAACAAGCCTCCTGCCCATCTCTCTCACAAAAGCCTTGGCCTCACATCCATGCAGATTCGATGTCCGAGCCGCGCCGCCGTTTCAAAACCTTTTATACGAAATGTATGGAAGCACGGATGTCTGCGCCGCGTCTGTCCCGCGTCTTCGCCTTACGCCTCTTCTGTATGTTTCACGCCTAAGGCAGATTGTTGAAGGCAAGTTAGTATTTTTAGGCCGCGTTTCTACCATACCTATCGTCATCCACCATCTGAATCCACGCAATGCTTGATATAGGCTTCCATTTGTTTATTCCACCCCGTGTCCTGAGCATCTCGCAGCCACGCACCTCCGCGACTCGTCAACCTTTCGTGCCGCCGGACGACCCACACTTCGCTTCCCTTCTCTCGGCCACCACTCGAACAATGCTTTGCTCCATTTGCCGTCACCACGCCTTGCCATGTGTCTTTCCCATTTTTATTAGACTTTCTTACTGACATCTTGGACCTTAGTACGGCGTCGGATTTCCGTATTCGGATCTTTGCCTAAGAGCTTGATGCCGTATACCACGCTCAATGGCTCTTTGTGCGACTCTCACTTGTGCACAATTTTCTTTGTGAGTGTCCATGTCTGCATATCATTGTGGGCAAAACACATTAGTTAACATTGAATAAGCATCAAGTACCTCGAAACTCAGTGGCTAAACTCTGCCAACCCCAGATTATCGACTTCGAACTATGAATCCCGAACTTAATTTTAGCTTTCTAACTTGACTATTAACTTGGAGCGGACAGTTGTTCACGCATAGTTAACTTGGCCGTATAGTCCTCTGTAAAAGCTTTTAAGACAACAATGTAAGGACGAGAATAGGTTGTTTTGTGGAACTTTGTATAAGAACGAACTATTAAGTTACTTTTTGCTAACTTAGTCGAGTTCTTGACCGCAAGTTGAGTCCGTTTCAAGTGCTTCCACTTTTTGTGGGCCTATATTTTGTATACTGTGTTATGTCAGGAAAGGAACCAATGGTCAATGGTTTCCAACGAACCTCGTTAATTTTTCTGGCAACCAAGATGGAATAAGATTTTGTTGATGGGTGATGGTGATATGATGATTTCTCAACGCTGTGCTATCTTAGTATAAATGAAATAGAACGTTGATTTTTCAGACAGGTTCCGACATTTTGAATATTTAGATTAGTGGAAATGGGCGCTCTGATTTTGTGCATACCATTTTATATAATATAACGTTTGAAAACTACAGAAATTAGATTAATAATTTTTGCTATTAAAATTTAGTTTCAAACAAAGGTTCTGCCGAAATTTAAAATTTTGCCAAAAGTTTTTCGTTTGCGGAACGCATTGTGCTGGTTCAGTGTCCAGTAATAAAGCTGAAACTAAAACTTTTTGAGTTTAAATATTCGTTGGAAACTATTAAAATATCACTCCGTTGCGTTTCAAACAAAATAATGAAACTATAGTCGTTTTGTTTCGCTTTCCTACCTAGACGAATCAAAATTATAAAAGCTATTTTATTATGCACCCGATTCGAAGCAAGCAAGCAATTTGAAGTGCATAGACCGGTTAGTACGATATAAATTTGAACCATAACACGCTCACGCAGCAATGTGTAGTCCAGCGTGCTTTCGGTTACATAATGTAAAGCGGTTTTAAGGTAAATACCCTTTTGTGCATTACCCTTCTACACAAAACTATCTCATTTTTCGACTCATGAACCTTTAGGGAAAGTTGTTTGATTTCATTATCTGAATAAACCTTTGAAATTTTGTTGGTTATTAACAAATACGGATATATTTTTATGTCTGTATACTGTTGTGCAAATTGAAGGTTTCAAGACGCTATGAGTACTCAAGGTTTTGCTCGCCTATTGCCCTCAAAAACACTACATAAGAAACTTTGTCTCTACCATCCTTATCCTATTAAACTTGTCAAAACCTAACAGTTGCAAAACCAACTTTATAACTAAACAAAAACGTTCGTAAATCCAACCGCAGGAGTTAAGATCGCATTAGAGGCAGGTGCTCCCAACCCTGCCGGTCGGAGGGTCGCAAACTCTTCAGCTGACCACGTGACCTTTAACTTTGGCAACTTGTACGAATTAGTAGTTGGTTGGGCGATTGTCCGAGTGTTTCCGAAAAGGTTTTCTGTTTTAGTTCTGTTTGTCAAATACAGTTTAGTTGTCAGGGATGGCGGGTGTAACAGACTGGTTTTTTGCAATTGATAACAAATTAAATGAAGAACTGATTTAACTCTATCTTAAAACAATCCTTATCATTTCTGTTTCTCCGCTTACTTCTTCTAAACCATATATTTTGTTATGGTTTTTACTGTCATCTTCCGTGGATACCACCCGGGCAAAGCTGGGGCGGGTCGCTAGCTAAATTGTAAATTAATTAAGACTGCGTTGTGATATATCATAATTAATGTAAACAATGATAATAGAGTTTGCACCACTGGTTCTTCGGCGAGGGGAAACGGATTAGGCGTACAATGACATTCGCAAAATGCCATGTTGACGCAAAATGTTTCATCCGCAAATTGTCACTCTCGCAATATGTCACACTCGCCAAATCTCCAATGTGCTCAAATTTTGAGGCGTTTCTTGTGTCCACTGTCCTTTAAAAGTTACGATGATCTGACCTGTCATAATGGACGGTTTATGTTAATGAAATTAATGTGGATATTTTTTATTACATGCAATTAAAACAGCCTTCGAAACTAAAAAGTTGAAAATATTCCCCAGCCCTTCCCCAAGATCCCAAGCCCAGCCGCGAATCGTACCGTACCGGCTTGACAACGAATTCGAAAAAAAATCGTTGGTTCTATTTTCGGCTTTTTTAGTTTTGATGTCTATTTTATGACCTGCAATTGCAGAAAAGCCGTGGTGGTCCAGTGGCGAGTAATGCCATGCAGGAGGCGATAGTTCGATCCCCGTCCAGGCCGACTCGTACCAATGAGTTTTTCGGAATTTATGTGCGATTTCTAACACCACTGGCTTTTCGGTGAAGGAAAACATCGTGAGGAAACCGGCATGCTTCAATTTCGAGGCATGTATTGTACCCACTGTCCATTATAAGTGGCGACGGGCTCACCCCCCGTCACACTGGACAGAGTTTCGGTACTACTGGTGAAACGTGGATGTTCTGAGGTTTCAGAATATCTCTGACTACCCCCTCGGGGAATATAGTCGTGAGCATATGCTTATGCTTATGCAATTGACAGAAGTAGTTTCAATCTTAGTATAAATAGCTAAAAAATATCGGTATGTTTTAATCTTTCACAAAATATTCCAACTCCAATGCAGGGTTATTTATACAGGGTGTAACAAAACACCCTGGTAATATTTAAAGGGGTGCTGCAGACCATAAAACTGAACAACTTTAACTATGGAGCCAAAATCGAGAAAAAAAAAATCTGCTGTCCCATACAAAACTGCAGTACCGACACGACTAAAATGTATGAAACAGCAGATTTTTTGAATTTTTTTCGATGTTGGCTCCATAGTGAAAGTTGTTCAGTTTGATGGGTTATTACTAGGGAGTTTTGATACACACAGTATATCGATGTCTATCCCCACCAAGAACTAAGTCATATTACACTGAACAGTTTAGGAGGTAACCATAAAAAGTTTTTATTAAGAGAATTCAAACAGTAAAAACGGTAACATAAAAGTACTATAATATTTATATATTTGGAATCGTCTAATCACTAGCTTTCATTTGATACCCATATTGTAATTTTTAACGGAAAAAAATTGTTTCTTCCCCCTCTCTTTTTTAATTTGTAGACGCCATCTTGAAAAAATATACCCTATGTCACTCTCACGATTTTTACGAATCCAATGACACCCCATACGTTAAAATCCATCAAGCCGTTTAGGCTGTAGGCCGTGCCAAAGAAATAGACATACAAACATACATACATACATACATACATAGATACATACATACATACATACGCTCGAAAAACATAACCCTCCTTCTGTTGCAGTCGGGTAATAAAAAGAGGAAGCGATTCGTTATTGTCCTTCTAAACACTCCTCCATAGCTCCCTGGAATAATTTAAAGTCCTGCGGTTAAACAAATTGGTACAATGTTTACTTAGCTTATTCCCTCCTTTTTAGTGACGCCATCTTGGGGGAAAAGATTAGGATAAGTTAAAATAATTAATCAAATTATCTATAGTAATCTTAATTATCTTTAATAATTAGTTAATCGAGAGGATGAAAACCTACATAAAGTTATTACACCTTACAGGAGGAGAGGAACTGAGTTGTCAAGTGAAACCGTTTTTGAAGGTTTTCAGGAGATTATCGGCAGGGTAAAATGTAACGTGAAATGGTGGATAATTTAATGAAATAGTGTTAGTATACTTCACAAAATTATCTACGATTTCACTTTAGATTCACAATTATTCACTGAAACAGAATTTTTACCCTGCGATAAGATCCCCAAAAACGGTTACATTGCCTTGCGTCACGTATCTCTTTCTATCATACAATGGTGCCAATAGGTACATCTCGCTCTCTCAGCTGTTAGTCACTCTATTAGTAACTTTATGATATGAGCAAAGAATGGGTTCTATCAGGGGAAGTCACTGATCCTCGTCTCCGACTTACTCAAGAGTGGACCCCAAGAGGATCAGAACCCCCACCTCTGTGCTTGCTGGAGTCTCAAGAGCTATATGCTCGAAGAGTGGATATGTTTTGTCATAAGTGGCGATTGGCCTGATCAGTCCTTGAAATCTCATGAAATCTTTAAAGTCCTGCAAAACCTTTCCTATCCGCTCAGTAGATGTTTCCCCCTTTTCGTTCCTTGTGAGCGGCCGTTTTCAGGGGCCCATAAAATGAGTTGGCAAGTCACCGTCTGCCATTTTGGACAAAACGGAGAAATTTGTTAGAGGCCAGTCTCCGCATAAACCAGATTTCCTGGTCCACCCAGTTCAGCCCCATAACCCGAGTAATTTTCTGTCCTTTCTGCAATATTAATGCCTTTTGGTGCATTTACATAATACATTCAGAGACCACGATTGGTTCATCCCATCGCATTTAGATAAAAGTGTCTCAAAGGGGCCTCTACGTGTTAGACCTGTGTCCCCACGCAAGCCTTCCAAAGGTCCGGGCTAAGGCCCGTGAAATACCTTCTGGGATACAATAATAATAATATATATTTCACACATGGAGTCCATAAAATGTTGTAGTAAATATTATAAAAACTTAGGAACTTATGTTAGTTGTTTCTAAAGGATCGAAAATAAACGAACGACTGCTATCACTTTCGGGGTCGTCAGAATAGCTTTTTTTAAGCGTTTAATTCTGGCAAGGATTACTATAAACATATTTGAAGTTTCGCAAAATACAGTGGAACAATCCTTATCCCATAGTCGTCTTCAGAAAAAAGGATTAATCTATTTTAAGCCCTGAAAACCACACAACAAATCTGTTATTAAGGAACAAACTTTAACAATTATTAGTCTAAGTTTCAAACAAACGTGTGGTTACCCGGCTTGCGTAGAGGACTGAGTATATTTACTAGTATTTAGTGAGCAACTAAAAGTTAGTTTTGAATTGAGTTTACACTTCGTTCACTGTATATACCGAACAACAAGAGCTGGCAATGAAATATTACAGGGTGAAATTGATATCATTAGCATCCTTTTAAACTAGGAGTACCCATCAAACTGAACAACTTTTACTATAGGAGCAAACCGATCGGAGCAAGGAAAAAACTGCTGTTGCATAACATTTGAGTCATGTGGGCAGTTTAGTATGGAACAGCAGATATTTTTTTGCTCCGATCTGTTTGCTCCCATAGTAAAAGATGTTCAGTTTGATGTGTATACTCTTAGTTTAAAAGGATACTAATGATATCAATTTCACCCTTCAAACTTAATTATGTCAATATTGATAATGACAAATATGTTTGACTCTTAACTTATAAAGGTAGGTAAGGTAGGTTGAAGCATGAAATTTACAAGGCAAGTGTGAATGGAATAGTTGAAAGTGGTCGCCCTTGACGCACGTACGCTGATCAAATCAGATGTGTACTAGAGAAGGGCTAAGTAAAATGTACTAGGCACTAACGAGCATGAATGAAGGCACTTATGGATGTTGAAGTAGCGAGAGGTGTCAGAATCGTAGCATGTGGCGATCCCTGCCGACTCCATTGGGAAACAGTCGTAAGCATATGTATGAATTACTCTTAAGTATTTTTTGGTAAAACTGTTGTAAGAAAAATTATAGACGAAGAAAAAAAAAATTGGATGGCCTTCGGTAATCGCATTGATTTCTTTAACCAATTCATTTTGCAATGTTTTTTGCCAGCTTTTGTTGAACACTGTATACTCTTATCCTTATTGCTAACTAAACTCTCTGGCATTTAATTAAAGGTGTTGGATTGATTGGGAGGGTCGGCGGTTCGGTTCCCGTGTCGGGACAAATATTTGTGTAGGACACGTGTTTGTTTTGTAAACATGGTAGCTGGAAGATTCTGCCACAGAATGGAGCTTTAATTTTAACCAACCGCAGTGAAGTCAAAAGGAGGGTTGTGATTGTGAAAATTATATAAATATGAGTACTATGAAATCTTGTTCCAGATTAGGCAGAAAACGTAGATAGCGCTTTCATTTTTTCGTGCATCACATAACAAAGACTAAAGCACGGCTAGATTTTTCTCGTTTTCTTTTGGGGCGGCATGCTTGGCTACACTAGTGGCACTGGTAAACGCTAATATATTTCAAAAGCTCTCTTCGGTAACAAGCTTAAAAAAAATTATAATACCATTGCCTAGTTTAAAAACCCCAGAGCGGACTAGAAAGGTTTTTTAACTCGGTTTCCCTTTGCCTAAACGGACGCTTTGAAAAAAAGAAAAATTCTGCAAGCTCCATAGCGTTTTCCTTTGGCCGAGCGTGCACAACACTGTGAACAAAGTAGTTTTGTACACTTTATTTTTAACGACGAGTTTCCTAATTTAATTTAAAGGTTGGGTAGCATTTGCTATAGCCAGGAAAAACAACTTTCTCGATATAAAGAAAAAATCTATAAGTGTAACGATAAAATATCGATGTAAAGAAAAAATCTGCTGTCACTTGCGTTGAGAAGGTACTGATTTGGAACAGCTGTGATTTCGATGTACTTGTAAGTCCCACATAGTACTGTATCCCCGGGACTTTTTAATGATCAAAAAGGTTACCGATTGCCGTTTTGATATTGTTGTAAGACTTGTAAGGTATGAAATTACTAATATAAAAATCCATGTCTTAAAGATCACAACACGCCGTAACAAAAAAAAAAAAATCTTAATTTTTATTTTATTTCGAGGTTACAAAAAATATTTTAAGTGGATGATCAGACCATCAAACTGAACAACTTTTTCAGTGGGACCCAATATCAAAATCTGCTGTTCCCTAAAAAACTCTACTCTACTCGACCCGAATGTATGGGACAGCAGATTTTTTTTTCGCTATTACGGTATTAGTCCTATATTAAAAGTTGTTCAGTTTAATGATCTGATGATCCCTTTAAATAGTTTCAGCTAATTTTTATTAGGCCTAGTATTTTAAATTAAAGTCCACCGCCATGTTTTCTGTCATCCTGTCTTTCTGTTTAGGGTAATCTCAGAAAAGACTGTAGGGATTTTGATACGGGTTTCACTAATAGATAGACTGATTCGCAGAGAAAGTTTGTGTAGTTTGAAGCCGGGACGGGTCACTAGTATAATATAAGTATATTATAAACCATACACTCACGACTATATTCCCCGAGGGGGTAGACAGAGATATTCTGAAACCTCAGAACATCCACGTTTTACCAGTAGTACTGAAACTCTGTCTAGTGTGACGGGGGGTGAGCCCGTCGCCACTTATAATGGACAATGGGTACAATACAAGCCTCGAAATTGAAGCATGTAGGTTTCCTCACGATGTTTTCCTTCACCGAAAAGCCAATGGAGTTACAAATCGTACATGAATTCCGAAAAACTCATTGGTACGAGTCGGCCGGGACGGGGACCGAACCATCGCCTCCTGCACGGCAGGCAAGGTTACTCGCCGCTGGACCACCACGGCTTCATATATTATAAACCTTTCGTAAGAAATTACCTACATGATGGTAAATTCTGCAGAGAGAGAAACAGCGACTTTGTTTTATAACAAATTTCCAAAAATTCGTTAGTTTTCTCTCCACATCATAAATGAGCTAATCTAATTTAGAACTTAAGTCCGTCGGTTGTCAGATTTATTTCACGTTGCCGTGGCTTTTTGACCGAAATTGCTTTTACGTGAATACATTCAAAATGTTCGGTCAGGTCAACGGAAACTTTGTACTAGCAATGTTTTAGTGTAGTTATTATTATAATTGCTGTTGGATAGATGTGTGCTGTAACTAGAATGAATAGGATTAGAGCACATGAGTAAATAGCCTACAGAGAGATAGCTTCACAACGGGTTTTAGGACACTTTCGGCTTAGTAGTGGTCTTTCATGGATCACTGTATACGTTGTTATGATAAAATCCCCGAGACCATTTTGAATCTTTCCGAAAACATGTTTAAAACTCAGATCAAAAAAGTCCTCTGCAAAAAAGCACATTCAGTGTATAATATGCTTTTTTACAGAGTACTTTTATAGATAAGCATATATTTAAATGATCAAAATGCTTGGGTCTGAGGTCACTAACTTATAGTTTATTTACTTTACTGTATAGTATCAATTATTTTATTAAATAGACTATGTATTATTTTATACATAACCTTAGCTTAAGAATTTATATTATAATATTTATTAAGTCGTGTTATGTTGTAGAGTTTCTGGCCGCATCTTCTGTTCAGCGACTACACGTTCCAACGCGGTAGTAGCTTTAAAAAAGATTTGATGTTTGATAAGTGAGCTTAAAGCTCCTATATTTAATAAATTATATTGACTTTGACTTTGATACACCATCCTCTTAAAAATAGTCAGCATTAAGATGAACCCTGTATATTCAGCTACATTACAGAGTTAGTATTCTTTGTTATTACCACGGCTACGTCTAAGCCATCTCTTCACGTGGCACTAAACCGCAATGTAAACGAGGCTTGAAGCTTCAAGCTATTGTCGTCAAGTTACTAGATTTGCATACAGTATGGAGTCAGGAGCGAGCTGAAACTCAAACGGAGACTTGCGTTTGTTTATCAAACAAATATACACAACTTTGGAATTGTTTATTCATAAAGTTATCGTAAATGATGATGATGAATCATTTGGATGGCATTAAGCAGAAAACTGCAAAATGAAAAAAATCACTAAATTTTTGAGATGATGATGATGATGATGCTTTGTTTGCTGTTAAAAATCTACCTGCAGTTCTACAGTCATCCCGTGATCATGGCAGTTGCAACAATCGGGAACTCCAAAAACAATAAAAACGCGGTAAGAACCCGTTAAAATGATTAACTTTAGCTTGAAAAAAAATCACTGTTGAGTTTTAGCGACTTTTTTGTAAATTTGTAATTTTTGGTTAATTATCATCTTTTAACAATTATTAAGTGTTAAGAATGTAGAAAACTGATAAATAAGATCATGTAACGATACAGATTCTCAGATGTCCTAGCATTTTAGAAGTTACTAGAGTTTACCCGGGACTTCGTCCGCACAAATTATATACCAGATTTTAAGTCAGTTCATAAGCTATCAAACAAAAAAAGCTTCATTAAAATCGGTTCAGTAGTTTTAACGTGATGCTATTACATACATACAAACAAACAAACAAACAGAGAAACAGACAGACAAAAATTCTAAAAAAGGTTGATTTTGAGTCCGGGATGCCTAAAAACCATATCGTAATCTTTTAAATATCTTCAAAGTTACACACTTCTGTTACAGTTTTATAATAGTTATAAGATAACCTTTTTTGTCAATGGCTGTTTTCACCAAAATTATGTTTCAAAGGCACTATAAGTTGCTTAAAGCGGACATCTTCCCAACTAGCCCGTGAAAGATCTTCCCTATTTCTCCAAAGTACTATTTTTACCAGAAAAATATTAGGCAATCCCACTCTGCTTCCATACAATGCAGTCTATTATCCTTCCTCAAGTCCACACCAATCAAACCTAAAGTACCTACTAGTTGACCCAAGCTCCTTTGAGCCTATCGTCCTGATTGCGCAAGTGTTATGGTAATACCGCAATTGATTTTGTGTTCTCTGCGGCTGCAATTACAGTTGATTATGCTTCTGTGTTGGTTCTCCGTTGTGGTTAGATTCTCATGATTATATGGTGGATGCATATGCTCACGACTATATTTCGGGGGGGTAGTCAGAGATATTCTGAAACCTCTGAACATCCACGTTTCACCAGTAGTACCGAAACTCTGTCCAGTGTGAGGGGGGTGAGCCCGTCGCCTCGAAATTGAAGCATGCAGGTTTCCTCACGATGTTTTCTTTCACCGAAAAGCCAGTGGTGTTTCAAATCGTACATAAATTCCGAAAAACTCATTGGTACGAGTCGGCCTGAACGGGGATCAAACCATCGCCTCCTGCACGACAGGCAAGTTTACTCGCGACTGGACCACCATGGCTATATGGTGGAATAGGTGTTTAATGACCTTTACGGAACCTTTTTAGGGTTCCGCAGTCAAACAAGGAACACTTATACTTTCGTCCATTCTATCTGTCTGTCTGTCCGTATGCCGCGCCTCAATAACTCACTCATTTTTGCATCTATTGAATCGCGCTATCATTGTGTTTCAAAAATTTCTCTTAGGGGATATAAACAGGTTTAAAACGTTTCTTCTTTTTCTACTTGTATAATAGCTACGGGACCATATAATGGGCGAGTCCGACACGCTCTTGTTCGGTTTTTTTATGTTCTTGATTCAGAAATGCGTAGATACATAATCGGCATTTCTGCCGATTATGTCCTTTCGGACATAACGGAAAATGGGCCTGACTTTTCAATTCTGTCAAACTTTCCATCTATCACGTTATACTATCCTGAACTTCCCATTGAATCACTAAGTACAGGGTGTAAACATGAATGCGTAACATACTTAAGAGAGAAAATGTCAATTGTTATTCAACCCAAATGTATGGCGACACCATTCCATCTGGCTGTCCATTATGTGACGACGGGCTCAACCCCCTTCACATTGGATAGAGTTTCGGTACTACTGGTGAAACGTGGATGTTCTAAGGTTTCAGAATATCTCTTACTACCCCCTCGGGGAATATAGTCGTGAGCATATGTTTATGCTTATGCCAAATGTATCGAACAGCTGATTTTTCTTTTGCGATTTCAATGTTTGTCCCATAGTGAATGTTGTTCAGTTTGATGGTCTGAAGCAGCCCCTTAAGTATTACAAGAGTGTTTTGTTACACCCTGCATTGGAGTGGGGATATTTTGCGAAAATTCAAACGCAGCGATAGCTTTTTAATATTTATACTAAGGTTGAAACGACTTCCGTCAATACCGAGTCACAAAATCGACTTCAAAACTTTAAAAAGTTTAGAATCAAAATATCATCGTTTGTTTTATCGAAGTCATTGTCAAGCCGGTACGGTACGATTGCGGCTGGGCTTGTGGTAATTTTTGTGCTCGGCTTGCTACGACACTCCAATATACCAATATTATTTAAGTGTACAGCCTGTGTATTTAATTATCTATGAAACTTCCTGCTTATTCCTTGCAATTCTAAAGTTTTTTTAAAATAAAAATTGGTTTATGCAAATTCCCTTTTGAATTCTAGAGCGTTACAAAGGTGTGAAACCGTTCAACAAAAGGTATTTGATTTGAACGATAGAATTGTATGAGGAATGAATGCACAACTAGCTTTCGGAATGCCCGAGGAGTTACAACCCGTTCTAATTGAAAACTGCATCTAACTGCCGACACAGGGGAGGTATGGATGGATTTTTTTTTGAAGAATCAGTCCAGTGTAAATAATTTATTTTTAGTTTCATTTAGATTGTTATTTGATGAACACAACTATCGCTTTTGTCGTTTAAGTCCTCAGAATCATGCAAGACCACCCCATTACTTCCTGTGGGCGTTTGACGAGGCTACTAAGGCATAGGGATTCTTATATGCAGTGATTTTATCAGCGTTTTTTTTGCTCATAACGGTTTTTTGGTTTTTATTATTTAAGGTTTTAAGTTTTTATTATTAAAGGTTTTTTTTGCACCCTGTACATGATGGTATTCCACTGGGTGTTAGGGTAAACAGTTGCATTACTTTAAGGGGTGATTGTACCCATGATACTGAATAACTTTCCCTAATAAAACTACGGGAAATTCTAAAAAAAAAACTTTTCATACAAAAGTTCGCTCAGCTGATTGTATTTAGGAAAATCCAAAAAAATGTTTGTGAATTTTCTATTGGTTTCTTAGGGACAGTTATTCCGTATCCCGGGTATAATCACCCCTTAAAATAATGCAACTATTTACCCTAACACCCTGTATATCTTTATTCAGTCATCATCATCAATCATCATAGTTAAAGTCTAGACTAGATTCTGGTATATTAAATAGAACAATACAATCAGTGTGACGATGACCCAAGATATTTATCCTATTCTCTAAGTTTCAAAAGATAGCTGGGAGTAACCCCGATAGAGGTGACGGTCGTGATGTTCAGTGGTACAAACCATGCGGTTCAATTAGTCGTGTTGCCGGTTTCGTATTCGTCGGAAGTGTTGTTCAACGGATCGAGAGCGTTTTCAATTTAGACGGGAACCAATCAGTTGATTCGCTCAGCTAGAAAAAGCTACCTGTGCTTTAATTTCGTTAAATTCACGAGTTTCATTTTGAATGTAATGCTTTCATTTGTTTATGAGGATTGGGAACCAGTATCCATACAAATAGCGAAAACGTTTACGCTCTTAATCCTTAACATTTTTAGGGGATATAATTCGGAGCGCGCTCCATACAAACGTACTATGGTGATTTTTTCAATACTAACCAATAAAAGTCAATGAAATTTTGCTGAAACAATCTTGAAACAAATATCTATGCTTGTATGGAGTCAGATTTTCGTTAAAATATATAGTTTAAATGCTAGGATTAATTTAAGATTTGTATGGAAATCTTTGAGACACTGTAACTTTAAAACTATGCAATTTTACTTGAATCTGACTCTATACAAGCATAGAAATTTATTTTTAGATTGATTCTGAAAAATTTCATTGAGTTTAATTGGTTAGTATTGAAAATATCGCCATAGTACGTTTGTATGGAGCGCGCTCCGAATTATATCCTCTTAAAAAGATTTATTACTTTTTTATTTATTTATATGCTCACGACTATATTCCCCGATATGTATCTGACTCCCCAGTCAGAGATATTCTGAAAACTCAGAATATCCACGTTTCACAAGTAGTAGGTACCGAAACTCTGTAGAGTGTGATGGGGGGTGAGCCCGTCGCCACTTGTAATGGACAGTGGGTACAATACATGCCTCGAAATTGAAGCATGCAGGTTTCCTCACAATGTCTTCCTTCACCGAAAAGCGAGTGGTGTTACAAATCGTACATAAATTCTGAAAAACTCATTGGTGCGAGTCGGCCTGGACGGGGATCGAACCATTGCCTCCTGCACGGCAGGCAAGGTTACTCGCCACTGGACCACCACGGCTAGATGCTACATTTTAAAATTATTTTTAATTAATTTAATCAGGCGGTACTTCGCGGAAATCCATGGCTAATAGGTAGATGTCACGATTGTATCGAGACCACATTATACATTTTAACGATGACTTCATACAAACATAGAGATTAGTTTCTAGATTATTTCTTAAAAATTTTATCGACTTTAATTGTTTAGTATTGAAAATATATTATTATTTTTGTTGGCTGGGCTATTGTAAGCAAGGGTCGTTATGTAACACTGCGACCATTGCTGGTCTTTTGTGTTCGCCCCAAGCTCACCCATATTTTACACATACATCTGAACTATTTTTTTATTATTCTCGGATAAGCAGGTTTCCTCACGATGTTTTCCTTCACCGCTGAGCTAGTGATAATGATAAATACAACCGTACATAAATTCCGAAGAACTTAGTGGTACAGTCGCCTCCTCGTGATTGAGTCGCTAGCTCTCTTCCGTATGGACTATCATCGCTCCATTTTGAAAATATATTCAGACTTCGTTTGTATGGAGTGTGCTCCGAATTATATCCCCTAAAGTTTCCACCGTGTATAGTGTACGTTCAGTAGCAATCGTCCCGTCCGTTGATTAATAGCGAACAAGTTGATTATGTGTCTGTCCGACGACTAACGTGCGTGACATATCGTTTTACGTTCAATCCGATTCTGTAATGAGTTTGCGGTTTATTTTATTGCGTATTGTTTTTAATTAAGAGGATATAATTCGGAGTGCGCTCCATTCAAACGTACTATGGTGACATTTTTAATACAAACCAATTAAACCCAATGAATTTTTTCAGAATAAATCTAAAAACAACTTTCTATGCTTGTATAGAGTCAGATTTTCGTTAAAATTTATAGTTTTAAAGTTACAGTGCCTCAAAGATTTCCATACAAATCTTAAATTAATCCTAGCATTGAAACTGTATATTTTAACGAAAATCTGACTCCATACAAGCATAGATATTTCTTTCAAGATTGTTTCAGCAAAATTTCATTGACTTTAATAGGTTAGTATTGAAAATATCACCATAGTACGTTTGTATGGAGCGAGCTCCGAATTATATCCCCTTAAGGGTATATTACTGTTGGCGCGCTCCATACAAACGAAGTCTGGTGATATTTTTAATACTAACCAATTAAACACAATGATATTTTTCAGAAACATTCTAGAAACAAATCTCTATGCTTGTATCGTGTCAGATTTTCCTTTAAATGTACAGTTTTAAAGTTACAGTGCCTCAAAGATTTCCATACAAATCTTAAATTAATCCTAGCATTGAAGCTGTATATTTTAATGAAAATCGGACACGATACAAGAATAGAGATTTATTCCTAGATTGTTTCTGCAAAATTTCATTGTGTTTAATAGGTTAGTATTGAAAATATGCCAGACTTCGTTTGTATGCAGCGCGCCTTTACGCATTCGGAATAAACTTGTCTTAATACTACTTGATTAACAATGTGGTTACCTGACCTGCACGTCTAGTATGATTTCTCTACACGCGCGCGACGCGCCTTCGCTGCATAGAAAATAACCGGTTCCCACGCGTTTCGGAGAGCGAAAGCCGCGCTTGCCGCGACTTATAGTAAGGGAAAAAGCCGAGTCGCGCGCAAGTATAGAAATCATGCTAGACGTGCTGAACTGGCTGAACATAGTCCACCACGTCCATTACTGAAAAAATTAAAAATGATAAGAGAAACCTAAAGATGACTTTCAAATACCTATTCAATGATTCCCCACTTGATATAGTTCGTCAACTTTAATTTTTTATTTTTCATAATATGGCGTCTGGTAGTCGCTATATTGAATTTTGATTACTGTCAAGTCTTTTGTGACACTTGCAAGATTAAGACAAATCGAATAAACTTAAGATTCATCAAAATCGGCCTACGCGTTGGCCTCTAGAGTGCCACAAAGGATCAAACATACATACAAGCATACATACATACATACATAGGCTGATAAACACATTACCCTTCCTTTGAGTCGCGCAGTCGGGTAAAAAAAGGCCTCTCCTAAGGCGTCCCACAAAACTCTATCCTATCCTTCCTCCTCCAGTCACTCCTCGCTACGGCGTGTCGGACTCGCACTAGATAGACTCGCCCTCGCCGTAGTCATTGTTTGTTGTGCAGAACGATGTTACCAATAGGTATTCGTATTTGCACTTTCCACACATCCTTTTTGACTGGTTTGTCCTTCATTATGTCATTGTGGTGCCTACTAATCCATGGAATTCGAAAATCATAAGAATTCGCACCAAATTTTACAATTATCTACTTAAGAGAAGTTTATTCCGAATGCGTAAATGCGCGCTGCATACAAACGAAGTCTGGTGATATTTTCAATACTAACCAATTAAACTCAATGAAATTTTGCAGAAACAATTTAGGAACAAATATCTATGCTTTTATCGTGTCCGATTTTCGTTATCATTTCGACATCGTTTGTATGGAGCGCGCCAACAGTAAAATACCCTTAACTCATTAAAATTTGTTCTGACAGGTTTGCTCCCATAATAAAAGTTGTTCAGTTTGATGGGTAGAGTACGTGGTTTAAAGGCTTGCCTTTACTTAGTTTACATAGTGTATTAAAATTCACAAAACTCAACCAACCATTCTGGCGTAAAAGTTATTCTCACAAAAGTATAAAGTACTCTCTAATGCGAGTTCGATGTTCGCCGCGGGCGATGCGGATTGCACCCGGAGTGCTCTGACAAATGCATCACCCCCGCACCCTATCACCCCCGAGGGATGATCATGTCGATAGACGTCGATTGGCGGAGCTGTGATTGAAAAGCGAACTATTGAGATAATATAGATTTCTTACATTCATGACAACTTACAGCCCTTGCTTATTGCCGAAAGTGGTTTCGGGTGAAGAAATACATTGTGAGGAAACATGCATACACTACACTGAAGAAGAAATTCTGATGCGTATGCGAATTGAGCAGTTGTTGCGTATGCAGAATTGATTACCAATCCGCGTTGAGGGTGGTACCCTCAAGGCTTACCACGCCTGTGTCCTGGAATGGAACGTTCAAATCAAATCAAATAATTTATTTGTTGAAAGTAGGTACAATGCATATCGATCTTATAATATAACATAATAATTAGAGTTCTTGCTACTCTCAGCCAACAGTGGCGTACAAATATTTAAGAAAAATTAAAGGAAATTGATTATAAATTATAGAAATGTCAATAGGTATAAATGTCACAAGAAATTAGATTTAAACATAGGCACGTCAAAAAATTAATTCTTAGATCAAATCATCCAATAAATAATCATCAATTTTATAGTAACATTTGTCCAGTAATATTTTAGTCAATTTACATTTAAAGTTCATAATATTCATAGATTTTACACTTTCTGGTAACTTATTATAAATTTTAGGGTTTACAGGGTGGAATTAGATTTATAAATGCAAACGTTTGAATGTTTGTTACCCCATTTCATTAGCCTATACAGGGTCCTTCTTAATATGCTGACACTTTTTAAGGGGATGATCAGACCATCAAACCGAACCACTTTCTATATGGGACCAACATCGAAATCGCGAAAAAAATATCAGCTGTCCCATACATTTGGCTTGAGTAGGTTCACAGTTTTGTATGGGAGAGCTGATCTATTTTTCGCGATTTTGATGTCGGTGCCATAGAGATAGTTGTTCAGTTTTTGTCTGATCATTCCCTTAAAAAGTGTCAGCATTTTAAGAAGGACCCTATATAGTGTGAAATTGATATCATTAGCATCCTTTTAAAATAAGAGTCTACCCATCAAACTGAACAACTTTTACTATGGGAGCAAACCGATCAGAGCAAAAAAATATACACATTTAGGTACTATCGGAGCAAACCGATCGGAGCAAAAAAAATCTGTTGTTCCATACTAAACTGCAATGCTTACTCGTCTCAAATGTATGCAACAGTTGGTTTCTTTTTTGCTTCGATCGATTTGCTCCCATAGTAAAAGTTGTTCAGTTTGATGGGTAGACTCTTAGTTTAAAAGGATGCTAATGATATCAATTTCAACCTGCATAGGCTGATGATAGAGTAACAAACATCCAAATGTTCGCATTTATAAATCTAGTTGTAGGAAATAACTGAAATATTTTGATGTTCATTCTTAAATAAAGATCCTGTGTAATTATAACACGTTCTATTTTGCTAAACTCGTAATTTTGTTCCAGGTATGTAATCCCCGTGAAATAAGCTGCGTATTCGAGAAGGCATCGTCAATACAGCTGAATGTATAGAACTCAAAGCATTTCATTACTCGGTCGGATTATCCCGCACACAAATGCTTACGCGGTAAGTTGACATCGTTTTTTTTTCAATCCATGCAAATGGCCGTACCATTGTTCATATTTGTATAGGTGAGAATTCAATGAGAAAATCCCAATATGTTCCGATTCGTTGATATTGGTCAACATTTATTATTTTTTCCCACACTCATAGTCATAACATAAGCTAGGTAGGTACTTAAATTGTGAGATGATGGATGACTCGCATTTCTGATTTGGATTGAAAGTCTAGCATATTGCATAAAATGCTGACGCTTATATCAAGAAATAGGAACCACTATACAGGGTGAAATTGATATCATTAGCATCCTTTTAAACTAAGAGTCTACACATCAGACTGAACAACTTTTACTACGGGAGCAAACAGATCGGAGCAAAAAAAAATCTGCTGTTCCATACATTTGAGTCTAGTAGGCTTTGTTGTTTAGTATGGAACAGCAGATTTATTTTTGTTCCGGTCGGTCGGTTTGCACCCAGTGTAAAAGTTGATCAGTTTGACTTAGGTTAAAAGGATGTTAATGATATCAATTTCACCGTGTATATCTTGAAAACTGTACTGTGTCTGTTATGCTGTTTTCATTTATATTTCCGTGTGTACAATAAAATGTTAAATAAATGAAAATTGAGAAACAAATACAGTTCCTTGGGAAACAAATTAAGAAGGAAAGACACCATTATTTACACTCTAGCGACACATTTATAGATAAATAAGCACAATTATACTATATACTTTGACAATGGTATAACCTTTCGTTTAAAGAATACCATATTAAAACAGAAATGAAGTTATATTTCGAACATAGTAAAAGTTGTACTTCATAATAAATGTATCCAAAAAACCTACACGTTTCGTGAAATAGGAACAAAAACATTGTCGCACATATCAACTAAAGTTTCCAATGTTCCTTTGTCTTGATGTTAATTAAATTCGAGTTTTGTGCGTAAAAGTTGGAATGTGTAGTAGGGGACAAAAGTCTTCGTGAAGAAATAAATCGCGCGTTTCTACTTTGTACATATTTCCCTCGTTTCAGTTATATTTGTGTCTTATGTACTTGAATAGCTATTTTCTGTAGATATGCTTGCTAATGAAAGTGCCCTGTAATTAAAATGATCAGAAGAAACGAACGAAAATTCGGCATCTTTGTCGGTATCGTCGACGCCCCTATACCGTACTCCGAGTAGTCCATAAAATACATACATACAACTCACGACCACAGTTCAATGAAGGTTTCAGGATGAAATGATATGTGTCCAATATTGTTAGCTTTTCGCGCACAAATTGCATAAGAAATCATTAACCCTTAGTCGCCTCGTGCGACACCCACGGGAAGACGATTTAACAACTTTTATTATCAAATTCCACAAAATGAAAAATTATTGTAACCAACATTAGCATTATTGCAAAAAACCTCCATAAACCGTCGATAAATCATTAAAACAAACACGATTACATATTCGTCCGCATTCAGAGAAATATTATTCAATGGAAAAAAAGAAACAAGAAGAGAAGCTATTTCAATAATGCATAGCGTTTACGTTGCGGTATCGACGGAGCGGAGGGACGGCTGCGATGCGACTCGGATGGCGTTCGCGCGAAAAATTTCACATTCGTAGCGAAGTGCAGGCGTGCCCCGCTATCAACACGCATAATGCACTGTGCTATTCTGATTTAAAGTTACTATACTGCTTCTGTGACTGACAACCGATGGGGAGTCTGAATTCTAGAATGCAGATCACGAACCGGCAGGCGTATTGTGGATCGCCCTGCGGCCCGTTGAACCGACGACCTAACAAAGGTAGCGAGGAGCGACTGTGTGGTGAAGGCTGAGGATAGTTTTGTGGCGCGTCCTGGGAGAGACCTATGTTCAGTAGTGGTCGATTATAGGCTGATGATGAAGGTACTGTTTCCGATCGAACCGGCTATTTTCGAAGCGGAGGCTGATCTGCGTGAGCTTCAAGCCACCTACTGGCGAGAGGTAGCACTGTTGCGCAGGACCGAAAAAAGTGGCGGTCTCTTTCGTTTCGGAGGCCAAGTTGGTCGTTTCTTTAGGTCTCTGAGCCAGCAGAGAGCTAGGTACAATGATACCTACATCCATTTCATAGAAGCCAAGCCTTTATTTAACCCAACCCCAAAAAATATTCCAAGCTCAGTCGCGAATCGTGCCCACACATACACTAAAACAAATTGTCTTATAGATGCGAACTTAAAAGAAGCTTGTATTATTGTCCTACTAGCAATATCGTCTTCTAATCTCAGAATAAGAGTTCAATCCTCGCAGCAGCCTATCCCTAGGGCTTGCGGCGCATCGCCTTTGTACCCGGGACACGGCACGGCACGGCACGGCGGCACGGCACGGCACGACACAAGGTCGTAACTTATGCATGCCGCCGCCGCAGGGTTCGACTGTCGCTACGTATGAACATGAATAACTATGTTTTAGATGTTAGATGTATGGTGCAATGTGTGGTAGGTAATATCGTAGTAAATGGCGGGCCTTTGGTTCTACCTATCCCACTATGCTGATGCGAAAAAATAGTCTTAGTTAAAGACTTTATTTGTATTTCTCTATTTATTTGTAATAGTTTATAAGAAGTGTTTTGTTTTTGAATTTCTGTCCGAATCTTCTCTTTAGCGTAAAAAAGTAC
The DNA here is from genome assembly GCA_963924505.1 of Agonopterix alstromeriana. Classification (NCBI taxonomy): domain Eukaryota; kingdom Metazoa; phylum Arthropoda; class Insecta; order Lepidoptera; family Depressariidae; genus Agonopterix; species Agonopterix alstromeriana. The sequence goes on from OZ004673.1 coordinate 16,806,181, forward strand.
CGACTCTTCCGAAGCGGTGGTAAATCAATAAGCAGGTTTGTCACCCCTAATCTGAATGAAGTTTCTTGAGTTTGAGCAAAGAATTAATATTAGTACCTACTACGTTTGATTTAGATGGAGACATTGGAAACTGCTGTAGTAAAAGTTTTTCAGTTTAAGTTTGAAGGACCCCCTACGTATGTAACGCACTTAATTTTGCACTCTGTAAATGTAAATCCCATTTATATTATAAATAATTTGCCATATTTTTTACCAACCTATTTTTAGTTTGGTTGGCTTGGCTACCTACTAGTGAAACGTGGATGCTATAAGTTTTCAGAATTTCTCTGACTACCCCTTCGGGGAATATAGTCGTGAGCATAATTGCAATTTGGTTATTTTCTTATACAGGGTCCTTCTTAATAATATGCTGACACTTTTTTAAGGGGATGCTCAGACCATCAAACTGAACAACTATCTCTATTGCACCAACAACGAAATCGCGAAAATAAAAATCTGCTGTTCTATACAAAACTGCAAACCTACTCGTGCCAAATGTATGGGACAGCTGATTTTTTTTTTGCGATTTCGATATTGGTCCCATAGAGAAAGTTGTTTAGTTTGATGGTCTGGACATCCCCTTAAAAAAGTGTCAGCATATTAAGTTGGACCCTGTATATTATACTTATACAACGTGTTAATGAATAAGCGCAAAACCTCATACACCCCAACTGATTTATAACAAAATAACTAGATTTAAATAATTTAATTATTTTGATAGTTTAAATTTAAAGTTATTCGCATTTTAAGTTTTCAGTCAAAAATGATTTGTTATCATTTCAGCAATGAATGAAAGCGCTAGCGTGCTCATGGATACATTTTAAGAATCTTGTTTTGGTACTAAGTAGAGTGAGTGCGGCCGTGTGGTGGGTTCTATCGAGTTCAGAAAATTTACAATTTTACAAATAAATTATTTAATATTTTGAAAAAATTTCGCTATGTTGAAAACATTATAATTCGATTCTGCTCTCGATTCTAAACAAACTACTTTCTAGTTTTGCGTTAATTCATTAACACGTTGTATATACATTTTATAGAAACATATCAGAAGCATGTAGTTAAAACTTAACTATTTTAAAACAACGTTATCTAAACAAGGAGGTAAGTATTCGTATTCTGAGAATCCTCTCAACTTCTTGGCGAGATGAGCTGGTTACCAAACTATGGGCAAAGTGAGCTAAGTTGTAGAGTTTGCTTACTGCATGCATTAGACACTATGCGGTGTAGGCAAGTTTTCATTATTAGGGGTCCGTATCAAAAGGTAAGGAGGGAATTATCTTGAGGACTTCGTCATGATGATTGATGAGCGGTCATAGCCTATACGGAAGAGAGTTCGATTCCTGCCCTGTACCACTAAGTTCTACGGAATTTATCTACGGTTGCATTTGTTAGCTAGCTCTGCAGTGAAGGAAATATATTGTCTCTCATCGAGAAATCTGCATACTTGAGAGCGAAAAAAACCTTACGTACTGGAGACATGTGTACAAAAATGAGCGAGCAAGCGAGCGAGAATAGACAACTGGTTGCTGTCCCCAAAGCTTGAATTTGCCCTCCCCAAATTGAAGAAATAAGTTTATGATGCTGATGATTTCTCCAAACCGATTTGGACTACATCGACTACTTCACCTCTCGTCCTCATCCTCCCCAGTCTGATGGTCAGAGGGGAACCGATACGATCAGAGGTTGGGTTGGATCAAGTGGCTATAATGTAACGTAAGGGCAACTTAGAGATGTTGTTAATCATCTCAGCCGATAGACGTCCACTGCTGGACATAGGCTTCCTCCAAGGATCGCCACAACGATCGGTCCTGCACTGCCCTCATCCAACAGGCTCCCGCCGTCTTCACCAGGTCGTCGGCCCAACTTGTGGGCGGCCAACCATGCTGCGCCATGCGGTGGCCGCTCGAGAACTAGCAGGTGCCATGGTGTTCTCCGAGCAATGTGCCCTGCCCATTGTCACTTTAGTTTAGCAATTCTTTGGGCTATGTCGGCCACTCTGGTTCTTCTGCGAATCTCTTTATTTCTGTTTCAATCTCGCAGGGAAACACCGAGCATAGCCCTCTCCATTGCCCTTTGGGTGACTTTCAGCCTTTAACGAGGCTTTGAGTGAGCGACCACGTCTCTGTTACTTATGTCATCTGGCAGTACACACTGATCAAAGACTTTCGTCCTGAGACACTGTTAATGCTTGACGGTATTCCACTGAGAAAAAAATGCTATGTATACGTAGCCCGTCGCAACTTACGTACCACGTAGTTTACGACGCGATACTAAAGACGAGTGTTGCAACAGTATTTAAGTTCATTATGAAGTACGGGAGCTTCGTTCGTTCGTTCGGTACGTAAGCTGCGACGGGCTACGTATACGTAGCATTTTTTTCGCAGTGTAGTCTTCACTTACGATACCCGTCTGGGTTGGTACTATTCGAAGCCGGACACATAAATATAAATAATTAGTGCAATGTAAATGCTGCTCGGAGTATTAACACAAAAGGTCGAAAGTGATAAATTAAACAGTATTCCCTCTGAATATTAACTCGCTCCGGTTCATTAGTGCTCTCGATTCGATGATAACTTCGGTCATTTTTCAATGCGTATCTATTTTAAACAAATTAACTGTTTAAATCAATTGTACTCGATTATTAATGAGCTGTATGAAAGGCTTTTAATTTACAATAATATTGTTAATCCAAAATATTCACTCGAAAGTAAAAAACTACTGAATCATTCTAGCATGATATGAAACCTTTCTATAACATCTTCTTTTGACTCCTCTTCATTTCTGAAGGTTGGCAGACAGCTCTATACAGGGTGTAAGGAAAAGTATCATTAACCGTTAAACCACATACTACTTTTACCATGACAGCAAATCTGTCAAAAAAAAAATCTGCTGTCCCATACGTTTGAATCGAGTAGGTATTGTAGTTTAGTATGGGACAGCAGATATTTTTTTTGTTCTGATCGGTTTGCTCCCATAGTAAAAGTTGGTCATTTTGATGGGTAGAGAATGTGGTTTAAACGTTAATGATACTTTTACGCGCAAAACCACTTAAATACAGAGGTACTTGAGTGACGCTATTGCGATTGAAAGCATCATTCGAATTGGTTCAGTAGTTTGTAAGTGATGCGTGCACAAAAAACTCACAAACATTTCAAAAACGAAGTCTCCCAAATTATTTCAAAGTATTAGACACGCAAGTTTGAAATGTTATTAATAGATAGAAAGGTTTAATCTAGAAGTCGTTCACGTCATCTAGATCTCCAGCATCACACACAATCCTGCTAAAACCCTCACATGAATCTGAGAGTACATTTGAAGTCCGCATCTGCCCGGCATCGGCATCCATTACACTAATGCATTTTATAGACGAAGTGTCTCAGTGTGTACCGACCTTATCTATTTAGGTACTAAAGGCACAGTTATACGGGAAACGTCCGTTGGTAAATATTAGAAATGGCGGTGTACCTTATTATTACGCCAGGCAGCTTATTACCAACCAGTCAAATTAGCCCACATCAACCCACTGCTGGGCATAGGCCTCCCTTTTATTGCGCCATTCGTTCATGTGTTAATCTGATCCAATGCGAACCCGTCACCCTTACATCGTGATCAGACCTCCGTCCTGGCATGAAAATTCTCTGACAGCAAGTTGACCACTTCCTTCGCAAATCGGCGCTTCAGAACTACCGCCCTTAAATACTAATAATACTATACAGGGTCCTTCTTAATATGCTGACACTTTTTATCGGGATGATCGGACCGTCAAACTGAACAACTTTCTCTGTGGCACCAATATTAAAATCGCGAAAAAAAATCTGCTGTCCCATACATTTGGTTGAAATAGGTTTGCAATTTTGTATGTAACAGCGGATTTTTTTTCGCGATTTCGATGTTGGTGCCATAGAGAAAGTTGTTCTGTTTGATGGTCATCATTCAAATCATTCTCTCAAAAGTGTCAAAATATTAAGAAGGGCCCTAAATAGATAGTTCCTGAATTTTCCAATTTCAATTAACTCTAAGATGAATATTCGCTGCAGCTCAAACATAAATAAATAAAATATCTTAGACAAATTATTTAGTTCTATTTAAAGGAATTGTATTATGATGTCTAGACAACGATATAGAATACATAATATAGATAGAAACATCTAGGATGACTCGGGTACAAATATTTGTCCCTTACTGACTATTGGAGGGACCACGAAGGGTGTACCGAGCCAAATGAATGAACTTAAGCAACCTACTTAGGGGCACCCACAGGGGTACGGACCTCGGCATAAGACGTAGCTGGGGCTACGCGGCGGATTGGATAGCGGGGATTGGTGAGATACAGACTTTGAACCTGCGACCCTCGGCACAGCAGGCAGGTTCTCTACCGACTGAGCTATCGGGCCGTCAATGATTCTACATTTCGCCGAATGTTCGTTTGCTCGCATCCGGACACACCAGTAGGGCTGACTCTTTATGCAATTTTGATACTTATCCTTAAAAACGTTTTGTTGAATTCCCTCCCTGGGGAAAGATATTAAATTTGAAATGTAAAGCCACTTTAAGATGACTTAAAATTATGAAATAAGTTTTTCTTGGACACTGCCGTTTGGTTTCTAGCTTAGGCGCGGTTTATACAGAAAAGACGTGTGGCGGTGGCGGATAGTCAAAGTTACACAATTATAAACCTTATAGTACGTAGCATAGCGTCGTTTGGAGAATTACGCTACTTAGATATAAACATATATTGTGTTACTTAGATATAAACATAATTTCTAGTCTTAAAAGGATGTGTAGTAACAGCAAGTGACATTTAGCTAGTTCCCAGGGAGTTCGATGACCGAAGGCTCTATTTGGAGCAACGTTCAAACAACGTGCTACGCGTAGTCTCCCGAATCAATTTATTTTCGTCTCTACTACTTAGATATAAGAGTGCTATCGTGCGACTTTTAACTTCGTGTTTAATGAAGCCTCCTGAATCAAGTCATTTTCCACTCTACAACTTAGACTTAAGAGTGTTATAGTGTTAGTCCGATAGCGCTGGCCTATTTTGATGTCATAAGTTTCAATAATTCTAAAGTTGCTTATTTCTTGCCTGTGCATACAGTTGTACATATGAAGCTTATTATCGAGTTTTGTGTCATTTCTGTCACTTGCATTTTCAGTAATTTGATGATTTGTGGTTGATTCTTTTTATTCAAATCCAAACTGGCAAAATTTATTTAAAGTTTAAAATAATTATGGTATCATATCTAGGGTAACCTGCGGAGTGTGAAAACACAGTTTGTGTCATCTTCGTCCAGTGCAAACTGACATAGGGTCATCATGTAAAAACAGAGCAAAAAAAAATTTCAAATTAGTGAAATAGCTATTTCCTTTCTCAGATCACTTACATATGCCTATTTATCAAATTTGTGCCAAATTAGGGCACGCAATTTAAAGATTTTTAATTATTTTGTGTTTCCAAGCTGTAATCGCTTCAAAAAAATATTACAATTATTCGAGTTTTATATTCAATATCATAAATGCATGAAAAATCGACATTGTAAATTTGTGTCATTTTCATCCACGATATTTACTTATATGAATATAAAAATACAAAAACAATGGTTGCGGTCGAAGCGCGGCGGCGCGGCGCGGCGCAGCGCGGTGGGCGGGGGGCATACGCACGCACAGCACGGCACACACGTTCGTTCGGTACCTACGATTTCTAGCGTTCTTCGATTCGCTTCGGATTTATTGGGTAGCATGGCACCGTGATATTATAGCGTTAACACACCTTCGCTCTCTTTCTATTTTCACATGAACGAACGAGATAAAAGGCGTGATAAAGCCGTGTAACGTGCTTCTGAACTAATATAACGGCATAACTACCTACCGCTTCTTCGTTAAGCCGCCTATGTCGAAAAATAATTGAAGCGAAATGGGCGTGGCTTAGCGCAGCAAGCGCCCCGCGCCCCGCTACCGAACATCGTAGCGCACTAGCCCGCGAAAATCAAATCACTCAAAATGCATAGAAGACGCTTCGCTGTTAAGATATTATTAGTACCTTTTGTCGTATGAAAAAACACAATATATCATAATTAAGTATCGTTCTATTTATCCTCCTTGATCAATTATTAATTTATTACAGGATCAATTACGGACAACCAATTTATAGATAGAAACAATACCTAACTAACGATACTCTTTAATTGATTTCACTTAAAAACTTAAAAGTCATTAATATCATACCGAAAATCACTGTACCTATCTAGAAGGAAAAAAACTATCATTACAGGATTTTGTTTTACTTTATAGTACGAGAGCTACCTGTTGGTAACTTTACGTCATTAGGTCCCGTAATCAAATCAATTCAACTTCTTATTTTGTACTTGTAATTGATATAATACAAGTCAAAACATTCTATGGTCAAAACATACCGACTATCTAGATGAAACCTGGAAGTTATTTTACGCCGTCAACAAAAATGTAAGAAGAACGTGAAAAAATAAGTTTCGTAATACTGCAATAATCTCAGTTATTCTCGATACCACAAGAACTTTCAGGTTGAGAAGTTGTATAACACTCATAAACCTATTTTGAAAATCCATAGGTAATTCTAAAATACCTCGCATCCCTCAGATGCATGGCATAGCATTGAAGGATGAGGATGATGCAGGATATTATAACAGGTATGAATGAATTTTATCAACATTTATTTACAAAATCACTAATAATATTTATCTTACGACCTAAAATCAACATTTATTTACATTAGTACATTACGATAAGTGTGACTTAAGTAGTTCATTATTGCACAGCGTCTTAAACGTATATGCAGGTTTAGGTTACAGAGTGCTGGAAAATTATTTACAACTTATTACCTTTTATTTTCTCTCATACTTCTGGTATGTTCCTGCCTACGTTTCAAATTTAATGTTTTGTTCCGTTTTGTTTTTCATTATCACTGTTTCTCCGAGTACCCCAGGAAAATTAGGTGAAAAAAAGGGTCAACCTCGGAATGAGAGATAATAAGCTACAAACTTCTTTAAATCATCGTTATGACATCCTATACGTTAGGTCAAATGTCACATAAAATCTCGTTTATGCAGGTCAAAAGATTCAAGGTAAAATGTCAAAAAACAGGTCTTTAGGAAATATCTTCTTTTCTATGCTCTAAATGACCTTTGAAGTTTTAAAAAAAATTGTAGAACTTTAAATTTTCTTCAAATTTGGTCATTTATAATATTTAATATAGTTAACCGTTCTTGAGATAGATAGGTAGAACGCAAAGAGTTGTAACTCCCATAACGATTTGCTCCCATAGTAAAATGATACTTTTCCTTACACACTGTATAATATTATTTGGTGTTATTAATGAAAATATATAATTTCAATAACTATACACGAAAGAAGATGATGAAGAATTATTTCGAGTTTGAATCAATCGGGATAGAAAAACGAGTACAGAATGGTGACCCTGAGCAGCGCGCATTGAAGATATTGAATGAAACCAGTCACCGCCTGCCCGACAGACGCTTCAAAACAATACTTATATGGAAAGAAGACGACATGAAGATTCTGAACAACTACAAAAACTCACTCAAATGGCTGCACAACCTAGAGAAGAAACTAGACCGAGATGAAGACCTGAAAAAGAAATATGAAGAAAGAATGCAAACCCTCTTCACTTTGGGCTACGCCGAGGAAGCTACCACACCGACGGTGCCAAATAAAAAATGGTACCTACCCCACTTCGCGGTCATTAACCCCGCGAAACCGAAGATAAGAGTAGTACACAACGCCACAGCGAAGACAGCCGGACGCAGCCTGAACGATATGCTACTCTGCGGTCCTGACTTGGTGCAATCTCTGCCGGGAGTTGTAATGCGATTTCGTCAACACCAACACGCCGTGTCAGCTGACATAAAGGAATTAATGTTTATGCAAATATGAGTTCAAGAGGACGACAGAGAGGCACTACGATTTCTATAGCGGGGCGACGAGAGAGGGAACCAGCGACCGCGAGAGTACCGCATGACTTCGGTGATCTTCGGCGCGATGTCATCACCATGCACCGCACTATACGTGAAGAATAGAAATGATTCAGACTTCAAAGAAAAGTATCCTGCAGCCGCACGAGTCATTGAAAAGAACCACTACATGGACGACTACATAACAAGTTTTCCGACCGAAAAAGAAGCCAAAGAAGTATCGAAATCAGTCGACTACATTCATCGGCAAGCCGGCTTTGAGCTATGCGGATGGGTGTCCAATACAAATTCAGTAGTACAGCAGTTTTCCGCCAACTCGGGCGGCGCCACGGTCTCTATCGGCGGGAGCGAGGTCCGATGGTACAACGGGCCGAGCTTCCTACGAAACCACGAACGAGAATGGCCACAAGAGACGAAGACAGAAGCACCGAAGACAGGAGAAGAGAGGGGACTTGTCACGTCACCCACCAGCGACCTGACCACGCTCACCTACCTCGAATCGATCGATTTTCGTCGTTCCCACTTTTGCTACGAGCTACGGTGCGCATGCTACAGTTTGTCAATTTATGTCGAAAGAAGAAAAATGAAACAGTATTGGCTACGAAGCGCAAACGAACGAAAGAAAACAATAAAAACGACTCTGATTGAAAGATTGATAAGAAAACACGCAAGAGCGAGACACCGTACGTGAAGAAATGAGATAGCAACACCATCGGTATCGAAGCGCACTAACTCATTCGCGCTGAGAAACTATGGTGGAAACCTGTACAAGAAGATTGTCTTTCCGAAGATTTTCGTCGAGTAAGGAGCGGCGCGGCGCCTCAGCCAGGAGACAAGCTGTCGGCGCTATCAGTGGTCGTCGGCGAAGATGGCTCAACGGAAGAATCCACGTAGCACCTGACATCGTTGAAGACACTGCGAGCCCGACCGTACTCGACGGGAAACACTACTTCACGCGACTGTACATACAACACGTACACGAGCGACTACATGGCGGTATCGAAACCGTCGTGAATGAGCTACAGCAGCGACTATGGGTACTGAAGATACGACCCACGGTGCGTGAACGTCATCAAACACTATCAACTATGCAAGATACGAAGAGCGAAGCCTACTTCTCCGGCAACCGGCGACCTGAGGAGGTTCGTGGCACGAAGAGGAGTGCCTAAGGAGCTATGGAGTGACAACGCGACGTGCTTCAAGGCTGCGGAGAAGGAGCTCGCCAAGGCCGCGCTGGCGGCGGTCAGCGAGGAGGCGACGGCGCGGCGCATCACCTGCCGCTACGTACCCCCGGCCTCCCCCTTCATGGACAGCGCGTGGGAGCGCATGGTACGCACTGTGAAGGAGGCACTGCGCGTCAAAATCCACGAGCAGTACCCTAGCGACGAGACACTGCTCACCCTGCTCGTCGAGTCGGAAAACACCGTCAACTCCCACCCACTCACACACGTGGCGGTGACTCCAGAAGAACCGGAGGCGCTTACACCCAACCACATCCTGTTGGGACCCAAACGACCTCACCGCGCGCAAGCGCAGCGCGCTCAACGCCTGGCGGACGTCTTCTGGAGCCGCTAGGTCAAAGAGTACCAGCCTCTACTCCAAAACCGGCGGGAGCCTCACACGACCAGCGCACGCTATCGGCGACCTGGTACTCGTCTGCGACCCCACCCTGCCCCGCAACACATGGCCGATAGGAAGGATCGTCGCGGTCTACCCAGGGCGAGACGGCGAGGTGAGGATCGTGGACGTCGTAACCAGCAACGGGCATGTCATCCGGAGACCGACCAAGAGGATCGTCGTGCTACAGGTTGGATCGCAGAGCTGCGACGGCAGGAGAAATGTGCACGACAGAATCTGAATTGACTACCTTTGTACATAATTTTTTACATTACTTCGTTTATTTCGTTTTATATACCCTTTTATACTAGTAGGATAAGTTTAGGTTAAGTGTTCATTTCAATAAATAAATTTGTCTTATTAGAATTAGGGCTTAGCACATAAGTTATGTAAATAGTTCTAATAGGATTCTTATTTTATTACTCTAGTGACTTCTACCCCAGATTAGATTAGGTACACTTCCCTATTAAAATTAAAGCATAGCACAAGTAAATAAAACAATTAGAATCGAGTTCGAACTTAGAAATTCCAATTAGAAATTACGCCAATAACCTTCACTACCTCATTAGAAGGGGTAGAATGCTATTAGAAATAAGTGTTAGAAAGAGACAGAACGCTCCATCTCTGTCAGCGCATACAGGTGAGCGAGGGGGGCCCCGGCGTCCGGAACCTGTGTTATGAGGAAGCGGGGGCCGGGGTAATATAAATATTGTACCTTTCCTTTTCGTTCTGCACTCTGTTATGCACCGGTGGATGATGCACATGCTATTTTTAGAATAAGAAAATAAGTATCTTAACTATATAATTATATTGGTTTGTAAGCGTAGAAATTAAGATTGTATGAGAAATAAAGAGATTTGTATTCAGGGCAAGAGTGCGGGGTAAGGAGGGGTGGTCGCTTGAAAATAATATAAAATGGCGCCAAATCGGCGTAGATTCATTCCGGATCCAGCACTCAAGAAAGAAACAACTTGGAAGAAGAAACTCTCTGCGACCACTCGCCTTCCCTACCCTGCCCTCCAGCCTGGCTCTCCATACTGACGACCCATACAATTAAGGGCCACAGAGTTTACAAACTCTTATACCAGGCAAGATGTTCCGGAGCAATAGAATCCTTCAACTCGGTAAAAATACTGACAACGGTTCATAAATACGTTTATACCCAGATTCCATTATGGCAAATAAATATAATTATTTGAAGAATTACGTGACCGACGACTTAAAGGTAATAACAGCTAGCTCTTGGTCTATGAAGTCCAAAAAAACTGCTATACATATTTGAGTGAGAAATGTACTTAAGAGAAGTTTATTCCGAATGCGTAAATGCGCGCTGCATACAAACGAAGTCTGGTGATATTTTCAATACTAACCAATCAGTAAATGAAAAATTTGCAGAAACAATCTAGAAGTCAGATTTTCGTTAAAAATATACAGTTTTAATGCTAGAATTAATTTAAGATTTGTATGGAAATCTTTGAGGTATTGTAACTTTAAAATTATACATTTTAACGAAAATCTGACTTCATACAAGCATAGAGATTAGTTTTTCGATTTTTTCTGAAAGTTTCATTGACTTTAATTGGTTACTATTGAAAATATCACCAGACTTCGTTTGTATGGAGCTAAAATATGTATAGGATATCAAATTTTTTTTTCGCGATTTCGATGTTGGTCCCATAGTGAAAGTTGTTCAGTTTGACGGTCGAAGTTCTAAATTGTTACTTATTAAACACCCTGTATACTGGGTGGCACTGAACGAGGGACTTTTCTTTTAAGGATGTATTCAGACAATGTATGTACAATTATTTAATTTCGAATACCTACAATGTTAATTGTTAATGAATTATGTGTACGAGAAAAAAAATAAACTAAACAACTAAGGAACGTGGGTCGAAAAACGAACGCACTTGTTTGTCGCAACTTGCACTGAAAACAAATGTAAACAAATACCCTCTCCCGCGCCGCTCGTCTCGCCGGCCGGCGCCCGCCGCCCGCGCCCGCGCTCCTCCCCGCGTTCGCCCTTCGTGCGAAGAAGTCTGGTATTTTGTTCAAATAATAAGATTTCGTGGATAAAAACAGCACAAATTATGAATAGTGTTTTGTTACACTATAATAATCAAAACACGTAAACTCGAAGAACTTGCATTTTCTTTTGTAGATTTTACAGGGTGTTGAGATAAAAAAATAAAATATCTGTAAACTTCGTGGATGAATTCGACACAAAATATTTTAAACAACAGATATCAGTACTCTAAAACGCGTAACACCTATTTAACCTATTGTAATATTTTTTTGAGCTAGTTGGGCGACATGTTAGGTACTGGTTAAATATTTGGATTTCCGTGGACAGAGGTGACACAAAATGCCTATGTACATCAGTTACTACTTCGTTATTATCCTGAAAGTAAAATTTTCATCTATGATTTTCTTTTCGTCCAATACTGATCGAAAATACAAATACCTAAATTTCTACCTATGCAAGTACCTAAAATGACACAAACTTATGTATTAGGTTTTGCAAATGGTCCGGAACCTATATGCAAAAAACAAAAAACTTTAGAGTTTTTGAAACCTCAAAACCTAGCGCTATCGGTCTACGACTACATGGCGGTATCGAAACCGTCGTGAATGAGCTACAGCAGCGACTATGGGTACTGAAGATACGACCCACGGTGCGTGAACGTCATCAAACACTATCAACTATGCAAGATACGAAGAGCGAAGCCTACTTCTCCGGCAACCGGCGACCTGAGGAGGTTCGTGGCACGAAGAGGAGTGCCTAAGGAGCTATGGAGTGACAACGCGACGTGCTTCAAGGCTGCGGAGAAGGAGCTCGCCAAGGCCGCGCTGGCGGCGGTCAGCGAGGAGGCGACGGCGCGGCGCATCACCTGCCGCTACGTACCCCCGGCCTCCCCCTTCATGGACAGCGCGTGGGAGCGCATGGTACGCACTGTGAAGGAGGCACTGCGCGTCAAAATCCACGAGCAGTACCCTAGCGACGAGACACTGCTCACCCTGCTCGTCGAGTCGGAAAACACCGTCAACTCCCACCCACTCACACACGTGGCGGTGACTCCAGAAGAACCGGAGGCGCTTACACCCAACCACATCCTGTTGGGACCCAAACGACCTCACCGCGCGCAAGCGCAGCGCGCTCAACGCCTGGCGGACGTCTTCTGGAGCCGCTAGGTCAAAGAGTACCAGCCTCTACTCCAAAACCGGCGGGAGCCTCACACGACCAGCGCACGCTATCGGCGACCTGGTACTCGTCTGCGACCCCACCCTGCCCCGCAACACATGGCCGATAGGAAGGATCGTCGCGGTCTACCCAGGGCGAGACGGCGAGGTGAGGATCGTGGACGTCGTAACCAGCAACGGGCATGTCATCCGGAGACCGACCAAGAGGATCGTCGTGCTACAGGTTGGATCGCAGAGCTGCGACGGCAGGAGAAATGTGCACGACAGAATCTGAATTGACTACCTTTGTACATAATTTTTTACATTACTTCGTTTATTTCGTTTTATATACCCTTTTATACTAGTAGGATAAGTTTAGGTTAAGTGTTCATTTCAATAAATAAATTTGTCTTATTAGAATTAGGGCTTAGCACATAAGTTATGTAAATAGTTCTAATAGGATTCTTATTTTATTACTCTAGTGACTTCTACCCCAGATTAGATTAGGTACACTTCCCTATTAAAATTAAAGCATAGCACAAGTAAATAAAACAATTAGAATCGAGTTCGAACTTAGAAATTCCAATTAGAAATTACGCCAATAACCTTCACTACCTCATTAGAAGGGGTAGAATGCTATTAGAAATAAGTGTTAGAAAGAGACAGAACGCTCCATCTCTGTCAGCGCATACAGGTGAGCGAGGGGGGCCCCGGCGTCCGGAACCTGTGTTATGAGGAAGCGGGGGCCGGGGTAATATAAATATTGTACCTTTCCTTTTCGTTCTGCACTCTGTTATGCACCGGTGGATGATGCACATGCTATTTTTAGAATAAGAAAATAAGTATCTTAACTATATAATTATATTGGTTTGTAAGCGTAGAAATTAAGATTGTATGAGAAATAAAGAGATTTGTATTCAGGGCAAGAGTGCGGGGTAAGGAGGGGTGGTCGCTTGAAAATAATATAAAATGGCGCCAAATCGGCGTAGATTCATTCCGGATCCAGCACTCAAGAAAGAAACAACTTGGAAGAAGAAACTCTCTGCGACCACTCGCCTTCCCTACCCTGCCCTCCAGCCTGGCTCTCCATACTGACGACCCATACAATTAAGGGCCACAGAGTTTACAAACTCTTATACCAGGCAAGATGTTCCGGAGCAATAGAATCCTTCAACTCGGTAAAAATACTGACAACGGTTCATAAATACGTTTATACCCAGATTCCATTATGGCAAATAAATATAATTATTTGAAGAATTACGTGACCGACGACTTAAAGGTAATAACAGCTAGCTCTTGGTCTATGAAGTCCAAAAAAACTGCTATACATATTTGAGTGAGAAATGTACTTAAGAGAAGTTTATTCCGAATGCGTAAATGCGCGCTGCATACAAACGAAGTCTGGTGATATTTTCAATACTAACCAATCAGTAAATGAAAAATTTGCAGAAACAATCTAGAAGTCAGATTTTCGTTAAAAATATACAGTTTTAATGCTAGAATTAATTTAAGATTTGTATGGAAATCTTTGAGGTATTGTAACTTTAAAATTATACATTTTAACGAAAATCTGACTTCATACAAGCATAGAGATTAGTTTTTCGATTTTTTCTGAAAGTTTCATTGACTTTAATTGGTTACTATTGAAAATATCACCAGACTTCGTTTGTATGGAGCTAAAATATGTATAGGATATCAAATTTTTTTTTCGCGATTTCGATGTTGGTCCCATAGTGAAAGTTGTTCAGTTTGACGGTCGAAGTTCTAAATTGTTACTTATTAAACACCCTGTATACTGGGTGGCACTGAACGAGGGACTTTTCTTTTAAGGATGTATTCAGACAATGTATGTACAATTATTTAATTTCGAATACCTACAATGTTAATTGTTAATGAATTATGTGTACGAGAAAAAAAATAAACTAAACAACTAAGGAACGTGGGTCGAAAAACGAACGCACTTGTTTGTCGCAACTTGCACTGAAAACAAATGTAAACAAATACCCTCTCCCGCGCCGCTCGTCTCGCCGGCCGGCGCCCGCCGCCCGCGCCCGCGCTCCTCCCCGCGTTCGCCCTTCGTGCGAAGAAGTCTGGTATTTTGTTCAAATAATAAGATTTCGTGGATAAAAACAGCACAAATTATGAATAGTGTTTTGTTACACTATAATAATCAAAACACGTAAACTCGAAGAACTTGCATTTTCTTTTGTAGATTTTACAGGGTGTTGAGATAAAAAAATAAAATATCTGTAAACTTCGTGGATGAATTCGACACAAAATATTTTAAACAACAGATATCAGTACTCTAAAACGCGTAACACCTATTTAACCTATTGTAATATTTTTTTGAGCTAGTTGGGCGACATGTTAGGTACTGGTTAAATATTTGGATTTCCGTGGACAGAGGTGACACAAAATGCCTATGTACATCAGTTACTACTTCGTTATTATCCTGAAAGTAAAATTTTCATCTATGATTTTCTTTTCGTCCAATACTGATCGAAAATACAAATACCTAAATTTCTACCTATGCAAGTACCTAAAATGACACAAACTTATGTATTAGGTTTTGCAAATGGTCCGGAACCTATATGCAAAAAACAAAAAACTTTAGAGTTTTTGAAACCTCAAAACCTAGCGCTATCGGTCTAGTGTGACATTTTAAGTGGCATGGACTAGTTGAGCAACAAGTCGCGATGTTCAAGTATTTTGTAACTATCTCTACTCATCACTTCTTACTGAATTACCAAACGGAATCTAGACATAACAAGACGGACAGACGATTTATGTGGTGACTATGGGGACTAGGAGTGTTAGTGGCACGTTGAGAAGAAATATGGACACTCTATCATGAGGGTCGGGGTTCGAATCTGCATGCACGGTATGCTATGCACAAAGGAGTTTTTAGGGTTCCGAAGTCAACAAGGAACCCTAATAGTTTGTAGTAAAAGCTATAATTTGCCATGGGTAAAAATATTAATCACGCCGAAAAAGTTGTAAAATAAAATCTTGAAATAAAAAATGCAATTTTTATTCGAGTGTAGTGTCCGATTCCATTAGTCCCGTAGTTAAAGTTGTTCAGTTTGATGGTCTAAACCATTTTTGTAATACCTTATATAGAATGTAAAATAAAATCTTGAAATAAAAAATGCAATTTTTATTCGAGTGTAGTGTCCGATTCCATTAGTCCCGTAGTTAAAGTTGTTCAGTTTGATGGTCTAAACCATTTTTGTAATACCTTATATAGAGTACTATAAGTTTCTAAAAGACCCAAGCATTTTGATCATTTAAATAATCATCCAGTTTTTAATAATGCTCTTTTACAGAGGACCTTTTTTGGTCTGAGTTTTAAACAAGTTTTCGGAATGATTCAAAATCAAACTGACTGTACTACGTTTAGCTTTCTTTTTTTTACTCTGTGGTATATCATGATTACATTCTGCACTAAAACAACTTATTATTGCTTCAATAGATTTTCTGTACGTAACTAAGAGTCAAAATAAACTAGTAAACCATTTCAAAGGATGACCTTTCGATTCGTCTAGGATTAGAACTAAGACTGTGAGCACTAAATGTCATGACCAGATTATCGTATTAGACATTATACACAAGCTATATACGATAAAAAACCTTGCACTTTACGGCTGACCTCTGACTGTCGGCATGTCTTTGTTGAATAATTACAAAAGATGTGAAAAAGATTCAAAATAACGATTACTAATATTTTTTCGTAACTAAATGTTTTTGAATTGAGATTTATAGACGTCTTTTGACCGTGAGTAGAGCTGCGTAAGGTCGAAAACGTATATATTTTGAACACACACTCAAAAAACATGATTCTGGTCGTTTAGTGGCGAATGATCATGCCTGCCATGCAGGAGGCGATCCCCGTCCAGGCTGACTCGTGAGTTTTTCGGAATTTATATACGATTTGTAATTTCACTGGCTTTTCGATGAACGAAAACATCGTGAGGAGACCTGCATGCAGCAATTTCGAGGCGTGTATTCATATTCATTTATTCGCATTCATGTACAATTACAGCATAGGTGTTACTTAGTAGCTAGAGTGGGTGCTTGAGCCCTGTAAGGGCACAGCAATATTATCAACAAGTAGGTAGGTATTGTACCCACCGTCAATTATGTGGCGACGTGCTCACTGCCCGTCACATTGGACAGAGTTTCTGTACTTATTCCGAAATTTGGATGTATTTAGTTTTCAGAATATATCTGACTACCCCCACTGGGAGTATAGTCGTGAGCATATGTCGATGCTTATCGTTATTTCGCAAATTGTCGGCGTCCACGCAAAAAGGGTCCAGTTGTCGCGTTTTGAGTTGAGGTTAGATTCGGCATATACAGGGTTCTTCTTAATTTGCTGACACTTTTTCAAGGGTATGATCAGACCGTCAAACTGAACAACTTTCTCTATGGGACCAACATCGAAATCGCGAAAAAAAATCAGCTGTCCCATACATTTGGCTCCAGTAGGTTTGCAGTTTTGTATCGAGCAGCGGATATTTTTCTTGCGATTTCGATGTTGGTGCCATAGAGAATGGTTCAGTTTGACGATCTGATCATCCCCTTAAAAAAGTGTCAGCATATTAAGAAGGACCCTTTAGATCAATTATCATGGAATAATAAAAAAAACTGGACCCTTTTTGCGTGGAACCCACCATTATCTGATGTAATTACGAAGTTTTTAGTGCAATTGCACTAAAAACTCAATACTAAATAATGAAACCAAATTCTATCAAAATGAACAAGAAAATTAAAGAATATGAAAATAACAATAAGTATGAGTATAAAACGTGTAAAAGAATCAGAAGCGCAGTGAAAGTGTTCCCACGGTGCGCGCGCGCACGCCACTGGTGATGTTCACGTTAGACGCACGTCACACGGGATGAGATATAGCGATTACACAAATCAATCAAAAATCAGCAACATCTTTGATGCCCGTCCCACACCGTGTGACTGATCGGTTTGAGACTGTGCATCCGACCTCAACTCTGATCATAGTGGTTGTGTTCCATCAAATTCAAGACTTAAGAACCAGAGTATCGCGAAAAATCAATAAAGTCAATAGAGTGCGGGGGACGGGGCACTGGCAATTAGTCGCTTTGCCGTACTGTGGTCAGTCAGTACGACCAGGAAAATAATTCTGCTCCTCTATCTTCGTTTGCGCAGAGCAGACCCGAGTTCCCGTCAAAACCCGAAGTCATTTAGTATTAAAAGGGTACAAAGCCGGAGCAGCGAATAGGGCGCGGAAATAATTAGCCAATTAGCGGCAAGGGATTGAAGGTCCTGATCTGCAGATCCTAATTGGTTAATGTAATTTTGCGCGTTATAAAATTTGTCTACTGCACAAGTACATCGGTAAGACTTATAAACCTGGTACTACACTGTACCGGGACGCAATCCTCCCGCCCGCCCGGGGCATACCTCGCTCGATTGACATGTCGCGACCGCTAAGCATAGCGAAAAAACAAATAGTGGAGGTCAGGTTTTTTCGCTATATCGAAGTCGTGCATCAGAGTTTACCGTACAAACATAGGCAGACCCTGCGTACCTGACAGCTTTTGTAAATAAGCAGTCACTGTAGTCGAAATCTACTAGAATAATTATCATCGTCTCAATTTCAACAAAATTTAGTTATAATTTTATGTATGAATCATAAATTCATAAGTATACCTAAGTATGATCGCTAGCGCATGTCCCTGGCGCACTATGACCTGCCTGCCGGCGGCGCAGGCGCATCGTAGTGAGGTTTCCGGGTCACCTCGCTGTTTCTCTGATTGTCTTGTCACGTAACTGTTCTTGTGACTGCATGTAATGCAATATACCTGCGTCTGCGCCTTTAATTTAGAAACTTGTTTTTACTCTATGCTTATTGTATAGGTACTAAAATATAGGGTCATTCTAACTATTCTGACGATTTTTAAAGGGGTATCAGACTGTCATCTAAGAGACCAACATCGAAATCGCAAAAAAACAACTGTTGTTTCTAACAAAACTTGACCGAAATGTACAACTGGGACAGTAAATTTTTTCACGCGATTTCCATTTTGGTCCCATTGGGAAAATGGTTGTGTTCCATGAACTGATATTCGTTTTAAAAATCCGTCAGCATATTAAGAAGGACCCTATACCTATATTTCCCGAGGCGGTAGTCAAAAACATTCTAAATAATTGTTCATGAAGAATATTCTGAATATCTACATTTCGAGAATAATGTGGGCCATCCGTCACGAAGAGGGAATTTGTCAATTTTGCCATAATCATCACATCATCCTGAGGTTGTTAGTATGATACTCGTAGTTGTAGCAAAGTTCGTGAATACGCGGAAATCTCGGAGAGTAACGTTGTTAGACTTATGGACTATGTATTATTGTATACATAACTTTAGCTTAAGAATTTATATTGTAATAGTTATTAAGTCGTGTTATGTTGTAGAGTTTCTGGCCGCATCTTCTCTACAGCGACAACACGTTCCGACGCGGTGGTAGCTTTAAAAAAGGTTAAACGTTTGATAAGTGTGCTGCAAACTGCTATATTGAATAAATTATATTGACTTTGACTTTGTTATTTAATGTATGCATGTAATTTATTGCTACAAAATAAATTAAATCATTTTCACACAACCGTAAAAATCTCAAATTCAATAGGTATTTAACCCCTTGAATGGCGCAGTGCCGGATACGACCGGATTTCAGTAAAATTCACAAATGAACGGTGCTTTTAGTGGCCAATTATCGACGGCGGACCCCTCGATGTCATTGTGTGGTCCCAATTCATTTCCACAGTTTCTGTGTAGCTTTTACAAAAGGTATAAAACTGACATCGTATTATGAACTCTGGTCGTTTTAAGACTAATTGTATTGAATTCTTTAAAAATGCTAGTTTCCCGTTCCTGGTGGAGAAAAGCAAGTAATTTCTTTACGTATCTGTTGAATGGAAGCGAGAAAAGATTTTTGTCTTTTTTCCGGACGCTGAAAAAAAAAATCATTCCTACTGAAAACCCAAACAAAACTAGCTTTGGCCATCGACTTCATCATAGAGTAATTCCGGGTTAAAGCGTTTAACGCCTGCCACACACATACGGAATTCCGATCCGGATTTCGAATCAGAATTGTGATTTTGTATAGGATTTGATGACTGCATAATTCCGCACGGAATTCTGAAGGGGGGAGATTCGTACGACATCACAATTCTGTTTCGGAATTCCGTATGCGTGTGGCAGGCGTAAGATAGGCTTTCAACATTGTAAACACCGTATCAAAATCAGTTAAGTTGTTGTTGCTTAAAGAACAAAAAAAATTTGTAATAAAAACATATATTATTATGTGGGTTCGGAGATTAAAATTATTGACCAAATCCAAAAGTGTGTGCGTGTGATAAAAGACAGAGAACTGATCAAGTATTTAAATTGTCGTCCGCTTTTACCGCAATACCCGCATGCCACAAACTTCGATCCATACACTTTACAAAATGAATTAATACTAACATTTCAACGTTCATACATAAAACATTACTTAATCAACGCTCTGTCATGTTTACAAAACTTCCGACAAAGGCGCAGCTGCGTTAAACCTCTGATTATTGTCCGAAAATACAGTCAAAAACACGGAAATATTTACCCGAACATTGGCGGGAACTTTTTAAATGGGCCGTGTTTAAATACGATATAAACTGTCTCCCTAGGAGTTTACTGAAAGCACATAAAAAAGACAAACACGACCAATTTGCGAAGTTCGTCTAAACGCTCCCGAGCGTCGCATAATTCTCGGGAACACTCGGCTTGGGTCGTAAATCAAACTTTCTCGTCTTAATTCGAACAGGACGACGTGGACATGCTACTTTATATCTTATCAGACGAATGAATTTCGTAGAAGTTTTCGTGAGGGGATGACTGTCTTTTGATTTAGTGGTTTTGTTTTTAGAGATTTTCCATGAATCGGGACAGTCAAGTACCGTAATGGACTTGACAATTTAGGCGGCTGAAGATGAAATTTTGTTGTCAAGAAAAGGGCCTTCACTTCTCCTGAGAAATGAGGCAGGGCCGTCTTTCCCCGGGTTTGCAAGGGTTGCGTGGCACCCGGGCGCATGGACCTAGGGGACGCAAGCCGATCGCCTTACACATACCATGCGTAATCTGCTCATTATACCTATAAAATAAAGGCACCAATACTTTTTCCAAATACGGCTCATGCAGGTTTCTGCACATTCGGCTTGCTCAGTTGCGACTAGCGATATGAAATTTTATATCTGCAAGTATTAAATTGATGTTCTTACAAACACGTGCGGGTGCGGTAAAATCAGAAAGAGCGGCGTGGGGCGACAATGGGAACATAAATAATTAAATTTTGTTTAATTTTTTGTTGGATAGGGGGGCGCAGGCTGATATTCGCCCCTCTGAAATGAGGTCAGCATTTACTTTTGCACTACCTTCATCTAACTACGATCCGCCACGCATGGTGGGTACTGCAAACTCCCTCTTTATAAAGACGATCCAGCTGAATCCTTTTGTCTGATCATTCGTAAACCTCTTATAACGACCGTCCTATTCGCACAAACACTTATGCACCTGGATCCAATAGATTACCAGAACATACAAGAATGTCTTCACAAAAACTAATTCAACAGACATCTTCGAAAAGAGCAATCATTGAAACTGCGCAGAATACCTGAGCTACAGAAGGGCCCGTGTCGTATGAATGGGTATTTTCTATAGGGACTTCTGGAGCGAGTGTCTGTGACGTTTCCATTAAATTTTGTCTCCATCCCTCGCATTATACTCGCCTGATCGTACTCTTTTGTCCGCGAGTCGAGTTCCGTTGATGACGCTAGATTCAATTCTGTTTGTTATTTGAATTCGTTAGCATTGTTGTCGTTATTGGGTGTTTTTGGTTTAAAATTTCACTTGATTTAATGTGGACTAGGTTAAGAATAGGACGGGATCTATTAATTATGCATTAACTCTTCTTTTGATCCTACCGTAGTGCAATAGCATTTTTCTAACTTGCTGTTCGACCATCAATCCATAATAGGTCCCAACGTAGCCCAGTCATTTTACGATTTGCCCTGGACTAATTAAGAATAAATTTTTTTCATTTAAGAGCCAATTTGAGCCTAGAAATATACCAAATTTAAAAAAAATCTCGTTAGCAACAGCACCTTAAAATTTAGCATTTATCTCTTTCTAAAAATGGTTAATTTTTTTTACGTTTTTAAGGTTTTACCATTATACACACTTCAAACACGGAGTAAATTTTTTTTTCTACTTAGATAGCATTGAAAAATATGTTATTTTATAGCTCAAAGGTCATTTATGTTGTTGAATCTAATTAAAATGAATGCATTGGTATTGAGATAAAATTGAGATTTCTATGTTGCGATGCGAATTTTTTAAATGTGTTTTCAGATAGTCTTTTGTCACTAAATGGTGCCGGTTACAGTTTAAAAGTCCCATTCATAATTACTTCCCACTCCTCCTAACGAAACTCCGTAAAATGACTGGGCTAATGACCCATTCAGTCATGAGTTTGGCCCATATTTCTGGTCATATGAAAATGACAATTATCTCCGTCTTTCATAGTCCTACTTCAGCTGAGTTATTTTGTACGCTACGATCGCTATCATGATAATATCCTAGATAATTTTCTGAAACTGCATTTTTACTGGATTCGTTTCCTCCGTTATTGACTTAAGGGTATATTACTTTTGGCGCGCTCCATACAAACGAAGTCTGGTGATATTTTCAATACTAACCAATTAAACTCAATGAAATTTTGCAGTAACAATCTAGCAACAAATCTCTATGCTTGTATCGTGCCAGATTTTCCTGTAAATGTACAGTTTTAAGGTTACAGTGCCTCAAAGATTTCCATACAAATCTTAAATTAATCCTAGCATTGAAACTGTATATATTAACAAAAGTCGGACACGATACAAGCATTGATTCTAGATTGTTTCTGCAAAATTGCATTGCCTTTAATTGGTTAATATTGAAAATATCACCAGACTTCGTTTGTATGCAGCGCGCATTTACGTATTCGGAATAAACTTCTCTTAACGCATATCATACGTTATAATATGCCGGTAAAAATTTTCATAAGCGAAGGGACAATAGAAAACGAAACTCAATTATTGAAAATCCATCCAAGATCCGAACAAAAGCATCATTGACTCGAGTACCGTCTCAAGTCTATTATTCGTCCATCGGATCGGGTTTCAGTTCGTCACTTACAATAGCCGATTGTAATGTACAATGATAATGATCCCTTTCTAATGCCTCGTCGAACGGTGAAGCTTTGTGCTCCTAATTGCATTTGTTTTTGTTTAATTGTCGGAAAAAGTTTGGTTTCCTTGTTTGTAGAGACGGGTTAAAGGATTCATGTATTTTCCTGTTTTGGAAGATTTTAATTTGATGACTTTGCCAGTGATAATCAAAACAAACTTATTTCCAGCTAGAAATGACTTAAAGTCGCTGTTTTTTTCGGAATTTCCTGTTGACTTTTTAATATTTTTTTTAATTATAATTAATGGACTTTTTGCTTGTGCGTTAGCACCGCATTTCCGCCAATGTCAAGTAGTTTGTGGGAGTATCTATCCCAATCTCAGGGATTGTTTTTGATAAAGAACAAGAAGAGATTAAGGAATGCGGAGCCTCGTGGCAGCCAAAGACGCGACGCGCGGACAACACGCGAGACAAGTTCTCGGGTCAGAACCTGCAACGTGACTCCTATTTAATATTAATCACTTGTAAAAATCGTTGTTTATTTTTGTCTTGATTAGTCTTCTACTTGAAACAAGAGTTACACCAGGCTTCAAGTCAAGGTGTTTGGGTGGTGGGTGTGTGTTGGTGGGACACCTTGTCCCCTAATTTAAACCTCCCCGGTTCCAAGAAGGAAGACAAAAAATGCTTTACGAAATGATTTTCTGACCAGGCTTCAAGTGAATTTTTTTGCACTGGTGTTTTGCTTTGTATTACCATATCTTGCCGAGAAACTTGGAAAATGTACATGAAGCCGAAGATGTAAAGCGTTTGCTCAGAAAATGACTATTTACTCTACCCTTGAAGTTCTCTATATGTACAACAGAGGAGCAACATACAAAACATTTATAACAATACGGTTCCGACTTCTAAAATAGTCTAACACCAGTAGTCTTAGTTGTTTCCTCGAGGTGTCCTCACTCGAGTTGACATACGCTCACTCAAATTTGATGTCAAAAATGACATCAGCGTCCTCGACTTCAGGAATTTCGATAGTCGAGTGTAGGAAAGAAACGTCAAATTCAAGGTAGTTAGCGACCTACCTTAAGGCCTTCTCGAGATATGTAAATGTCTTTGACTATTTATATGTGGACTGGTTGAGCGTGTAATTCTACTAACAAACATTTCTGCCACTTTTTGCGGGGGGCGAGGTAACGTGAAATCCGCAACGTTGGATTTTATTCCCCATAACTTTAGATTCTAATTTTGAATGTTAAAAATCATGAAAAGTAGACTCGTGTGAACTCCAAACGTTCTAAGTTCGAAGTTATTATTTCGCAATTATAGGCGGTCTCGTTTAGTGATAAGATGTAAAATTGAATGTAAATGCACAAGATCAATTGTGCTTATACCGTGGCAGAGGGGAAATGCTACCGCAAGGCTAGTCCTCATAATAATTAGTCAAAGGTAAATGTCGTTGAAGCATAGTTTTTCTTAAAATTATTGCACGTTTTTGTCTATTTCTATTCTAAACATCGTGAAAAAGGAACAAAGACCTAAATTTTCCCTATTATTGCAAATTTCTTGACTCGACTTTACTAGAGAAACCTCGAGAACTGCCTCGGTGGTATAATGGTTAAGAGCATTGTGTTCTTGATACGGAGGTCGTGGGTTCGATTCCCACGGGGGACACCTAGTGATATATCACTTTGTGCGTTTTCCCCTAGTTGGTTAGGACATAGCAAGCCGAATCGCCTAATTGTCTGAAAGAAAGATGATTCCGTTCTTCGGACAGCACGTTAAGCCGTTAGTATCAGCTACTATCTCTCGTGGTAGTAGTCGTTACATAAAAACCATGTCAGAGGCCGTAAGGCGGTCTGAAAAAACGCTGACACCAGGTCTTGCCCACACGATAAGAAGAAGACCTCGCGATTATGACTGAGGATACAGATTTTGAGGATAGGTTGAGGAAAACCTTAAGTATCCTTGATTGAGGTTGAGTCGAGGAAGTGACTTAGAATATGGGTGTAAGTTTGAGTCGATGGAAAGTCAATCTCCATGACGTGAAGAGACTTACTAACCAGCATTAGACGCTTGCTGATTCGTCGATTTGTGTATAAGCACAGCATAACTATATAGTCCTTACAGTACGGCAACGGATGTACTTGCGCAGAGCAACGGAGGGGACCTTACGGATGATCCCAAGCTTTGTATGAATAAGTTGGGATTGACTGCGCATGACAACGTAAGCACTTTCACCAGCGGCAGCGTCGCCCGCCATCAAGTGCGTTGCCATACTGTAAGCCATAGTCACAGAATAGGTAATTGTATATATGTAGAGTTCTATTTACAGAACGGCCACTCCCCGCCCCCCTCCGACTTCAGATACCCCACCTCACGTCACACTTTCTGGGAAAGTTGAGGGAAACCGAGCAAGGGAATGCAGTCAGGCGCGCGTACCCGTTGGATTTGACTACATAAAATTGAGTCTTTTCAGTGCATAATAAACGTTGAAAAATAACACAAAATTCACATTTTCAATAATTCTTTAGCTCAAATACTATTTTTAATAACAGAATGAACAATAAAAAGTAACGAAATATAGATGATGTTCATGCGATGCGTGGTAAGTCAACCCTATATAGATGTCAAAGACAATTTGCACAAAGTGCGCATGTGCGAACGTCATCATGGTCTCATCTACGATACCTCAAATTAATACTAAACTAGCTAGTTAGGTATTAGAATAATGACTTGGAAAAAACAAGGTAGAGATAAAAAAGTCAGATAGGTAACATTTACTTTCCGTAAGCACCTTGCGGTCACGTGGTCATCGTCGCGTCGGTGCGAGCGGGTGCGCGTACGCAGCGCATGGCACCGGCTGGCACCGACTCGACCGGTCAGCCGGCGATGACGGGTTTGTTTATATTAAGGCTTTTTGTATAATGAATAATGTTATTATTAATTATGGCTTTGATTCGTTTTGATACTAAATTGTTTACGATATACAGGGTCCTTCCTAATATGCTGACACTTTTTTAAGGGGATGATCAGACCATCAAACTGAAAAGACCAACAACGAAATCGCTAAAAAATAATCAGCTGTACCATACATTTTGCTCAAGTAGGCTTGCAGTTTTGTATGGTACAGTTGATTTTTTTCGCGATTTCAATGTTGGTGCCATAGAGAAAGTTGTTCAGTTTGACGGTCTGATCATCCTCTTAAAAAGATGTCAGCATATTAAGAAGGACCCTATATTAGTAATATTATAAATGTCAAAGTTTGTTACGACGTTTGGATGTTTGTAAGATTGTATGTTTGTGGCTTAATCACGCATAAACGGCTGAAAGGATTTGTATGAAATTTAGTACACTGATAAAATTTGTTCTGGGTTCACACATAGAATACTTTTTTAAAGACCACGCAGACGTTGTCGCAGGCAACAGCTAGTAATATACAACGTGTTAATGAATAAGCGCAAAACCTCATACACCCCAACTGATTTATAACAGAATAATTCGATTGAAACAATAATTTCATTATTTTGATAGTTAAAATTTAAAGTTATTCGCAATTTAAGTTATGAGGCAAAAATGATTTGTGATCATTTCAGCAATGAATGATAGCGCTAACGTGCTCATGGATACATTTTAAGAATCTTGTTTTGGTAGTAAGTAGGGTGAGTGTGCCCTTGCGGTGGGTTGAGATCAAGTTCAGTAAATTTTAAATTTGACAAACAAATTATTTAATATTTTGAAAAAAATTACCTATGTTGAAACCATGATAATTCGATTCTGCTCTCGTTTCTAAACAAACTAATTTCTAGTTTTGCGTTAATTCATTAACACGTTGTATAATTATAATAAAAACAGTTCTGTGACTAACTGACAGACAACACACAGCCTACACGACTGAAGATAGAAACATGCAACTTGGAATTATATAGGGTGTAAGTGAAATCCTAGCAAATACTGAAACGGTGAACTCAGCTTATCAATCTGAATAACTTCCACTATGAAGCCTACCTCAGGAAACGCGAAAAAAATCAGCTGTCCCATACATGTTAGTCGGGTGGGCACAACAGTTCTGTTCATGTTCTGTGGTTTCAGAATATCTCTGACTACCCCCTCAGGGAATACAGTCGTGAGAATATACTTATTGTGTCGATTTTTATGACTCAATCATGTATGCGCTTTTGAAGGTTAAAATGTTTGTTGTACTTTAATACCTATATTGTGTGGTGGTACGGAACAGTGCGAGAATCTGACTCTCACTTGACAGGTTTTTAAATTCAAAGCAGACTAATTCGCTTGCAAAAACATTATTTCTTTCCACAGTTTTGTGTCGCATTTTACGAGAGCGTTCGATTAACTTCTAAAAACTTGTCCATACAAATCTGGTCAACATGTTGTATAGATACCTGATACCGGTCGCATATTCCGGACCGCGGAATCCGGACTATCCGGACGATGCGCGCGCAAAATGTTAATAGCCAGGTATTTAATTCTACATCATTGTTTACTAAAAGCTATGCACTTGAGGAATTTAGTTAGTTATTTATTGTTTAAGAAGGATATAATGGTTGGTATTTTAAAGTTTGTAAATAAAAATAAACAGTTGATTTTTGGCATATTTAGCAAAGCATATGCTCACGACTATATTCCCCGAAGGGGTAGTCAGAGATATTCTGAAACCTAAAAAAATCCACGTTTCACCAGTAGTACTGAAACTCTGTCCAGTGTGACGGGGGTGAGCCCGTCGCCACTTATAACGGACAGTGTGTACAATACATGCCTCGAAATTAAAGCAAGCCGGTTTCCTCACAATGTTTTCTTTCACCGAAAAGCCAGTGGTGTTACAAATCGTACATAAATTCCGAAAAACTCATTGGTACGAGTCTAGACGGGGATCGAACTATCGCCTCCTGCACGGCAGGCAAGGTTACTCGCCACTGGACCACCACGGCACGGCATATTTATGTGAATAGTAATTTCTTAGATATTTGTGATGTCTTCGAATATTGTGTCTGACGAGGATATTACTTTGTCGGTCCTATTTGTACAGGTTATACCAATTTAGAATCATAGTCTCCCGTTCGCTAGCGAATTTAGCGGATTTTTGCGCTGCGACCCGCCATAACATGTGTAAGCCTAATGTCCTAACCTTGTACTTTTTAATTATTATTTTGTGCTAAGTAGTTAAGTTATATTTAATTTTAATTGTAACTATTACCAATTCATTATTCAAGTATTGTAGTATTGGTACAAAAAAACGCACCGATCGATGGTACGATAAAAGCGCACCGAACTAAAAAGGTTGTAAAAAAATAAGCGCGGATTGATTCGAATTTTAACAGGCAGACTGTATATTCATTTTATAATAAATATGAAAATATTTAGTTAAATCAGTTTTAATTGCCAAATACTAGGTTTACTTTTCACATGCGCTTGCCTTTATAATAAACTAGAGTTAACCCGCGACTTTGTCCACAAATTATACACCAGGTTTTCAGTCAGATCATAAGCTATCCAACAAAAGTTTCATCAAAATCAGTTCAACAGTTTTTGCGTGATGCTCGCACAAACAAACAGACAAACAGGCAGATTAAAATTCTAAAAAAAGGTTTATTTGGAGTCAAGGACATCTAAAAACCATATCGTAATCTTTTTTTAGGTTTCCGTACCCAAAGGGTCAAAACGGGACCCTATTACTGAGCCTACGTTGTCCGTCCGTCCTACGTCAACGTATTTCCTTCTCGCTCTATCGTAAAAACGGTAATACATACAAGCGTCAAACTTGGTGTGATTATAGAGCAAACTCTGCAGTATAACAACAAATAATAAAAACCGTCCAAGTGTGAGTCAGTCTCGGGCTAAAGGTCCCGGAGGAAACAAAACTTTTCCTAAGTTAGTATGTTGTGGGGTGGTGTGGTACGGAACCCTCGGTGCGCGAGTAGCCCGACTCGCACTTGACCGGTTTTTATTTTTATTAACTTCTCTAATAATAGTATTGTTCATCACTCCATCCAAAGAAAACCTGCTTTTAGCGCGAGTTGTCAATGTCGAGGGAGACCATTCAGCTTTGTCAGACGTAAATAGTTTCTGATTTCATCGTAAATAATTGGATAACATTAAAAGATATCTCATTGTCAATTTTTTTAATCTTTCATTTTAACGAACAACATTCTGGAGGTCCATATAGACTGGCGCCATCTAGCGATCCCTAGGAAAATTGCCGAAAAAATCTCATTAAACAAAAAATTTCCCAACCAATTAACAATCTTGCTTTTGATTGAAAATCTTTTAACGTAAAATTCATCGAACATTTATTTTATCTAACCTAAAATTGTCTTTCTTTTTCAGGTAATTATCTAAAACCGAACGCCGCAATTCATTTGAATAACGAAGCAAAAGTGAGATTGTGTCCATTCATTAATCATTATACCTAAAATACCAACCTATTTATTTTCTTGGAACCGTCTTAAAAAAAGTTTTAATGCAATTTTTTTTTAACTTTATCCCTCAGAAGAAAGAATCTGCATGAATAATAATTATGAATAATTTAGCGCCGCGAAATTCCTTTTGTCTCAAAAAGAATTAGTGAGGAGTGTCCCGGGGGGGAATTTACATGAAATTTACACACGATTACCGCGATACGGTTTCGGTACTAAACTTTTGAAATTTTCACTGTTTAAAAAATATCTAAACAAAAGAAAAAGCATTTTAGAATATTTGGAATGTCACACTGGACATGGATATTCCTTATAATTTGTCGTAACTGTTGATCATAGCTAGATGGAGATGTAAATACCGTTGTTCATTCCTTTGCAAAACTTTTAGGAGAGTGTTTAATGAACTGATCTCAAGTTCTCTTTAGACTTTATTTCATGTAACATAGACTTTGACCACGTCGAGATCCGACGTCGAACTAAGGTTCAGGAGGTCGGGGACCGAATAGATGGGCAGGACACGTAGCTAGGCGAAGCGATGGCAGGTAGAGCACAGCCTTAACAGAGTAGTGGCCGAGATTAGGCAAAAGAGGAGTGGGTCCGTCGTCCAGCCAGGTGGGTAGACGTCATCTGGAAAATACCTAGATGATATTGGCACAGGACCGAGAAGGATGTCAAAATGAGGAATTACAACAATTTCCAGTAAAAAATTATACAATTTGGATACAATTAAAGTTCTGTCATGTACACGACGCAAACGCAACGGTTCGAATCAAAGAGCACAATTTTAAACCTCTGAAACTAATGCGGACTGAATTGTGACTGCCGCGTTTTTTGCCAGGTTAGTTTTGCTGTTATGGGAGGATTATCCCCTAGAAATCCCCGTTAGACTAGAAAAAAATAATCCCCCGTTGAAATCTATTAAAGGGGAAACTAGAAATTTTAGAAGCATTGTTCATGGGAATCGGTTTTTTGATGAACTAATAAACTGTAACCTGAACTGTATCTGTGTTAAACTGTGTGTATGGATGTTCTGTTTCAGAATATCTCTGACTACCCCGTCGGGGAATATAGTCGTGAGCTTATGCTTATGTAATAAACTGTCCACGAAGATTTCTTTTCTGCTCTTTGTAAAGTTCGAACACTTCTTTGTGGAGTTAATGAGACCCGAGAGTAAACGAGAGAAGTGGATTAAATTACTTTGGGGAAACGCTTTTAAATTGATATAATAGTCGTATGCTTGTAGCATATAAGATTTTCTGGTGCTCTTCTTATTTCGTTTTATATTTATACACACCCTCATTGATGAGAGTTCATTTCAAAGTTTGTTTTTAACGCCATCGAACACAACGTTTTAAAAAGTGACAAAAAATTCACTAACTTATAGTTTACTGTATAGTATCATTTATTTAATTAAATAGACTATGTATTACTGTATACATAACCCTAGCTTAAGAATTTATATTGTAATAGTCATTAAGTCGTGTTATGTTGTAGAGTTTCTGGCCGCAACTTCTCTACAGCGACAAAACGTTCCGACGCGGTGGTAGCATAAAAAAAAATTGACGTTTAATAAGTGTGCTCCAAGCTCCTTATTGAATAAATTATTTTGACTTTGACTTTGACTTTGAGCGGTTCAGTATTTGCTAGGCTGTCACTTACACCTTGTATTTCGTCCTCATTAATGATGGTATCGCAGTGATAGTAGTGATAAAAGTGAATGTTATGTGACCAACTAGCACGGCACACTAAACACTTATAGGCAATGTGGCCCGACTCCAAATGTCAGCACTAATTACACCTCGCTGAGGCCCAATAACGCCATGTTTGCATTATATTTTCTCTCCAATATTGAGTTTGGAAGCTGGAATATTTTAGTGGTGTAAACTTGGGATAGCGCCTAGATGGGTATCATAAGGGTTGAACCTCGTCTGGCAGCACGGAATCGCATTTTTTGACGCTCTATCCTTTTCTGTCGCTCAAGAACGTCATTTGCTAGAGCGAGAAAGATAGCGGGAATGCGAATTCACGTGACAGTACCGGCAGTGCTGTGACCTTTCTCGCTCTAGCCAATGACGTTCCTGAGCGACAGAAAAGGATAGAGCGTGATAAAATGCGATTCCCTGCTGTCATATGAGGCTCAACCCTAAGGCTCAATTCACACTATCGCAGCTGTCCCCGGCCGGCAGTTTGACCCTCAAATTTATAGTAGCTAACATTGGCGTAGTATACTATGGACGCCGGGTCTAGTACAAAATACTCTAATAAAGTGTCCGAGACTAAAATACACAAACCTAAGTACGTATAGTAATATAAACCAACTAAAAACATTAAATTAAATTAGTTGGCCGATCAAACGAAGACTGTTGCGTAATTCGTTCTCTTTTTTTGGGACACTTTTGCTCGCGGAACCTCCGTCCAGTAGTGGTAAGTCAATGGTAGCTAACATGGAAGTGGAGACAATGCAAGCTTCTTGGTTGCTAGACAGCTCGTGGCAATAAGCTATTCTTGACCATTGGCGATTTCGCGACTGCACCGCAACGTCGTCACATTGCAAAGCCGCGATATCGCAAATGAAATGCCACGATTATTACTGGGCGATATCACCGCGATTCTGCCGTGATACTGATTGATCTCAGAAATATCGCCGCGATATCCCGACGATATCGTTCCGTCAACGCCTATACTAAAAAACAATAATCACGTCACACAAGGTCCGCTGATTCTGCCAGCACGATGCACGATCCTTAACGATGTGGTTTTGTCGATTCTCATCCGAAGGTTGTAAAATATTGCGGTTTGCATTTATAATGTCTTGCTTTACCACTTGGAGGCTACGTTATTTGGTTATGTCATAAACTAAGTCCGAGTTACAAATTCACAGTCTTAGAAGATGTCCACAACGTGCTTCGAAGTTGAATTAAACTGATAAGGCATGGTCAAATCTCTGATGTCCACACGAACAACTTTCTCTAAGGGACCAACATCGTAATCGCGAAAAAAATATCAGCTGTACCTACCATAAAATTGGCTCGAGTACTTATGCAGTTTTGTATGGAAGATCTGATTTTTTTCGCGATTTCGATGATGGTAGAGAAAGTTGGTCAGTTTGACGGTCTGATCATCCCCTTAAAATATTGTTAGCACATTAAGAAGGACCCTATATTCAGACATATCATACAAATTATGCTCTTTGACGTCATATTTTTGACTCTACCATCCGAGTCGCTGTATCCGATCCTACCTCTGATCGTAGCGGTTTCTCATTCCTTGTGATTCAGGAAGATGAGGACGAGAGTGTGCATCTGTGTTTAGAGCACTCACTCATATCCCTAAAAGTTTCCTGCGAATCTGACTAATTTTGTAGTCTAAATTGGCGAGAAAATCATACAGGTAAGTTTTGCTGCAAAAATCAGATGCGAAATATTACCTACGTTAGCGGGATATGTGAGTAAATATTTGATTAGCCCCGTCCACTCGCCGCCGGCCGCGACGCCCGCTCCAGCGACCATGCAGCTGAAGAGGGGTAAGTTATAAGCGATTTTCGGAATTTAGGTCGACTTGCACGATGCCATTTTTAAACATGTTTAGTCTTTTCTTCACTTGTATCCCCTCCGAAATCGAATGTCAGGCCCCGAACCAAAAGTCTAGATACTCACTTGGTCCTTGTAGTAGGTCAATTCAATTCAATTCAATTCAATATAATTTTATTCAATATAGGAGCTTACAGCACACTTATCAAACGTCAAATCTTTTTTAAAGCTACCACCGCGTCGGAACGTGTTGTCGCTGTAGAGAAGATGCGGCCAGAAACTCTACAACATAACACGACTTAATAACTATTACAATATAAATTCTTAAGCTAAAGTTATGTATACAATAATACATAGTCTATTTAATAAAATAATTGATACTATACAGTAAAGTAAATAAACTATAAGCTAGTTCCACAAACATGTCCAGCTGGAAAATGGCTGGAAAATGGCTGGCTAAAATGTACTGGACATTTTAGAGATATTTGGGTTTTGACTTGTTACAACTACCAACTGCCTTTTAAGGATGTAATTGTAAAGAAGACACTATTAGCCTACTTACAATGGATTCAAGAGAGATTCGTCTATTAGAGATAAGTGGCTAGCTTTAGTTCAACAAAATCGGTGCATAAGCATATGCTCACGACTATATTCCCCGAGGGGGTAGTCAGAGATATTCTGAAATCTCAGAACATCCACGTTTCACCAGTAGTACCGAAACTCTGTCCAGTGTGACGGGGGGTGAGCCTGTCGCCACTTATAATGGAAATTGGGTACAATACATGCCTCGAAATTCTAGCATGCAGGTTTCCTCACGATGTTTTCCTTCACCGAAAAGCCGAAAAACAGTGCAAAAGGAACAGTATCCCTTACTCGCCTCATACCTCACCAATTATAAGAGATGGGCTGTCTTTTAAACACACGGGACTTACAATCTTTTCTTTGATAAAACATTTAAACATCAGATATATTGTCTTAACAACCATTTCCATCCAGATATTATGAGATGAGGAAGCAAATGGCGAAAACAATCCAAGTCAAAAATGCTATTTGTGTTTCAATCGCGAATCAAATCGAAAAGAGCATTGCTCTTAAAATTCATGTACCTAATCATCACCCTTTCAGCCGAAATCACCACCCGCTACCGGCCGTCGCTTGCGCCCGCGCAGTACACAAACATACTAATTAGAGGCGTGTTGCCGGAACCCTGCGGTCTCCTTTGAACTCACGATTCAATATGTCAACTGCTGTTATTTCTACGCGAAACGTTAGCAGGTTCATTTGTGTCCATTTTGCTCTGGAATACTCGTATGGCTGGTTTTAGTTTATGAGAGATCTGGAATGCGTTTCGTGAATTTCCATTTTATATATCAACTTATCAAACCTAATGTAGAAACGACCTACAAAATATCTAGTCAAGTTATTTCTTTGGCTTTTGAAATCATCATCATCATCCTTCTAGCGACTGCGGGGTCTAATTTCCTTGTCACTTTCCTCGACTTCGCTCCAGCCTGAACATCGTCGATGTAGTGCTGTCAACTATCCACCCATGTTCTTTTTAACATCAGCAGACGTTTAACAGCATCAGTCCAGAATTATACCATCAAATTGTGAGGTGGTAGCTTGGGTAGGCCTCACAAGGTGGACCCAAGACTTGGCGAAGGCAGTGGGAACCTGGAGACCGATTGCGCTAATTTAAAACATCGAAGTTCTATTCTTATCCAATTTCAGTTCTAACCATATTGCAATCCAAGTACTATTCAACTGTGCTAAATTCCACATCGCGCTAAACTCTATGTAAATGGAACTAACTGCCTTTAACGTCTGAGCGATCTGTCAAAACGGCTCTAACGGCTGTCATACCGCGATTAGCGCAATACCAAATGAGTCAAAAGCTAAGCTTCGTACGTAGTCCAGTCACAGTTCAATCACCGAATATTTACCGCGATTTCAGCCCTGGATGAGGGCAGCGCAAGACCGGTCGTTGTCGCGATCCTTTGGCTCCCTATGTCCAGCTGTGAACGTGTATCAGGTGTCCGGCTTAGGGCACCAATACAGACGCGTGTCGAAGTCGTAAGAGAGGACTGCTTCAGGCATCGTCAACATGTTATACCAATACTGTATGACTATCGATTAGTCACATCAGACCCCTCTAATCGTAGCGGTTCCCTATTCCGTCAGATTCTCAGGATGAGAGAGTACATATTTATGTCTTTATCGCACACACACACTAATGCACCGAAATATCCGGCGTACCTGACAGATTTCGGTCGACGAATCGACTATGAACACATCATTATCATGCCTCGTCCTCAATAGCTCGCGTTAAGGCTCTACAATCCGATTTTACTCAAAATTGGGTAACTATGTAACCATTTTATACATGAACTATGGCACTTTATAAGCAGAAAACAAAACTGAACAATCTACAGGACATGAGAAGTGATTTGGTTTTTCCCGAAATCTATTTAATTAATAAAACTGAAGAAAAAGGAATCTAAAGTCACCCCTTTTTATAGTTGTAACCATTTTACCCCTACATTGTTGATCGGAAGAACATGACAATTTACAATATACTTCACAATACAACAGAATGATTTGGTTTTGTTAAAGTTTGAAAATTCATAAAATGTCATCTAATTTTTCACATAAAACGGATAAATTCTGACCGGAGCCACGCGCTCGTTCACATCGTTCACATGGAGAGTCGTGTTCCCAGGCGGATACGCCTCAATATAGATATTAAAGGAATCCAGCTCACCATAATATAAAAACTTGCCTTATCTCGTTTGTATCTCAATTTTACTTAGGGCGAAACAAAAATAAATTTCATTGCTATTATAAGTTGCCCCAAATCCCTGTTTTTGTTCTGACGAATATAAATTGTTTTTATTACAAACTGGATTACTGTATCTCGGATTTGGTTGGATAATTATATTTTCAATAACATTATCAACTGAAATAAAATAATAATATCTACCTACAAGGCACGCGACCACGTGGACTAACGTCCATTCACTCTCATCATGAGGCTCTATGTCCCAGTAGTGGGGATGGTACAGTCTGATGATGATGATCTACTGTAAGTAAGTAGTGTAAGAGAAAATACAACATTTATCAACGCGCTATCGAAGTCTTCACACGCGTTAGCCACGGTTAATACAGAAGAGACGTGTAGGAGACGTCCAGGTGACGTCACCAGGAGGCGCAGGCCCGATTCTCCTTTACGCCAAAAACGACGCTATACTACGTACTATAAGGTTTATAATTGTGTTACTTTGACTATTCGCCACCGCCACACGGCTCTTATGCATAAACCGCGCCTTAAGAGTAAAGTTCCCATCTGTCTATGAGCACACGAGTCATGTAGTCATTGTCAACTACATTCGTTTGTGCGCTACCCTCCCCGATGAAACAGTGCAGCGCAAGCAGTGCTCTAACCGATAGCCACATCCTTTTACGACATCTTTCTAGGTTGGTGCCCTCGTGGTGTAACATTAGCATCACACGGCAATAATTCCGACTAACAACGGTTGTAATGCTCGCGGCCGGTCTCCAGGCATCACACAGTCATAATCTGGATGAAAGGGTTTCTGTTCTACTATTCACTTCTCGTAATCATCAAGCCTTAACAAACCATCCACACTTCATACGTCGTTTCATCCCGAAATTGATTTTTTCGCTATGTATAGCTCTACAAGTCTAAAACTGATAGTGATAATACGACCTAAAGATAGTCTAGGGCGGAAATTAAATCAATTTCAAAAGTTCAGCATCGAGGCGACATCTGTCCTTTATATTGAATATAGATATACCTTCGACGCTTTCCACTTTTCTCGCCTTTAAAAAAGGTTTTCTCGGAGTTACTCCCGTAGAATTTTATCTTTTGCAACCGCCAACCAAGCGAAGATTTTGACCCATTGCATGAGGCGGTGGTTCGATACCTGGCCTGTATCACTAAGATCTACGGAGTTAATGTAGAGTTGCATTCACCCTTATCAATAGCTCGGCATTGAAGGAATGCTTTGTGAAAAAGCCTGCGTAGAAGGAAAGAAACATCTGAGGTATTTGTGAAATCCAGTATGATCTTCTAAACAGCTTGAGAGATTGACTCCCTACCTATACTTCTCGCATTCAGTCCCTTCCAGTTTGATATCCTACTAAGACCTTGACAGATTGATGCTTTATGCTTAAAATTATGATCAGCTTGGCTAAAGATCTCTCCTTATCCGTTGGTAGTGAATAACACTCAAAACAATGTAAATAGTTCCATATAGGATCGCGTAGTGTACGGTAGATATTCAAAGCAAACATCATTTGAATAGGCAGGGTTTGTAAAGATGTCTCCAAATATATCTAACGGTTGTAAAATTGTCCTACGCCAATCTGTTTATGTTATAGAATTTTACTTGGATGAATTGTGTTTTTTTCCTTTTTCGGAATGCCCTTCCCTAGAACACGAGCTGTCGCTGATTAATATCATTGTCATCATCAGCCTATCATAGTCCACTCCGCAAAAGTATCCTCGGCCTTCTTCATCCAGTCGTTCTCCGCTACTTTTCGTAGGTCGCCGGTACCGTGGACCGCAGGGCATCCCACATTTCGTGGTCTCCACTCTAGAGCTCTGACTCCCCATCGGTTGTCAGTTCTTCGGCAGAAATGACCAGCCCATGCCACTTCAGCTTGGACATTTTCGTGAGCTCATCCTTTGTGCCACTAATCTTCAAGTTCGGGGGTTCGGTGCGGTATCGGGAGTTAGTGAGGAGCAGGGAGTGGCCATTCTGTACGTAGAGTACTATGTATTCTGTTCAGATCTTTGCCTATTTATATGTGAACTGGTTACGCGTGTAATTCTACTAACAAACATTTCTGCCACTTTTTGCGGGGGGCGAGGTAACATGAAATCCGCAACTTTGGATTTTATTCCCCATAACTTTAGATTCTAATTTTGAATGTGAAAAATCATGAAAAGTGGTCTCGTGTGAACCCCAAACGTTCTAAGTTCGAAGTTATTATTTCGCAATTATAGGCTGTCTCGTTTAGTGATAAGGTGTAAAATAGAATGTAAATGCACAAGATCAATTGTGCTTATACCGTGGCAGAGGGGAAATGCTTCCGCAAGGCTAGTCCTTATAATAATTAGTCAAAGCAGAATGGGCTTGAAAAATACGAAATGACATGCAATCTACTCAATAGAAGTAATTATGTATCTCCAGCGACTCTTAAACGAATTTAGTGTTCTGTTTATAACACCCTTTAGTCGTAAATAAAATGTTTTGTATACTTCAACTTTGTTTATCAAAAGTTAGCATCATTACTTATTAATTCATGCTACGGTTATGTCGGAAGTTTTTATATGGCTGCCATTTTGTACGACGGGTAATGTAGGTAAGTTTTGATTGTTATTACTGTTTTAATATCACTGATCCTGCTGTGTCATTACCGTCCTTTTACGTGGAACTACCTTCAACTAAATGTACTATGAAAAGGGATATAAATACAGGCCACATTAATCTTCTTGACCCAGATATTGGACATGTTTTAGCTTCACTATTTTTCTATACAGCTTGCACTATCGAACACTCCCTCGATGTTAAACACCATAGCGAAAGTTGTTCAGTTTAATGGTTTGAAGGTTTAGTTTGAAGGTTTTGAAATTACACCGTGTATACAACGTGTTAATGAATTAACGCAAAACTAGAAAGTACTTTGTTTAGAATCGAGAGCAGAATCAAATTATCATGGTTTCAACATAGGTAATTTTTTTCAAAATATTAAATAATTTGTTTGTAAAATTTAAAATTTACTGAACTCGATCTCAACCCACCGCTTGGGCACTTTCATCCTACTTACTACCCAAACAAGATTCCTAAAATTTATCCATGACCACGTTAGCGCTTTCATTCATTACTGAAATGATAACAAATCATTTTTGCCTCAAAACTTAAAATGCGAATAACTTTAAATTTTAAATAACAAAATAATAAAATTATTATTTCAATCTAATTATTTTGCTGTAAATCAGTTGGGGTGTATGAGGTTTTGCGCTTATTCATTAACACGTTGTATACAAGCCTCAATAGGTCTCTGGGTAAAAAAGACTTACCTCTACTAATTAACACTAGGCTTGCATGGATATGTATGTATGTGTGACCTATTCCCTTTCTTATTTACAGGGTGTTAAGGTAAACAGTTGCATTACTTTAAGGGGTGATTGTACCAATGACACTGAACAACTTTCCCTAAGAAACCTATAGGAAATTCGCAAAATATTTTTTGGCGTTTGTATGAAAGTCTCAGTCTCTCAAAAAGTCTAAAAATTTTTTTGTGAATTTTCTATAGGTGTCTTAGGGAAAGTTGTTCAGAATCATGGGTATAATAACCCCTTAAAGTAATGCAATTGTTTACTCTATATCAGTGACAGGAGGCCATCCTGGTCTGGCTTCCCGAAGGTCGCTGGTAATAAATATTTGGATAAGACCAACGTCACCAACCTGATTCTGTACCAAAACTGTGGTGTTATTCTAATGCATCGTTTATTATCTTGGATGCCCACATCGTTTGGGCATCGGAGATTGACTTGGTTACTGGAGTGAAATTCCCTAAGTGTGACATCTGCCGAAGTGACGCGACATAATTTACGCTTCTACTAGGAAAAATGGCGCGTAATAGTGTGACATAGGACGCGGATTAGTACTGAAAATTGAGTCACGCGAATTTTCGGTTGCGTAAATTTGGCAGGTTTGTCATCACACTAAGCGTCCCATCGCTGTCAAAAATATCGATAAGGTCACAAGTAACATTAACCTTAGCGAATACCGAATTGACAGCTCGCCGATGTTTCAACGACGAAGTTAAGGTTGTGACGATGTTTGGGCTTAGAGAATTGCATTGCTGGTTTGAGTCACTCACTCATCCGACTCCGCCTCAGATCGTAGAGGTCTCACGTTCCATCGTCTTTAGGAAGGCAAGTACGAGAGAGTGCATCTGTGTTTAACGCACACATTTATTCAATTTTTAATATCCTGTGTACCCGAGTGCTTGCATAATGCAATCGCTGTATAAATCTCAGTCTTTCATTAGATGTCTGTTGGGTAGACGTCTATACGGTTGGACCTCTAATGCAAAACCTCTGTAAGGAATGTTCGCCACTTGATTCGATTCAAATAAATCGGCTCACTTATCTAATATAAATTCCCTCCGTCGATGTCGACTCAGATCCTCGCTGAAGTAATTGTTTTAGAAACGAATAGAATCTGCCTTCAATTATCAGTTGTTTAAGTGGCAGTTTTCGATTCGTCGATTGAAGGGATTCGTTTGTTTATTACTCGTACATTATTTTTATTCGGCGATTTAGTCGGCGTGCAATTAGAATATCGAAAATCCTCCATAGAATTTATATTCCAAGTTTAATTTCTATCTTCAGTGGATTAGGCTGTACGTTGTCTGTTAGTTAGTCAGTCAGTCACTGAACTGTCTTATAAGTATAGATTTCCACGACAAAAACAAATAACAACGAAAGAAAATAAAAATGGCGACGGTTCTGTCCATTACAAGTGGCGACGGGCTCACCCCCCGTCACACTGGAGACTGGACAGAGTTTCGATACTACTGGTGAAACGTGGATGTTCGGAGGTTTCAGAATATCTCTGACTACATACTACTACGGGAATATAGTCGTGAGCATATGCTATGCTTGCATTTAAATAAAATGAACGAAAAATTACGATCACATTACATTAGTGCGACCGAAAGCATGCAATTTGAACAACATTGCTGCGTGATCGTGTTTTATTTCATGTTGATATCAAACTGACCGCTCGATGTACCTCAAATTGCACGCGATCTGTTGTTTAGTCTAAAGCCAGCAATACACTTGTCTCGCTTCTAGAATGTCTTGGTACTCTAATCTCGTCAGCCACTCAAGCGGTTGTCATTGACCTCATAATGCTAGGGTCCAGGGCAGGAAGTACAGGATTCGATGCGACGATTGAATTGACGACGCTTCCGCCGAGTCCGAAAGATCGACTAGTTGACCAACCGGTTGGGATACTGGTTCGAAATAATAGATCGTTCGGGTCTATTGAAAATAAGGATTGTAATGCAACAAGTGGTATGCAGTTGGTGTAATTTTTCCGATTGTCATTCGATTTTTGAATAGTTTACCTATATTTTGTTTTTTGGATTTGGATTGGATATTTGAATCTCTAGCCAAATCTGGGGTGGTTTAGAACAAACTGAACAACTTTTATTATGAGAGCAACATCGAAATTGGTAAAAAACATCTCATATTCCATAAAACATGTCCCAACGCGGTCTATTACAATTATAAATCTATGGAACAGCAGATTGGTAAGTTATCAAAAGACCATCAGAAAACGTTAAAAAGCATAAGCTTAAGCATATGCTCACGACTATATTCCCCAAGGGGGTAGTCAGAGATATTCTGAAACCACAGAATATCCACGTTTCACCAGTAGTACCGAAACTCTGTCCAGTGTGACGGGGGGTGAGCCCGTTGCCAAACGTTAATAACATGTTAAGAAAACTGTAAAT
Organism: Agonopterix alstromeriana; assembly: GCA_963924505.1. NCBI lineage: Eukaryota > Metazoa > Arthropoda > Insecta > Lepidoptera > Depressariidae > Agonopterix > Agonopterix alstromeriana. The sequence continues at coordinate 16,847,726 of OZ004673.1, forward strand.
TAAACTCCAAAAATCCCTCTATCAAAACCTGGGCGTTGTCTAGGGTTGTCGTTATCATACCAATCATAATAACTTCCACAACATAACTAAACCTCAATATTCGAGGGTAGTCCCAATTTGCGACACCAGGGATGCCGTCCCGTGTCACCGGCAGACCTCCCTGAATTGATTTCAGACGATTGACCCTTCCATTAAGAGTCTATTTAGATTTTAAATCTGTAAAGGCGATTCTTCAATTGGCAGAAACATGTCGCATTGTATAATAATTTTTACACAAAAAAATATTTTTATTCCCCCTTTCTTTATTAATTCGCAGACGCTATATTAAAATAATATAGCCTATGTCACTCTAAAAATTTTTACAAATCTAATGACACCTCATACGTTAAAATCCATCAAGCCGTTTAGGCTGTAGGGCGTGCCAAAGAAATAGACATACAAACATAGATACATACATACATACGCTCGAAAAACATAACCCTCCTTCTGGCGCAGTCGGGTAATGATTGAGTTAGGTTTATGTTATTGAGCCATTGCTATAACTATAAAAAACTAAAAAAAATAAAGGAATTGACGACGGACGAACGGACAGACACCGAGGTGATTCCATAAGTATTAATATAAATTAATATCTTGGATATTGCAACACAAATTTTCTAGTCACATTTAAAGTACCAGAATCTAGCCTGGACTTGTGTTATGATGACTAGACAACGATATAGAATACATATATACATACAACGTCCATGACTCGGGTACAAATATTCATATTCATCATACAAATATTTGTCCCTTACGGGATTCGAACCCGCGACCCTTGGCACAGCAGGCAGGTTCACTACAGACTGTGCTATCGGGCCGTCAAGGCCGGCAAAGTATTCCGCTTATGATCTGACCTATGACCGATGGTCTTAAAACACACATCTTTCTGTATTTAAAATATAAAAGTCGCCCTTAGCAAAGTCAAAGTCAGGTCGCATCGTGAGGAACCCTGCATGCTTAAATTTCGAGGCATGTATTGTACCCACTGTCCATTATAAGTGGCAACGGGCTCACCCCCCATCGCACTGGACAGAGTTTCGGTACTACTGATGAAACGAGGATGTGGATTTTCTGAGGTTTCAGAATATCTCTGACTACCCCCTCGGGGAATATAGTCGTGAGCATATGCTTATGCTTACGTAAAGTCGCCCTTATGTCGTACCTCTACCTCTACCAACAATGTAACAGCTCCTTGCTAACATATTAATCACCCACATAGTTATTAAACTGCCAGCCTCTTATAGCAGCGTCGTTATAAAATTCTCACGTCGTCGCCGTCTCGTTACACGGTGTATATTGTCACTTATGTTCAAGTGAAGATTATTTGTTCGTGTGTTTGTTTGAACCAAGCGAAGGGATTATTTCATGTATCATGCACAGAGAAAAAGATCTTATTGAAAGGTAACAACCTTTTTTGTTCTTTCTTTCGTTTGGTAGCCGTGGTGGTCCAGTGGCGAGTAGCCTTGCCTGTTGTGCAGAAGGTGATGGTTCGATCCCCGTCCAGGCCGACTCGTACCAATGAGTTTTTCGGAATTTATGTACGATTTGTAACACCACTGGCTTTTCGGTGAAGGAAAACATCGTGAGGAAACCTGCATGCTTCAATTTCGAGGCATGTATTATACCCATTGTCCATTATAAGTGGCGACGGGCTCACCCCCCGTCACACTGGACAGAGATTTGGTACTACTGGTGAAACGTGGATGTTCTTAGGTTTCAGAATATCTCTGAATACCCCCTCGGGGAATATAGTCGTGAGCATATGCTAATGATATGCTTCCAAGACTGATTAGAGTCATCTCTCGCTCTTTCGACTTCATTGTCTTTGTGTTTGGTCTCCACTGTTGACCCAAATTTACACGAGTTAGACGTGGGAATGTGACCTATTACCAATAAAAATATCCTTGTTAAATATTTTCAACTAGCTATAGTGCTACTGCCTTTGACTATTTATATGTGGACTGGTTACGCGTGTAATTTTACTAACAAACATTTCTGCCACTTTTTGCGGGGGGCGAGGTAACATGAAATCCGCAACTTTGGATTTTATTCCCCATAACTTTAGATTCTAATTTTGAATGTTAAAAATCATGAAAAGTAGTCTCGTGTGAACCCCAAACGTTCTAAGTTCGAAGTTATTATTTCGCAATTATAGGCTGTCTCGTTTAGTGATAAGGTTTAAAATTGAAAGTAAATGCACAAGATCAATTGTGCTTATACCGTGGCAGAGGGGAAATGCTACCGCAAGGCTAGTCCTTATAATAATTAGTCAAAGGCTACTGCAGACAAACCCGCGGGCGTACCTGTAACAAGCGTATGTAAATGAACGCGCGTATAAATCACTAGAGGCAGGTTTTTCATTTACCGCCATCTCACCGTGTCGTGGCGTAATCGTTATCGTAAGGTGTGAAGTGGCGGGAAATTGTTCTTTTATTTATTACATTAAGGGGATATAATTCGGAGCGCACTCCATACAAACGTACTATGGTGATATTTTCAATACTAACCAATGATTGAATGAAATTTTTTAGAATCAATCTAAAAACAAATTTCTATGCTTGTATAGAGTCAGACTTTCGTTAAAATGTATAGTTTTAAAGTTACAGTGCCTCAAAAATTTCCATACAAATCTTAAATTAATCCTAGCATTGAAACTGTATATTTTAACGAAAATCGGACTCCATACAAGCATGGATATTTGTTTCAAGATTGTTTCTGCAAAATTTTATTGACTTTAATTGGTTAGTATTGAAAATATCACCATAGTACGTTTGTATGGAGCGCGCTCCGAATTATATCCTCTTAATTCTTTATTGTAATTCGTCTTGAAAAAGTTGGCAGGTTTTTTTCCGAACTGACATATAGAGTCCTTCCTAATATGCTGACACTTTTTAAGGGGATGATCAGACCGTCAAACTGAACAACTTTCTCTATGGCACCAATTTCGAAATCGCGAAGAAAAATATCAGCTGTTGCATAAAAAACTGCAAACCTAATCGAGCCAAATGTATGGGACAGCTATTTTTTTTCGCGATTTCAATGTTTGTCCCATAGAGAAAGTTGTTCAGTTTGATGGTCTGATCATCCTCTTAAAAAAGTGCCAGCATATTAAGTTGGACCCTGTATATACAGCATAGTCCAGGGAGCGAGGACTATGTGGGGACCACACCAGTGACAGCGAAGCTCCCTGATAGGTCAACCAAACCATGAGAGTGGCAGGTAATTTTGTAAGTGTGTGTGTGTAAGCCTGTAACTGCAAGGAAAAGGCTCCTCACACAAATAAGTAGTATAAGGGATAAGAGGAATTTTGGTAACCATCAGCTGCAAGGCTGATTCAGTATTCATAGGGTGTAGAGCATCTCTGTGTCAAAGTCAAAGTCAATATAATTTATTCAATATCAAATCTTTTGTTAAAGCTACCACCGCGTCGGAACGTGTTGTCGCTGTAGAGAAGATGCGGCCAGAAACTCTACAACATAACGCGACTTAATAACTATTACAATATAAATGTAGATAAGTATTGTAGAGCATCTCTGTGATGGGGATGGACCAGGTCTGCCTGCATAAGTCCAGTCGGTTTAGGAGTTACAGCTGTTCAAAGTTCCGACCTTTGGTCGGCTGTATCTCCTAAACCGACTGACAGACTATGTCAGATTTTGTACTGTGCATACGATCATAAAGATCGATCGTTCATTTGATGCAAAATTTTTGAACGACTGTAACTCCTAAACCGATTGGAGATACGCAGGCAGATCAGGTCCATCCCCATCACAGAGATGACATTTGAATCATTTGACATTTGAATCAGCCTTGCAGCTGCTGGTTACCAAAATTCCTCTTATCTCTTATACTACTTATTTGTGTGTTACACATACAGTTTCAATGCTAGGATTAATTTAAGATTTGTATGGAACTACGTATACATTTTAACGAAAATTTTACAAACACAGGCATAGAGATCAGTTTCTAGATCGTTTTTAAAAAGTTCATTGCCTTTAATCGGTTATTATCCAAAATGTAATTAAACTTCGTTTGTATGGAGCGCGCTAGAAGGCATATCCATGTCTGTTATTGTGTTAAAAACTTTCAGTTTATTAAGGAGGATCCTGTATGATAAAGGATAGGAGTGGTATTAATTAACTTCCAAATAAAGGAAACTCAATTTAAGATATACATCTTACATCTACAAACAAGGAGATTTTCCCTTCAATATTTTACTGGGACATAAATAATTGTAAGTCACACTCACCTCAAAGCTTATTCAACAGAAGTCCCCTGAAACCACTCTTATTTTAACGCCATAAGCTTCAACTTGGTTTGTTTATTGCTATATCGTATGTAAGACACATTCACCTCACAGTTCATTTTAAAGAAGGCTCCTAATACCGGTCTTGTACATAAGGCATAAGGTTCAAAATGGAATGGTTAGTCAGACATCGGTAGGTGCACGAAGTGTACAGAAGCAATTGTCACCAGAGGGCGGTAATTACCGTACGTCACCGCTGCAAATTACCGCTAGGGTAATATTTTACCTTCGCAGGTAACAGGGTGACTATAAGATCTTAGTTTAATAAATTGTGTGTGTGGCATCCTTATTGTGATTTTATCAGAAATTATATTATGTAGATCCAGAAATTTCGATGTTGAAGTGTCTGAGAATATTATACAAGGTGTGCCCTGGTGGTCCAGTGGTGAGTAACCTTGCCTGCCGTGCAGGAGGCGATGGTTCGATCCCCGTCCAGGCCGGCTCGTACCAATGAGTTTTTCGGAATTTATGTACGATTTGTAACACCACTGGCTTCTCGGTGAAGGAAAACATCGTGAGGAAACCTGCATGCTTCAATTTCGAGGCATGTATAGTACCCACTGTCCATTATAAGTGGCGACGGGCTCACCCCCCGTCACACTGGACAGAGTTTCGGTACTAATGGTTAAACGTGGATGTTCTGAAGTTTCAGAATATCTCTGACTACAGACTTTCAGATCATATTTTGTGGTATAAAAGGTGTTACAAAAGTAAAAATATACATTTAAAACTTTTAGGGGGTTGTTAAGAGCATCAAACTTAACAACTTTCAGTATGGGACCAACATCGAAATCGCGATAAATAAATCAGCTGTCCCATACATTTAGCTCTAGTGGATTTGTAGTTTAGTATGCAACATCAGATTTTTTTATCGCGATTTCGATGTTACTCCCATAGTGAAAGTTATTCAGTTTTATGGTCTAAACAACCCCCTTAAAAGTTCTAAATGTTTATTTTTACTTTTGTAACACCTTTCATACCACAAAATATGATCTGAAAGTCTAATAGGCAGCTAAATTTGTGTCCAATCCAATCAAGTTGCCACCTACAATCAAACCGATCTATTCCACCGCTTACAAACGTATTGCTTACAGTCCTCTACAGTGCAATTCCATTCCAACCGCTGTGTGTAAACAACATACCTCGGAACAACTTGTGACATCACTTCTGACTGCAAACGCGAACCGTAATTCTGAACATTGAATGGAAAGAGCCTTGAGTACATGAAGCAATAGACGTGGGTACTGAACCCCCGACACAACCCTGGCACTCCATACAATGATCTGACAATGCTCCAATAGTGATACAGAAACAAGACAGGCGCACACTCGCCGTCGCGCTCGCACGCGCGCGTTGTCTGTATTTGTTTTGTCTCAGCTCCCATAAAGTTACCATTGAAGTGCGGGATGAGGTGCGGTATCTGAATTTAGTGAGGGGCGGGGCATATGCAGTGACCCTAAATAACCTTATGGTGTGGGCATCACAGATGTTGATTGACAATGCCTGAAGAGCTAAGATGCATCTTACGACACCGCTATCTCTAAACGTGAATGAGGTTCTGTATTTTTAACTTAGCCAATGTCGAAGCCGACCTTTCACGCAGGCGTTGCTTGCGAGTGATTCATCAAGCCTCTTCGGGGTAGCATTTCTTCATCTCATCAGGCCCACACGTGGCGGAGACTAGCACCATGGCAGTATGTTTAATGCCTGTATAATGTAGTAGTTAATAATATCAACCCACTTCTAGGCATAGGTCTCTAATTTTTCAACTTTCTCTACTCTCTTGTCAATGGAAAGCATCCAGATCGTCCCGCCACCTTTATCTAGGATGACTTGGACACCGACGATCATTCTCAGTGAACTATTATTGCCCATATGGTGCATAAGGAACGGTCTGAAATGACAACTAATTTTAACAGCATTCCAAAATCCCTTCATATTCTCTTATTTGTTCTGAACTACGCGGTTTTGTAAAGCTCATCTTTTCCCCCTTTTAACTGAAGGCTGCCTAGAGTTAACCACAGTATTATTTAATAAACAATTCCTTTACTCGAAGTAAACTGAATCGAGTCAGAGTCAATAGCACAGAATCATAACTAACTCGCAGATTCCGTCGAAATACAAACATCTTAATTAACCGCTGAATAAACTGCTCGTTGCTGAATGCTCTGCGTTTTAGTTAGTGATGCGAAAAGTTGGTGATTCGATAAGTAGATTAGTGACTCGGATTTATTCAGTTCTCTGGTAAAATGTGTTAAGGTTTCCAATGGCGATAACCCAAACGGGTATCGTAACAGGCGCCTAATTACTTCAGGTATCGTCAACATCTCTAATGTTCACACCGGGAGACTCAATGTCACGAACGGTGTCACTGCATCCACCTCTAATCGTAGCGATTTCCTGTTACAACAGATTTAGAAGCGTGTAATATAAGGACAAGAAAATATATCTTTAGCGAACATTTTAATGAGCACGTTGTCAAGATAAGTATCCAAGCTAAGCTACTATTGCGCTATCAAGATCTTTGACAAATTAAATATCAGAATGGAAAGAATCAAGGAAAGAGGGAAGGATTGTATGAAAGATGACAAGATTGGAGTGAGCACTGAAAGGACCGCTAATAAAGTGGAATGGAAGCAAATTGCGACGCCTCTAAGAAAAAATTATATGGGCAGGAAGATGAGGGAACATATTCTTAATCTCAAAAGAATCACCTAACTGATTTGACTCGTTCATCCCATCCTTACATCTCGATGTAGACTCGGGTAGTAGAAACCGAACTGTAATAGCTTCTACAAACGACAAACGCCCGGAGGATTCAGATCCTGACCGCTCCGATAGTTAACGCTATTGACTTCTATCGTTAGTGCCATTTGGAAACCTATCTCTGTGTGGTAGGGTTTGAAATTACTTGCAATTTTTGTTTGAAAGATTCTAAGCTTTCAGTTGGTTTTGAAGAATTATAACGGTCAATAAGTCTGCGTTTTCGTTCATTCGGTTATGTGGTGTACTGTACCTAAGGTACTGTACGGAACAATACATAATGTTCATACGGATATTTCGAGTCGATACTAAAGCACGACTAAAATTTATACCATGAAAGTGTAGACTATCGAGGTAAGGTTGGGAACCCCTCGAAATTTAAGTATGTAGGTTACCTCACGACGTTTCCCGTCTCCGAAGAGCCAGTAGTTTTAACAAACTTAGAAAAGTAGGAGGTTATTAATTCGTCTATACGTTCTTTTTACCCGACTGCACCAGAAGGAGGGTTATGTAATTTACGCCATAAGGATTTAGTTTTTTACTGTTTTGGAAAAGATGCTTTTTGTTAGTAAGCTAGGGTTCCCTAGTTTAAGAAGGAACTTTTGTACTTTCGTCCTTTCTGTCTGTCTGTCTTTATGCCCCGCCTACTACTTACGCATTTTTGAACATATTGAATCTTTAATAGTCAGATAATAGTAGACCAAAAACAGAAATATTGGACATAATGAAGACGTTTTTTAATTATTTTTTTCATATTATGTTGGACCTTGTAGTTGACATTCTATTGGCTATGTGCACGACACTAGCGCCCCTAGCGGTGTCGGACCGCCGTGAATTATTTCAAGTAACATGTTAGTAAAAAGTACTTTATTTTATAATAAAATAATGTAAAAATTAAACAAATTTGCAACATTATCGATATTAAACACCTATTTGCTAATCCACGATATTTGCAGTGCCAATTTCCGTACAAACTTTTATCCCGGTTTTCACACCTTTGGAGATAACATTTCAAAAAAACCCTTTTTAGTGAGCACCTGAATGATGCCAATAGAAACTTCCATGCCAAATTTTAAGTTTGTAGTCTTTACAGTTTTGGAGATTTCGTGTTGAGTTAGTGTGTGGATTTGCATAGATTCAAGCATATTTTACACAGCTTGACCAACAAAAGTACACATTTCTGCCACCCCGGGCGCTGCTTTCGATATGTCAGTTCCCATCACCACTTCGCACATAGCCAATTACCTTCTTTCTTTCTTACTCCCGACCTCAATCCTAACCTAATAATTTAATATTGAAACAGCAGCATTATAAACACACAATGATGGAGTCGTTTAGCAGTCACCACTAACTTTGTACAATTTAATTAATTATTTAATTAATCGTTTGATTGATACGATAGGCGCGCGTGATCGAACGCATGGCGAGCTTTAACTGAAACCTGCTATTTGTATAAGTCAATTATACAACCTATTCAGTTATACAACCACTATACAACTATTTCGACTCGAATTAAAGATTGAAAGTGTCAACGCGGGCGGAATTGACAACATTTCATTTTAAGAAAGGTACCAAAATAAGAAAACCATTTGGAGATTATGTGATTCAAACCTTATATCAAAATTATCCGATTGTTCTATCCATTATTTATCGAGTTATTTGAAAAATACTGAAAAATATAATAGAGGTTGAATGAGATTTTATTCCTTTGCCTGCTTGGCTTTTCTATTGTATTTGACAGTTTTTATTTTTAATGTTATTACGGTCAAGGTATCTTAGCCATAAATCCTATGTTTTTCAGAAAATTCAAAAGTAAAATAATGGATATCTTCTTTGACTCGACCAATAAATTTAAAAATACAATACGAAAGCATCTCGCCCACTGACTCCAGTTCCGAAATTCTAAATTATTGTTATTATTATAAATGTTGTCGTCTTCCAAATTGTTCTTTTCTAATTCTAGAGTTAATCATGATTGCAATACCACGTGATTTTTGAATGTTGTGTATACCTTTAATAGGCCTATGTATTAGCGACTAGATTTATATGTACATTTTATTTGAAATGCGAAATACGTTATGCTGTTGGTGTACCTATTAAATAAATAAATTAAATAAAAATAAAAATAGAAATATCGGTCCATAATAAAATCGGAAAACATAGGTATCTCTTATTTTTTAACCTATTTTTATATTTTTTATTAAAAATAGGTGTTTAAAAAGATTTTATGTTGTCAATTCGAACTCTCAATTCATACCTATACGGAGCAGCACATCATTAAGTAAGACGGAGCAAAAACGTTGTCGAAGAACTGTGAAATCTCTTCAAGGTCTCGACTGTCGGTCTGGGTCATATCTCATCATCCAGCTAGGAAACGCAGCCAGCATAAAGCTGCTTTTCCACCAGAAAAAATCAAAGCAAAAATCGTCCAATGAGAGTACTTCAATTTCCGAATGACGTGATCGAGCGATCGCGCTATTGGCGGATTGATTTCTCGCTCACCGCCTTGCTACCTCGCAAATCTCTGGTGGAAAAGCAGCCTTATGGGCACCTTTGGGGGGCCACAAGATTTATTTATTTAGTAGTTAAGATTTTAATTATTTATTGTATATTCTATTAAGCTAGTATTATTTTACTTAGTTGAATATTATTGTTATTTATTTATTACCTTGAATAACTAACTGTCTTCATGATAAAACTTAAAAGTTCGTAATACAGTATAACAACAAATAATAAAACCCGGCTAAGTGTAAGTTGGTCTCGCGCTAAAGGTTCCGGAGAAAATACAACTTTTTTGTAAGTTAATGTGTTATCTGGTGGTGTGGTACGGAACCCTCAGTCAACGAGTAGCCCGACTCGCACTTGACAGTTTTTATTTTAACCAACTTTCAACACGACTAGACTTTGGCAAAATCATCGACACCACGATGGAGCCATATGGAGATATTTTAAAACTCGAAAAGAATAGAACCAACAATCCGCACTGGTGGTGTATGGCGCTTCGAAATCCTACAGGCTGTAACTTAAAGTAATCATTTATTTGTTTTGTTACAGGTAACTAAAACAAACTTCAGTTCGAGTTACAAGTATTTGTAAGTTGGTTACAGTAATTCCCACGGGGGACACCTAGTGATATGTCACTTTGTGCGTTTTTCCCCAGTTGGTTAGGACATTGCAGGCCGAATCACCTGATTGTCTGAAAGAAAGATGATTCCGTGCTTCGGATGGCACGTTAAGGGTATATTACTGTTGGCGCGCTCCATACAAATGAAGTCTGGTGATCTTTTCAATACTAACCGATTAAACTCAATGAAATTTTGCAGAAGCAATCTAGAAACAAATCTCTATGCTTGTATCGTGTCAGATTTTCCTTAAAATGTACAGTTTTAAAGTTACAGTACCTAAAAGATTTCCATACAAATCTTAAATTAATCCTAGCATTGAAACTGTATATTTTAACGAAAATCGGACACGATACAAGCATAGAGATTTGTTCCTAGATTGTTTCTGCAAAATTTCATTGAGTTTAATTGGTTAGTATTGAAAATATCTCCAGACTACGTTTGTATGCAGCGCGCATTTACGCATTTGGAATAAACTTCTCTTAAGCCGTTGGTCCCGGCTACTGTCTCTCGTGGTAGTAGTCGTTACATAAAAATCACGCCAGAGGCCGTAAGGTGGTCTGAAAAAACTCTGACTCGGCTTGCCCACTCGATAAGAAGAAGAGTTATCCGTCTTGTGTCTCAGAATAGACAGTTAAAATTCTTCAGGCAGACACCTTGCATACTGCATCCTAGTCGAACGAACGACACAACGGCTCTCGGCCAAACTTGCAAAGTGACTCCTGCGCCTGCGGCATGATGGCGCGATAAAGCGCTATCGCGCCCTAGCTCTCATTCTTTTTGCGCGCGAACGAACGAGTTAGCAGGCGCGATAAAATGTTTATCGAGTCACCATGCCGCGGGCGCTGTATTTGAAATCGATTACAAGCATAATATGGTTTAAGTAATATAAATATTTTTTATTTCCACACCAAGAATAAACAAATACAATTTATCTTAACTATTATAAAACTGTAACAGAAGTGTGTCTGTACATGGAAGATATTTACACGAAAAAGATTACAATATGGTTTTTAGGTATCCCGGACTCCAAATTAACCTTTTTCAGAATTTATGTCTGTCTGTTTGTTTGTTTATATGTTTGTAACAGCATCACGCAAAAACTACTGAACCAATTTTGATGAAACTTTTTTTGTTTGATAGCTATGATCGGACTAAAAATCTGACTAATTTATGCGGACGAAATCGCGGGTAAATGGTCTGGTATTGACAATGTTACACTATGTAATTCCATATTGTATTTGTAAGTGTACTTTGTATACCTATATATTTTTTTTAAACGTGTATACCTATATAGTTTCTGGCCGCAACTTCTCTACAACGGAACACCTTCCGACGCCGCGGTAGAGTCAAAAATGACGAAAGCTCAAATATTAATTCAAAATAATATCACATGGATGATATTATTTTGAATAAAACATTTTGAGTTTGACTTAACGATTCAACCGTGAGTTTCGGAACGCAACTAAATTGACATGCATGCGATGTCTATAAATTATTATAATTAGCTTCAAATTAATTAAGTCAATAAAATAACAATTTAGAGTACAGTCAACATGGTAATATGGATAACACTTTATAAATTAAAATTACCTGGTTGGTATGACGGTAACCATTACCACTCCAGCCTGCCAATATACAGGAAATTGTTTTTTTTTTTTTTTTTTTTTTTTAAGTCACTATTACAGCGTTGCTCAGGGAGCAACGGCTTTTTACTGCGGACTATTGGAGGAACCGGAAGGGTCTAACAATCCAAATGAATGAACTTAAGCAACCGACCTAGGGGCACCCAGGGGGGTACGGACCTCGGCATAGGACGTTGCTGGGGCTACGCGTCGGATTGGGTAGCTGGGATCGGTGAAATTGATATCATTAGCATCCTTTAAACTAAGAGTCTACCTATCAAACTGAACAACTTTTACTGTGGGAGTAAACAAAAAAAAATCTGCTGTTCCATACTAAACTGCAGTGCCTACTCGTTTTTGTTCCGATCGGTTTGCTTGCATAGTAAAAGTTTTTCAATTTGATTTATAGACTGTCGGTTTAAAAGGATGCTAATGATATCAATTTCACAGTGTAAAGGTCCTGGGTTAAATTTTTGGTTCGTATCACGGATGTTTCATGTTTGTATAATTTTTTATGGTTAATGCTTGCGAGCGTTATTTTATTTATTTTATGTGTGTGTTTCTCCTTTAACATTGCTTAAATCATCCGCAATAGATGGAAAGGCCTGTGATGATGATGATGCATTATTTAATAGACGAATTAATAACCGGTTACCGTTTTGTACAGAAACGATAAACGAACAAATAATCGTTTACTTTTTATGTAGGTTTTTGTCGTAAACTTTTTTTTTGTCATCATTCTCCGTGCATACGTTTACGACTATATTCCCGGGGGTGGTCAGAAACTAGGCTACAATTACCAACGACCGATTAAGGTTGTGATTGTAGATAGATTAACTTTTAGAATGTTCAGTTAATCTAAATAGTGTTAATACTATAATACATATACAGGGTGATAACTTAAAATGCGTTATATCATACTTAAGGTGATGCTTCAGACCATAAAACTGAACAAATTTCACTGTAGAGCCAACACCGAAATCGCGAAAAAAATCTGCTCTTCCATAGAAAACGCCAATAGTAAATCGACCCAAATGTATAGAAAAGTAGATAATTTTTTCGTGATGTTAGTAAATGTTGTTCAGTTTGATGATCTGAAGCACCCCCTAAGTTCTTATGTAACGCATGTAAGTTTACAACCTGTATGCTGATTTTTTTTTAGTAAATGTTGGGACCATAGAGGCGCTGACTGTACGATAATTAAAACAATTTTAGCTTCATATAAAATCACAAAGCACCACTAAAACAATTTAACAACTATCAAAATTAATGCAACATTCTCATTTCCGTGGCAACGTAACAAATTTCCTATTTCGCAAATTATTTTAAATTGCAAATGTAATTAATTTCACTATCGTACAATGAAAGTTTTAATTAAGCTGGATGCAAGTGGAATATGAATGCCTCGCCACGGTCCACGGGAATGAGATTAGATGGTACATCACTAGTCATTCCCCTGTGGTCAAGGGAATTATTTACTTGCGAGTGTTAGTTTTGCTACAAAGGATAAATAAATGAAGGAGAAACGTTGATAGTTCTGTATTTTTTCTTTTTCTGAAAACGCAGTATAGACACAGAATAGATATCCTACCAGAAAAACAGCTTCATACAGGCTCGCGGCGGCCAGTACACCCCTACATGCGCAGCGATGTTTCTACCAAACCGCCGCTCATTCTGAACATTCACATATTGCCGCACGCTTCGCATGAATGGTTGTAGGGCACACGCACCGGCTGCCACAAGCTCGTATAAAGCTGTTTTTCTGGTAGGATATCTATTCGGTGGTTAAGAGCTATAATTAAAGTAGTTTCATTATGAAGACTTTCCAACTAGGTGCACAGTGCATGCATAATATTTTAATTATGACTTCAGTATTTCAAATTTGCCCATTGTTCAATGGAAGTGCGACGGGCTACGTATCACACAGGGCAGTTTGGTTGGACACTTCTAAATAATTAATACGCTATATAGAGAATATCTGGTCGGAGTCGGACTACTACCCCTTTTGGTTTGGAACGGACAATTGATGCTGTCCGCAATAAGCTGATCTCTGTAGAAATCTATATTCTTATCTATCTTTTCTATTTTAAACCATTTGATAGTCTTAATAAAATACGTGTATGCTCACGACTTCTCTTCTCATGATTGTTTTGTCACAACTGCACTACCCGAGGGTAATCAGAGAAATTTTTAATATACCACTTACAGAATATCCACACTTCACTAACAGAGCCCAAACTCTGTCCGGTGCGACAGATTAGGTATTGAGCCCGTCGCAATATTCATAATACACTCTTGAAATTGAAGCATTCTGGCATTGCAGACTTTGACTAATTATTATAAGGACTAGCCATGCGGTAGCATTTCCCCTCTGCCACGGTATAAGCACAATTGATCTTGCGCATTTACATTCAATTTTATACCTTATCACTAAACGAGACAGCCTATAATTGCGAAATAATAAATTCGAACTTAGAACGTTTGGGGTTCACACGAGACTACTTTTCATGATTTTTAACATTCAAAATTAGAATCTAAAGTTATGGGGAGTAAAATCCAAAGTTGCGGATTTCATGTTACCTCGCCCCCCGCAAAAAGTGGCAGAAATGTTTGTTAGTAGAATTACACGTAACCAGTCCATATAATAATTAGTCAAAGATTGCAGAACGAACAAAACCGAAAGCTCGACTACAAAACAGTAAGTATAGAAACCAAAACATTGGTAAGACGAAAGTCATTACCTCGAAAGCAAGTGCAGTGAGGTTGACACGTATTGCATATAACGAGGTGACCTCTCTAGAGTCACTCGCTTCGCGCCATTTTGCCGTTCGACGCCATTTCGCACCATACGCCATCTTTGTAATGACGTCGGTGACTCTTAGAGGTTATGGATATTGGAATTTGATGTAGTTTTGCAGGATGTCTTTGAAAGTTTGCGAATGACAGACTGTTTTGAAAGAAAATGCTTAGTATTTCGTTTACTTCAGCAGATATGGCATAGATTAGTGTATCTATAATACGAGCAGGATGCCTGTGTCGTCAGACGCGTAGACCCTTGAAAAACCGACCTACATTAAAACTTTGACAGCTTATAAATTTTGACTGTGTAAGCCGATTAGGATGAAATAAACATTAAAAATGTTACTACATAGAGTAAAAGACAAGAAGAGTGCTATACTAAGTGGTGTACGTCGGAAAAAGTTCACAATCCCGTTTCATAGATGGCGCTGACTACTTGCCCGTAAGTTTCGACGACAACAATTTCGAATCAAAGTCAAAGTTAATATAATTTATTCAATATAGGAGCTTGCAGCACGCTTATCAAACGTCAAATCTTTTTTAAAGCTACCACCGCGTCGGAACGTGTTGTCGCTGTAGAGAAGATGCGGCCAGAAACTCTACAACATAAGACGACTTAATAACTATTACAATATAAATTCTTAAGCTAAAGTTATCTACTACTCTTTTTAGTTAACTAAGCTACCTCTCTTAATTTGTTGGTTTGGTTCATAATATTGGAAGGCTAATCAAACTTTCTAAGCGTATGTTCGTAATTCATTTACTCGCGGGCACGGAGTCATCGCCATCTAGAAGACGGGCTTTTGAGCTTTTTTCGACATACGCCATTTAGTATGGAATATAGCACTTCTTGTCTATGATACGTAGAACTATACAGGGTCCAACTTAATATGCTGACAGTTTTTTAAGAGGATGATCAGACCATCAAACTGAACAACTTTTAATATGGGACCAAAGTCGAAATCGCAAAAAAATAATCAGCTGTCCCATACAATTGGGTCTTGAGTTCCATAGAGAAAGTTGTTCAGTTTGATGGTCTGATCATCGTCTTAAAAAAGTGTCAGCATATTAAGAAAGAAAATGTGTAAATGATTCGCAAAACTAGAAAGTAGTTTGTTTAGAATCGAGAGCAGAATCGAATTATTAAGGTTTCAACATCGGTTACAATTTTTTAAATAAAAAATAATTTGTTCTTTTAATTTAAAATTTTCTGAACTCGATGCCCATCGAGGCCAACCCATCGCACAGACACACTCATCCAACTTACTACCAAAACAAGATTCTTAAAATGCATCCTCAAGGATAAATTTTAAGAATCTTGTTTTGGTATTTGGTAAGAGCAGGCTAGCGTTTTCATCTACTGCTGAAATAATAACAAATCAATTTTGCATGAAAATTTAACTTTCAATTTTAATTAATAAAATTATTATTTCGTTATACAACGTGTTAATGAATTAACGCAAAACTAGAAAGTAGTTTGTTTAGAATCGAGAGCAGAATCGAATTATCATGTTTTCAACATAGGTATTTTCTTTCAAAATATTAAATAATTTGGTTGTAAAATTTAAAGTTTACTGAACTCGATCTCAACCCACCGAACGGGCACACTCACACTACTTACTACCCAGACTAGATTCTTAAAATGTATCCACGAGCACTCTAGCGCTTTCATTCATTGCTGAAATGATAACAAATCATTTTTGCCTCAAAACTTAAATTGTGAATAACTTTAAATTTTAATTATCAAAATAATGAAATTGTTGTTTCAATCTAACTGCTTCGTTATAAATCACTTGGGGTGTATAAGGTTTTGCGTTAATTCATTAACACGTTGTATATCAGTTGAGTGTATGAGGTTTTGCGCTTATTTATTAACACGTTTTACTCTTACCTATTCTGTGCCTATGATTAAAATACTATGTGATGCATGCATAAGCCGACTTCACACCACACGTTCGTTACTGATAATTATTAATAGGTACCTAGGTATATTTTCCTCCTCACGAAATGTATTTAGATGCTATGATAAAGCGTGATTCACTAATGAGGCCGGAATATTCCCGATAGCAATCAGATCATGATTATATTCTCGAACACGTTTTGTTTTAGGACGAATTACTAACATTTCCTAGAAACAATCGAACGAGAATACAAGGTGTTACAAAAATACAAATAAACATTTAAAGGGGGCGGCTTAGACCATCAAACTGAACAACTTTCACTATGGGACCAACATCGAAATCGCGAAAAAATCGGATGTTCCATACTAAACTGGAAATCTACTAGAGCTAAATGTATGTGACATCTGATTTATTTTTCTATGTTGGTCCCATAGTGAAAGTTGTTCAGTTTGATGGTCTAAACAATCCCTTTATAAGTTTTGAATTTTTATTTTTACTTTTGTAACACCTAGTATATTACCGTATCTCGGTTTTGCTTGGCGCCATTGCTCTTGTTGTGTTTCGTCGTATTTGAAATTCGTAAAAAATTGGTTTTAGTGATATTTGTGACATAATTTCGTGCGGATTGTGTACCAAACAGTTGCGTAAAGCGACCGAAGTAACAGGAATCTCAAATAAATACGATAACAGAACATAAATTTTGGTTCAAGTTAACTCGTATATGGTCATTTTGGCGGCAACGCGCGAGCTTACGAAATCGACCACAGATTCATCCTCATCGATCATCCTTTCATCAAAATAAAGAATATAAAGAAAAAAATAACGAATGGCTCAAAAGGACTAGTATCCAGAGCCGTTAAAGTCATTATGAAATAATAAAATACCGTATCTCTGGTACACTGACAGGACTGGGGAATACTCCATCGAAAATTACGGGAATAGATAACAAAATAAACCTTATCAGTAACCAATTAAAATCCAAATTATAAATTGACTTACAACCATAACAAATAGGATTGCAAAATCAACCACAACATATGAATTTATATTGCAACAACGTGACCACTGCCGTTCGAAACGTTCAGGATAATCTGTATGCAGTTTCAAAAGATAAAAAATAATAACGTACGATAAGGATAGATATACAGATTCCGTACCAGTGTGAAAGAGATGCGGAACACAAATGGGGTATTATGAAGAGACACCGATATCGTCAGGTTTTATGTAATGGTAATGAGGTGGTTCGTTACGATATTGGTTTTGAGCTGTTAATTAATGTTTTGTGATAATAATTTGTTTACGGGCTCGATTCTGTGATGTTGCCATCTTAGGGTATTTTCCGCAAAATTATGGATATTTTTCATGGGTTGACTTTTTTAGGAGATTTGATTTTTTTGAGAAGTATGGTCCAACGGTTATCATAAATCGTATAGGATTTGACCAAATCTATGTGGTCAAACACAATTCAGCTGCTAAATTACTCGACTAAATTATTAGATTTATCTAAGCCCGCTATTGTGTAAATGCTAAAAATTCTCAATCAAATATAATACAAATTATTAATTTAAGTAAGAAAAAAAATATAAAACCAGTAAAATAAACTATTATAATATAAATTCTTAAGCTAAGGTTATATATACAATAATACATAGTCAATTTATACTATATACTACTACACTCAGACCGAAGCGTTTTGATAATTTAAATAATCATCCAATTTATACCTATAATATGTTTTTTTACAGAGGACTTGTTAGTTTTAAACACGTTTTCGGAAAGATTTAAAATGATCTCGGGGATTTTATTATAACAACGTAACAGTGACCCATGGAAGACGTGTTGAACCTACTAAGCCGAAAACTGATATCTCCACAAGATATCCGTTTATTTTTTATTTCGAGTGTTGTAATTATGGACATCACAATTCTGTGGCTACAATCGGCAGCCACGGTGAGGGCATCAGAGATGTTGTCGATAGAAGGAATTAGTCAACATTTACGACAACCGGCAACCGGACTGCTGATACCGTATCGAGACTATATACGTATGGGACGAGTAGTGTACCAAAACATAGTAACATTCTCAGTTAATTGACCTCCTATACAACACCCCATAAAACAAAATCCACCTAACATAACTACCTATATAATAAACCGGCATAGTCCCTAAAGCACCGAGTGAAATCAGCCGACATGCTTGTTTACTATTTACCGGAATGCCGATAAAATTCCCGTCTCATTTCCCGCGGAGATTGATCCCGGTCCGGGACTCCGGGAATCCGAGCTAACCAACCCACTTACGGATGTGTGGAACCGTTGTTAAAGATTGGGAAAAGCGTGCTTCTAAATTTGGTCGGTTTCACAGAGGGTTGTATTCCATGTATTGGTGTGATTTTTTGTTTCTTTTCTTAGGATTGCCTCTTAAATAATGTTTAGGAATAAAATTGGGGATACGTTGTTATTACTTATTTATAGATGCCGATACCTAAGGCAAGGGTTAAAAATATGTGTGGAAATGTATAAAAAAGTCGAGAGATAAAATAACTCACGTAGAAAGAAAAGTATGTCGTAAACATACATCGCAAACTTTGGAATTCTTTATGCAGTCGTGTCAATCGCTCCAGCCGGAATAGAGAACTAAAAATTTTTTTATTATTATTTATTTTATTTATTATTATTACATAGGTTACAATGAACACTTACAACAATGAATCCCGCAAAACCAATTGCTCGGTTTGTCTGTGGGAGCTACAATCACACTCAAGCTATTTTAACTTCTTATTTTGTCTATTTAGGTACATCGAACGTTGCAATACAATAATTGTACCTATCACTATACATTTTGGTAGTTTCTAAGTTTTTAGGTAATGCTATCCAATAGGAATTTCTTTAATAGTCTAGAAAATCTACGCTTATTCGACTCATTCCTAATAATAGATGGTAGACTATTATACAAATAAGGTATGCGTTTACAAAGGCTTCTATCTCCATAATAGTTTGTGACCCTAGGTACAACAAACATTTGATATAGGATATAGGTATGAAGGAACTTTGTAAAGGATAATGCTGAAACTCTATACATCTTTGGGCCTATAAGAAAGATTCTGAAAAAATTTTCGTAACTTGACCCATAAATAAAGTAGGTACTGTACAATGAAGCTTATCGTAGCTTGCAGTTTTGTATGGAACAGCAGATTTTTGTCTCGCTATTTAAATGTTGGTCCCATAGAGAAAATTGTTCAGTTTGATGGTCTGGTCATCCCCTTAAAAAAGTGTCAGGACCCTTTATAACTTCATGTCTTGAGAATACGTTTATGTTTAGTTTTTTTAACAATCGGGGAGGGGGGGGGATATGGTATCCTAAACATTTATCAAAAATGATAAAGGGCAGTCTGCATTGTAAGCGACGAATTTATTACTGTCCTTCTGTTTCTAGTCGTTATTTTTTCTTATAATAATTTGTGAAATCGCTCCGAATTGATCTTTAGCTAAAAACCAATCAACCCGCACTTACTCAGAACGGCTCATAACCTGATTTATCGGCAAGAAAACTCCCTCCAATCTTTATCTATGCTTTCCCCAAACTCCCAAAGCACAGAGATAACACAACACGACACAAGATCATTAGGGGGTGAACAGAGGCGGAACATAATTTATTTTTCGCGTCGAGAGGGCTAGAGGCCGCAGTACGGCGAAGTGACAGTGTGTTCCACAAAGAGGCTGGAAAGAGACCGATGGGGATCGGATTAAGGGATAAACTCTTGGTGAAAATAGGGTATAAGGTAGTAACAAAATATTGTTGGCTGTTGCGGCAAAGTTTTTGGTTATCTCAAAAGGGAGTATGGTAGTGAGATTTTGTGTTTCGTGTCGAAAAACTGCGTGACGTTATTACCCTCCTTTTTTGCCGTAGTCAAGTAATATAGAGGGTGTAACAAAACACCCTCGTAGTACTTAAGGGAGTGCTTCAGACTGAACAGCTTTGAACTCCCAACTTCGAAATCGCGAAAAAAACAGCAGTCCCATACATTTGAGTCGAGTCGGTATTCGGTAAGTACTGCAGTTTTGTATGAAAGAGTTTTTTTTTTTTCGTGTTTTCGATGTTGACTCCATAGTGAAAGTTGTTCCGTTCGATGGTTTGAAGCACCTCAAGCACCCCATTAAATACTACTAGGGTGTTTCTTTACACCCTGTAGTTGGTAAGAAAGAGTTGAGTTGAAAGTCAAAGTCAATATAATTTGAGCTTGCAGCACACTTATCAAACGTCAAATCTTTTTTAAAGCTACCACCGCGTCGGAACGTGTTGTCGCTGTAGAGAAGATGCGGCCAGAAACTCTACAACATAACACGACTTAATAACTATTACAATATAAATTCTTAAGCTAAAGTTATGTATACAATAATACATAGTCTATTTAATAACCATACCATACAGTATGGACTAGTTTAGATTCTTAAGACTGCTTGAAAATATTATAAAATAATCAAAACAAAAACAACACTTTCTTCAAAACCAACACTAACTCTCAAAATCATAAGAGGGCAAACTTCAATAGGTGTTAGGGATAACCGCTAAGTTAACCAACCAAAGAACCCCGAGTATAACATTT
Organism: Agonopterix alstromeriana; assembly: GCA_963924505.1. Classification (NCBI taxonomy): domain Eukaryota; kingdom Metazoa; phylum Arthropoda; class Insecta; order Lepidoptera; family Depressariidae; genus Agonopterix; species Agonopterix alstromeriana. Next base: position 16,868,890 of record OZ004673.1, read on the forward strand.
AGAATTGCAATACAAAATGAAAAACAAATCATCACCCACTCTCACAGACTCAACTGCAAGCTACGGTGTCATCGACTTCTGTACGAAAATGAAATCTCTAAAAGGATACGACAGCGGGGCAGGGTAGCGAACTCAACTGCAGAGACATAGTAATCAGAACATGATTTTTTGAGGCGATTATGGGAGCTATTAATTGTTTTTGCTTATTGCAAGCAAGGTTCGTTATGTAACACTGCGACCATTGCTGGTCTATTGGGTTCGCCCCAAGCTCACCCATATTTTACACACATCTGAACTATTTTTATTCCTTCTCGAGTATGCAGGTTTCCTCACGATACCGAAGAAGACATTCCGATGCGTATGTGAAGTCTACCAATCCGCATTGGGCACGCGTGGAGGACTAACGCCCATGCACCCTCCATGAGGCAGGCCTGTGCCCTGGAACGTATATAGGCTGTGATGATCCTGAATGCTGGGTGCATTCCAAAAGAATAAGCTTTTCGCAAAGCCTAAACGCTACCTCCCTTGACTTCCACAACCGGATCGCGGCAAAGAGGACGGGTGCGAAAGTCCCATTGACTGAAGACCCTTCACCCCCGCCCCTCACCCCCGCGCTCCATAGCTAAGTGAATGAGCCTTTATAAAGGTGTACCTTTATAATATTAGCACAGTATTATGTTAAGTTATGGAGTTATTACTTATTCAGGCCGGTAGTTTGACTCTCAATTACGAGTGGAATGGAAATATTTTGATACATGGACTCTGCAGATTCTTAGGCCGAGATTCGAGCTTAGACTTAAAAAATCGTCTCTGAATCTCGGCCTTAGTGTCAATGTCAGTTCGACCACTTTTAGTCGATTTCTCCTTTTTATGGTAGATTTGGGGCAAAGAAAACGAGGATTTTGTAGTACGAAATTGTAAGATTTTGATAGAAATTCTGTGTTTTAGAAAATTTTGACAATAATTCATGGATTAGGGCAAAAAACGGGTGATTGTTCGTTAGCGTTAGTGGTTTACTGCAAAATTAATCTCATCCCCTAAGTTCTTAAGATCCGTATCGTACCCCGTAAGGCCCCGCCCCTCTCTAGCTTTTAAAATAACGGAGTAAGAAATCTGAAAATGGTAAAAATGGATTTCGGTAAGTACTTTTAATGAAGTGAATCTGCAGTCGTAACAAATGAATAACGCTCATAAGCACATAAATCGTAATGATCCCAAGTAACCACCAACCGGATCGTGTGTCATCGTAATTAGGTCATTGCCGTTGCCAATCTTCTTCTTCTTATCGTGCGGGCAGCAAGCCCAAAGCCAAAGTTTTTTCAGACCATCGTACGGCCTCTGACGTGGTTCATATGTAACGACTACTACCACCAGAGATAGTAGCCGGGATCAATGGCTTATCGTGCTATCCAAAGCACGGAATCATCTTTCTTTTCAGACATCAGGTGATTCGGGCTATAATTTCCTAACCAACTGGGGAAAAAAGGAACAAAGTGACATATCACTCGGTGTCCCCCGTGGGAATCTAACCCACTACATCCGTGTCAAGAGCCCAATGCTTTTAACCATTAGACCACGGAGTCAGTGCAATTATATTCCAAATGGGATAAGTGTTACGCAGGATTCATCAGGATCACAAACAAGTCTTTCTTTCCATAAAGTCAGTCCTAGAACACTTTCAACATAGCTCAGTAAACAGTAAATAGACACAGAGCAAATCTCCGAGTGTACGGAGTTGATAAGAGTCCTTATTTACCACGCCCGTGTCACAGAGCAACGGATAGAAAACTCATTTGCTTCTAACTTATAGCTTGACAAATTGAATTCCTACAGAATGCGTTTTCCCTGAAAAAAAGAAGATCTTTGGCTTGTTGTATTCAGCTAATATGGTTGAGTAAAGTCTTAATAAAGTATCAGTGAGCGTCGGTGGCGCGTTGCAGAGAAGTATGGAATGGACACTCAATGATGATAGTCCAGGTTCGAATCCGCATGGATGACATGTCATGTACCAATGAGTATTTCCAACTTATGTACGTAGTACTGACTGTTCTCGAACGGTGAAGGAAAACATCATGAGGAAACCTGCGTACGCTGAAGAAGAAATTGTGATGCGTAATTGTGAAGTCCACCAATCAGCATTGGGCACGCGTGGTGAACTAACACCCATGCACCCTTGAGTGTAAGCGGAGGGTAATGCCCTGGAGAGGAACGTTTTTAAGCTGATGATGACGAAGATAAAGTCTAATATATTTTAGGGGGTACTCAGACCATCAGACTGATCCACATTCACTATGAAGCCAACATCGAAATCTTGAAAAATAATATAAAAGCCGGCTTTTCGATCCAAATGTATGTAAAGCATTACTAAAATATAAAAAACATGTAACGTATTTAAGTTAATACAGTTATAGCTTGTCTGAAAAACTCGAAATTTGATTCAAGGTACAGATTATTTAATAGTGACAAGGTTTTGAACGACGAACTCTCCACATATTAGGCGTTTATTTAACACCTTTTAGGTATAGGCAGTCGTGTACAATATTACATGCTCTGTGTCTTATGGAATGGAAAATATCGTTTTATTTTTTTGGAGTTATCGTCTAGTCATGTATGAAATGGATCTTGTGTCAGGTTTTTATTAGGGTTTCGTATGCCGATAAGGAACCCTTAAACATGATCGTCAAGTTCATTTATCAGCCAGTTCATTCCCAACTCCCAGTGGGACTAGTAATGTGAATAGTCAATATTTCAAGGGCTACAATATTCGACTCATTCGATTGTGGAGGATGCCCCTCGACCAACCTCTAAAACAAGGGTGGCCAAACTCAGATATACCTAGCGTTCTACATTTAAAAGCTACTTTCTGACATAATTATTTATATAGTTTGGCATTTTTAAATGGTTGTATGTCTATTGCATATCGCCTGTGCGCATGAGCCACAGCGTGAGTCACCCAATTCTTACGCCTGTGCGGGTGACCCATGAGGTGAGCTGCATTGGTCGTTTTCACGTTACGACTGTGCGCACGACCTACTTAGGGGAGTCAATCTTATCACAGCGCGAGGATCATTGTTTGGAGCTTAGCAGCGAAAGTGTTAAACCAGCCCATTTGTTCAGCGTAATTTTTTAATTTTCGGAATTGAAATGGAAAAATTGGGCGATGATTTAAAATTGTTATTCTTTTTACCCGACTGCGCCAGAAGGAGGGTTATGTTTTTCGAGCGTATGTATGTATGTTTGTATGTATATTTCTTTGGCACGGCCTACAGCCCAAACGGCTTGATGGATTTTAACGTATGAGGTGTCATTGGATTCGTAAAAATCGTGAGAGTGACATAGGGTATTATTTTAAGATGGCGTCTACGAATTAAAAAAGAGAGGGGGAATAAAAAATTTTTTTTTGCTAAAAATTACAATATGGTGGGACGATTCCAAATATATAAATATTTTCTGTTACCGTTTTGTTACTGTTTTGACACAAGACTAAAAAGTATGAAATAAACAAAATTATTAAGATAAACAAAAAACCCGACTGCATAAAAAACCTATTAACTGAAAAGATAAAAACAAGCTCTGTAATCACTAATCAGCTATAACAGCTTTTTTATGCAGTCGGGTTTTTTGTGTATCTTAATAAATTTCTTGTACTCTTCGCGGGCTACCATGAAAGACGACGCGGTCGAGCGGTCGACCGCGGTCGACGTCTTGGCCACCCCTGCTTTAAAATCTGTTCAGTGGTTTAGCCATGAAAACATAACAAACTCACAATTTCTATTAGCATTTATAAATATTAACATGGGTTCTGTGTCCATACGCCATAGCTTGTACATCACGCGTTCACTTTCGCAACCCCTGCCCTATTGTTTACAACAAATACTTCCTCGACCTCTGACCTCATCGCCGTACTATTAATATAACCCTACATGCCCTTTACTCAATAAATATCAGCACAGTGAGCTCTCCAGCCTATCTCTAGTGAAAAGCCTTCCGCGTCATTAAACATACAAGTTGTATGGAACTGATGTATGGTGGGGGTTAGGATGGGAGACGATCTGTTATGTTTCATGCGAAATTATTATTTGTTGTTGACTATACTCCATTCAAAATAGCACCGAAATTTTAAGGCTATTTTTCGTTACGGAAACAGATATTTGAAATATTTCCTCTCACTTATTCTTAGAACAGCTTTAGTACCGTCCAAAATACCTATGTCGGATAGTATATGTATCCAATAAATTAATTATATTTGGTAATCAGAATTGGCCAGAAAGCTAAATAGGAATCTGAAAATCTCTTCGTCCTTATTTGGAATGAAGTATAGTTGTGCTAGCCTCTTTTTAACCCGCGACGCAAAATGAGGGTTTTTTTTTTTCAATAAGTTTGACGCCTATGTCGGTCTGTCTGTCCGTCCGGCATCGTAGCTCCCAAACGAGTGGACCTATTTCGATGCGTTTTAAAAAAAAGAGAAAACTAATTTTTGCGGAAGTGTTCTTAGCTTTGTTTCATGAAAAACGGTTCAGCAGTTTTCAAGTAACTTTACTTAAAATTACAAATTTAAAAAACCCCCTACGCCAAAAACAAACATTTAAAAAGTGAAAAATAATTCGGTCACCTATTATTTTTGATGTAAGAAAAAGTATGTTTTACTTTTTAACTCTCTTTTAAGATATTTTACCGCAAGTGATTGTTGAATAAAAAAATCAATGATCATTTCATAGCGGTCCCCTACGCATTAATTGACCTAAAATAGCTTAAAAGAGAGTTAAAAAGTAAAACATACATTTGCTTACATCAAAAATAATAGTTGACCGAATTGTTTTTCACTTTTTAAATGTTTGTTTTTGGCGTTGGGGGTTTTTACATACGTACATCTATTACCTATGTATCTACACAATATTTAAGTACAAAAATTTACAGCGTTTGCAATATTTTGACCTAATTGCTTGCAAATCTTTCAACTAATAGGTCAAACAAAAGCACAATTCTTTATAATTTTCGTACGTTTTTGTATCTCCGCCCTTTTTCATACGCGCTCTGCTCATCTAGATTAAAGGAATATAAATACTAACCAATTAAAAGTCAATGAAATTTTTCAGAAACCTCTATGTTGGTATGAAGTCAGATTTTCATTAAAATGTATAGTTTTAAAGTTACAGTCCCTCAAAGATTTCCATACAAATCTTAAATTAATCCTAGCACTAAAACTGTATATTTTAACGAAAATCTGACTTCATAGGAACATAGAGATTAGTTTCTAGATTTTTTCTGAAAAATGTTACTGACTTTAATTGGTTAGTATTGAATATATCACCAGATTTCGTTTGTATGCAGCGCGGATTTACGCATTCGGAATAAACTTCTCTTAATACTCGGTCTACGGTTTAATAAAACCGGGGTTTATCTTAACTATTACCCGTAAACCAGCACCATACAAGTAATCCTCCGTGTAACACTCGAATCACACGCAAAAGATCAGTTTCCCACGCGGTCTGCGCTCGCGCACCTCCGGTCAATAACCCCGCTCTGTAACCTAGCAACGGTACATAAGCCTTCACCTCCTTACTGACCAATATATATTTAACTCTATTTGCATATAAACAGTGACGTTTTTCACTTGAGTTATTTTTTTGTAATTTGTTTTGTTGCATGTTGATCTGTTTTGGACTTTGTTTTTAGGGTGTATGGGTTCGTTTTTCGATGGCAGTGTGTAAATGAAACAGTATATCGCAGTCCATTCATGCGATTGAGATGTTTGATGTGTTGCATTGAGATGGAAGGTTTTACAATTATAGGCTGTATTCTTTTGAAGTTAAGGTTGCATTTTCATGTGTTCGATTAGATTAATGTTGTATAATCAAGTTAATTCTAGAAGTGTGTTCTAGATCTACTAGCTGTCTCGGATGTGAGGTGGGCAGAGAGTGGCAATTATCCAGTAGTGGCACTTGATTAACTTGATGTATATTCTATAACCACAGAATAAATAATAGTATATAGTTCTACATACAGAACGGCCACTCCCCGCCCCCTCTGACATCAGATCCCCCACCTCACTTCACACTTTCTGGGAAACTTGAGGGAAGCCGAGAAATGGAATGCAGTCAGGCGAGCGCTCCCATAATATATGACTACATTAAATTGTGTCTTTTCAGTGCATAAAAAACGTTAAAAATAACGCTAAATTCATATTTTCAGTAATTCTTTAGCTCAAATACTATTTTTAATAACAGAACGAACAATAAAAAGTAACGAAATGTAGATGATGTTCATACGATGCGTGGTAAGTCAACCCTACACGTATGTCAAAGACCATTTGCACCATGTGCGCATCTGCGAACGCCATCATGTCAAATCCAAAACGTTGTTTGAAGTGCCCGGCCTGTGGTATAACTTAACATCCTAATAACAAAGTCTACTTTGAAATGTGGTTATAAAAACGAAGCAGGGTTCTGTCGTCTGTTATAGCCGTTGAGATATTATGTCCTACGTACTAGAGGAGACACTACATTATCTGTCCCATTCAAGTGCGGCTTCGGTAGCGTCGCCGTACTCAAGAAAATAATTCGATTCTCTAAATTAAATGAGAGCTTATATCTGCTCAATAATAATAAGCCATTCGAGATTGGAGACTGAAATGTCGGTCATCGTCTCTAGTACATAGAGTAAAATAGCACAGCTCTACAAAAAAAAAGTTTTTTTTTGTTGCCCTGGATATCCTCGCAAATTTTTACGTCTTCAAGTGATTACGAATATATTCATGAAAGTTCTCAATGTGCTCGTATTTTCATGATTTTTGCATATCTTATATATTGAACAAAATGAATTTTGTTAAATAATGTAATGTAAAATGAAAATAAAGATTTAAAAAAAAATTTGAGAAAATCGAACAAAATGACTGATAGTTTCATGAATTGTGTGCATAAATGGACCCAAAATAATTTTCATATCTAGGGCAACAAAACCACTGTAGACCAGTGTAATAGCTCAATGATTATAGAATTAGTTTCTGAGCACTCTAAAGTGAAATTCCGTGTTTCGGATGGCACGTTAAGCCGTTGGTCCTGGCTGCTATCTCTGTTGGTAGTAGTCGTTACGTAAATACCACACCAAAGGCAGTAAGGCGGTCTGAAAAAATGAGTGATGATGAGTTTTTCTTATTTATGTACGTAATACCGACTGCTCGTTACGTTCATATTCGTGTTCCATATCAACATAATATTAGATTAACAACACTCATGCCTGTTTAGAAAAAAAATCCACCAAGCTAATATGCATGATAATGGAATTCGATGCCAAAAACTAATCTAATAATGTGGTAAATATGATATGGGTATAGGTAGATAAAGTTTTTATGTAGCTAAATTATTTTGCTCTGCTTGTCCCAAATCCGATTTGTAGAAATAAGGTTCTTCTTTTCGAGTCAGCATGATTATACAGAGTCCTTCTTAATATGCTGACACTTGGATTTTGGGGGTTGGATCAAGAGGATGATCAGACCATCAAACTGAACAACTATCTCTATGGGACCAACATCGAAATCGCGAAAAAAACATCTGCTCTCACATACTGCGCTCAAGTAGGTTTGCAGTTTTGTACGGAACATCTTTTTTTTCGCGATTTCGATGTTGGTGCTCTAGAGAATATTGTTCAGTTTGCGGTCTGATCATCCCCTTAAAAACTGTCAGCATATTAAGTTGGACCCTGTATATCGCATTTCTATTACTCATGCTGTAGTGTAAAGATTAGCCGGTCAGCAATGGTCGTATCGACAATTCAACACTGAATGCTCTCAGCACGTCTAGCATGATTTCTCTACTTGCGCGCGACTCGGCTTTTTTCTATACTACAAGTCGCTCTACAAAAAGCACGGGATTGTTTTCTATGCAGCAAAGTCGCGTCACACGTGATAGATTTCAGAAGGGGTTTTAAATGAAAAAATCCATGTCTTTTACGCTACGGACCTTTAACCTCTCGGCTGTCGGAACGCGGATCCGCATGACGAAAACAATTGATTTCTATTTTGTCTGTATTTCCCGGCATACGACAGGTTAATTAGGACTGTCCTTACAAAACAAGCGTGCCCTATTCTAAGTTTTGTTTACATTTGGAACATACACAGAGTTATAATAACTCGAAGAGGCTGTCACGCATGTGTAGAGAAATCATACTAGTCGTGCAGGTTTCATCACTCGGGTAGACTCTTTACTTGCACCCTTCGTAATCCGTATATCAAAGTTGAAAAATGTTTGTCGTGAGTTTATGTTTTATGTGTAATTTTTATACAACGTGCTAATGAATTAACGCAAAACTAGAAAGTAGTTTGTTTAGAATCGAGAGCCGAATTATCATGGTTAACATAGGTAATTTTTTCAAAATATTAAATAATCTATTTGTAAAATTTAAAATTTACTGAACTCGATTTCAACCCACCGCTCGGGCACTCTCACACTACTTACTATCAAAACAAGATTCTTAAAATGTATCCATGTGCACGTTAGCGCTTTCATTCATTGCTGAAATGATTACAAATAATTTTTGCTTCAAAACTTAAAATGCTAATAGCTTTAAATTTTAAGTATCAACATAATGAAATGATTGTTTCAATCTAATTGTTTTGTTATAAATCAGTTTGTGTTTTCCGCTTATTCATTAACACGTTGTATAGCCTGTTTTATTTGATGTGCCGCTGCTGGGCAAAAGCCTCATGTATAAAAAACTAATAGGGCACCTTCTTGTCTAAATCCATCTCTGAATACCAATAAATTCAGTCATTATGGTATTGATATCTATTTATGGATCAAACAACATGCATCTAACTAATACCATTGGTTATGATATGGTGATCACGACAATTCCACCGTGACTGTCCAAGGTCTAACGCGTTATAGTAATGTGTTCCATATGTTAATTACTTTTAAGTGTTTATTTGATTGATACTTTATTTTAAAAGGACAAGATTTAAAATGCATTTTTTAGCGCAAATTCTTTTTTATATTAATACAGGGTGTAAGGAAAAGTATCATTAACTTTTTAACCACATACTCAACCCATCAAACTGAACATCTTTTACTAAGGGAGCAAACCTTTCAGAACGAAAAATAATCAGCTGTCTCATACATTTGAGTCGTGTAGGTATTGCAGTTTAGTATGGAACAACTGATTTATTTTTTGCTCTGACAGGTTTGCTCTCATAGTCAAAGTTGTTCACTTTGATGGGTAGAGTATGTGGTTTAAAGATTAATGATACTTTTCCTTACACTATGTAAAGGATCCTTCTTAATTTGCTGACGGTTTTTAAGGGATTGACCAGACTATCGAGTTGAACAACATTCTCTATGACCCCAAAAACGAAATCGCGAAAAAAAATATCTGCTGTTCCATACAAAATTACAATCCTACTCAACCCTAATGTAGGACAGCTGTTTTTTTTTGCGATTTCTATGTTGGACCTGTAAAGAAAGTTGTTTAGTTTTGTCGTCTGATCATACTCTTAAAAAATCGTCAGCATATTAAGTAGGACCCTGTTTATTTTATTTTTTAACATTTTATTGTACACACAGACACAAAGATATTACACAGTTTTGTTAGATTTTATGACTGTCATGATTATTCAGGATAGATCCTAGCCCAGATAACCCAATTGTATTATGATAATGATCAGTTCATCTGCCCGTCATTCCATGTCCGCATTTAAGTGATATGATTGGTGCCCCCTAAATTTTCATTAATCTGTATTTTGCAAGAAGTTCTAATATTTATAATAATGAATTCCTTGTTATTTTGAGATTCTTAACAAAGCCAATCCATACTAACAATAATTAGGGCCCTCACAAAAAGCGGACCACAATCATGCCACAAATTCGGACCTGTAATGACCGGCAGATTCCAGCCTCAGATTATGATAACTAGACGACGATCATAGAATACATAATATATATACAAACATCCATGACTCGGGTACAAATATTCATATTCATCATACAAATATTTGCCCCATACGGGATTCGAACTTTCGTATCAACAAGCGAGTTCACTACTAACTGAGCTATACTTACGACCTATTCTAAGGGGGTGGAAAGAAACCTTGTTGCAACTACCGACCACCTTTTTAAGGTATTGATAATAGTAGCAAGTAAGGCTTACCTATATTTTTAGCCCAGGTTCAAAATACAACCAATTTCATTTCATAATATCAACACGTTCGTTGTAAGAAATCCATTCGGTTACAAACTTGAAGAATAGCATCCAAAACTATTGACACAGACAAAATACTACAGAAAAGACGTATAATATTATTCTGAAGGTCTTATGCCGAGAGAATACCTAACTATTATATTGAAAAATAATGATTGACGCGTAGTACATCGGCACATGTCCACTTATGGAATAATTTTAAGCACTCGCGTACTAGGCTTATTCCATAATCGATATTATATTTATACGTATCTTTAAGGGGTGATTGTAGCCATGATACTGAACAACTTTCCCTAAGAAACCTATAGGAAATTAGCAAAACAATTTTTGAACTTTCCATACTAAATGCAATCAGTTGAGCGAACGTTTGTATAAAAAGTTGAACAATTTTTTTTGCGAATTTCTTTTTGGTTTCTTTGGGAAAGTTGTTCAGTATCATGAGTACAATAGCACTTTAAAGTAATCCAACTGTTTACCCTAACACCCTGTGTACATACCAGCTTTTGATATGAAGCGTTGTCAAACTTTAGAACGTGGATTAGATCATCAAATGGTCAAATTGGACAACTTTCATTATTAGCCCTTTCCCCTGCAGGGCTGAGTATCGTATGGGACGAACCAACACTGAAGTTACGAGAAACTGCGCTTCGAATCAACAATTGGGCGCTTATTTTTATGATGTTTAATCGTTCAATTTTCAATATTTTTTTTTGTTTAAGCTAAGATTACATAAATATTGTAGTGCTTCTAATACTGGTGACAACGGGCTCACTCCCCGTCACACTGGACAGAGTTTCGGTACTAGTGAAACGTGGATGTTCTGTGGTTTCAGAATATCTCTGACTACCGCCTCGGGGAATAAAGTCGTGAGCATACGCTACTAATACTGGTAGATTAGACGCAGTGCCATTATTAGCATATACTTTGAATTACTCAGTTAACCAAAAGTGTCAAATACATGGATATGGACTAATGTACTCAGATTTGACATTCGTACCGTAACGCGTAATAAAACAAGTGACAGCTGAACAAAATGACGAATTCATTTCAATTTTCAACACAAATTCACATTTTTAGCAAATAACGTCGGTGATTAAAATGCAAATTAGTTATTTGCGCAGATGTGATTCATATTTATTTCTGGATCTTTTCATATAATTACTAAAACAGCCTTGCGGAAAATAGTTGTTCATGGCTCTTTCCATTGTTTAGTTTTAACTATTGTGTTGTGAGTCTTGTGGTGTCTGGCTACAGCACCAACGCAGTGCAAGAATTCCTTCAGACTATAGTTGACACATCTGATTCCCAGTGTGACCGTTTTTGGTATTTTCAGTACTATAGGGTCCTTCTTAATATGCTGACACTTTTTAAGGGGATGATCAGACCATCAAACAGAACAACTTTGTCTATGGCACCAAAATCAGCTGTTCGATACAAAACTGCAAACCTACTCGAGGCAAATGTATGGGACGGCTGATCTTTTTTTCGCGATTTCGATGTTGGTTCCATAGAGAAAGTTGTTCAGTTTGATGGTTGACGGGGAGTGAGTTCGTCGCCCGTTGTAATGGACAGTAGGTAAAATACATGCCTCGAAATTGAAGCATGCAGGTTTCCTCACGAAGTTTTATATTTGATACTCGCACGAGTTCTAAACCTTAGTTGGTACTTGTACGAGTCGGCTTGGAGGGGGTCGAACCATCGCCTCCTGCACGGCAGGCAAGGTTACTCGCCACTGTACCACCACGGTTTTTATAAATTTAAGTCATCAAACCAAGCTTTTGTATCTGCGTTTATCAACTTAAGTGCTGACAAGTCTTAGTTAGAAACGCCGTAATTTTATTAAACTTATGTCAAATTACTTTTGACAGTTTGATTTAGTTTTGGCGCTTGGCCAAAAACAAGTCACATTTAAGTATGATTTATATAAGTTCAAAGATTTATATAAGTCAGGTAATGAGGCGTTTTAATTTTAAAATATCGTTCAAAGGCATTGGAAGGATGAAGAACGGAAGGATGGCGTTATAATCGTGCCAATTTAGCTGTCAGATCGAAAGTGTTACAATGTTTTTCTCGATTCCCTAATTTTAGGGAGAATTTTTTTCATTTATTAATACGATTATTATGGTTTTAATATCAGAGATGTTTTGATACTTCAAATTGATATACTTTTTGTGAAGTCAATGTTCGTTTATGTACAGCAAACTAAAATTTGCAGTGCTATTGCGTATTTATTGGTAGTGAAAAATTATCCATTGGCAACACCACCACTATCAAACGTCATTTGAATGATTCAATTCAATTTTTGTTTAGTGGCATCCGATGTGTTATCACAATTCAGCCAATGTCTCGTTATGTGGATAGTATATGAAGGAAAATGATCAGTTGTATTTATTAAGTCTAGAGTGGCAGTTTTGCCAATGTAAGTAGTTTATAATCTCAAGTGATTGTTTTAAGGTTAAAAACAAAAGAGTTCACAAAATGGTGGAGCCACGTGCAATCCCAACGCGCCGATACGCACGCGTCCGTACTCCGCCAGACTTAGCGTGACTCATGGACAAACAATACTTTTTACTGTCAATGTGACAGATTTTTCTGAACTTTTAATATTGCCATCTGCTGACTTTTCGATTTACTAGTCTTGGAAAACGCCTCATTGCGCCATCCGCCGAGACGAATGATCTATCAAACAATTGTACAATACTTAAAGGGCTTCGTAGATCAATCAAAAGCGTACCATACTTGTCTGTCATGATTGGTCACAGTATTGTACACACATCTTTACCGTTATCACATACACCTTTACTAATCCTATTTCCAATGACACTCTCATCTTTCAGCCTAAATAGAATCTTATTACTACCACTTAACGTTGTTTCTTCGTCTCCATTAACATTAAGATGTTATTCATTCATGTGTGAGTGGAATCCCTCGGATCTGTCTGGTATTTCAAATTCAATTTTGATGTCTTTAAGATAAAGTTCAAATTTAAAGTAGCATAGTTTAATGTACATGCGAGCCCTGTCGTGTCATGTATTTACAATCGGTGCAGTTGATTAACATCGTTATTTAACGGTGTTAAGATATGTTTTTGCTTGTTTAAGTTTTGTTAGTGTGAGTGAGTGGCCGTGCCAGTCGGTGCCAGGCGTTCGCAAGAATGCGCCGGAGTCGAATACAGTTACTTACTATATCGATTGTTGAATAGATTCTTTGGTTTACGAGGAAACCATTGGCTTGTTTCGTGTTTGCCAATTTTTTTGTGGTTTGTATTCGACCTTGTGGTTTATTGTGTTAGAATATATTTTAATTAATGGTTTTGTTTTGGTTTAACAAGTGAGGATTTTTTTCTTAATTTGATGTATCTTATACAGGGTCCATCTTAATATCCTGACTGTTTTTTAAGAGGATGATCAAACCATCAAACTGAACAACATTCTCTATGGGACCAATGTCGACATCACGAAAAAGAAATCAGCTGTCCCATACAATTGGGTCCAGTAAGATTTCAGTTTAGTATGGAACAGCTGATTTTATTTTCGCGATTCGATATTGGTCCCATAGAGAAAGTTTTTCAGTTTGATGGTCTGATCATTCTTTTAAAAAAGTGTCAGTATATTAAGAATACAACGTGTTAATGAATAAGCGCAAAACCTCATACACCCTAACTGATTTACAAAAAAATAATTAGATTGAAACAATAATTTCATTATTTTGATAGTTAAAATTTAAAGTTATTCGCGTTTTAAGTTTTCAGTCAAAAATGATTTGTTATCATTTCAGCAATGAATGAAAGCGCTTTCGTGCTCATGGATACATTTTAAGAACCATGTTTTGGTAGTAAGTAGGGTGAGAGTGCCCGTGCAGTGGGTTGAGATCGAGTTCAGTAAATTTAAAATTTTGCAAATAAATTACATTAAATTTTGAAATAATTACCTATGTTGAAAACATGATAATTCGATACTGCTCTCGATTCTAAACAAACTACTTTCTAGTTTTGCGTTAATTCATTAACACGTTGTATATTTAAATTAATGTTTTTCTTTTAGTTTGGTTTAACAATTTTTTTCTTAATTTGATGTATCTATGTACCTATATTATTAACTAGGTACATCCGTGGAAAGGATCCCAGGAGGATGCCGAAATAAAAAGTACCGCACTTATTACGTTCCATTATAGGCTTTTGAATAGGAATACAGTTTTTTAGTTATCACATGAAACATATGAAAATACCAGAAAAGATACCCTGAGTTTTTTCCTTGGATAGTTGCCTACCTTCAATAATCAGCAGGCCATTTTGCAGTTTTATAATAGTTTCCGATAGGACTATCTTAGGACTAACGTTTGAGGTAAAAATATTTATTAGAAACATCATAAATAATACGTTAGAATACATGCATTAAAACTTGTAAAAAGTAACTTTTTTGTAAATTAATTTTGACTTGACAACACCTGTACGAATTAAGTACTAATACTAACCTGTGGGCCTAGCATACCATTCCCGAGAAAGCGACAAAAATCGAGACGTGCCTTTGTTTTTGTTGGTTACTATACGGTGACGGCCAGATAGCACAGTCGGTAGTGAACCTGCCTGCTGTGCCGAGGGTCGCGGGTTCGAATCCCGTAAGGGACAAATATTTGTATGATGAATATGAATATTTCTACCCGAGTCATGGACGTTTGTATCTATATATGTATTCTGTCTCGTTGTCTAGTCATCATTATACAAGTCCAGGCTAGATTCTGGTACTTTAAATGTGACTAGATAATTTGTGTGACAATGTCCAAGATATTTATTTATACGAATGAGAAAGCGTGCGCATAAGACGGTTTTCTCGTTTTGTCGCTTTGTCGTGCATTGCATGCTAGAGCTTACTATGGGTTAATTTAGCGTAGAATATTTGTATAACTAATTACCTACCTGAAATATGTGTACAGAATACGATAGAAATGTTCTTTGACGTCAAACAAATATCTAATTCGATCATAATTATTACCACAGGGTACTTACTTT
This sequence comes from Agonopterix alstromeriana, assembly GCA_963924505.1. Classification (NCBI taxonomy): domain Eukaryota; kingdom Metazoa; phylum Arthropoda; class Insecta; order Lepidoptera; family Depressariidae; genus Agonopterix; species Agonopterix alstromeriana. The sequence continues at coordinate 16,884,089 of OZ004673.1, forward strand.
ACAAGGTGTTACAAAAGTAAAAATAAATATTTAAAACTTTTAAGGGGGTTGTTTAGACCATCAAACTAAACAACTTTCACTACGGGACCAACATCGATATCGCGAAAAAAAAAACTGTTTCATAAATTTAGCTCGAGTAGATTTCAATCAATCAATCATACTTTATTGCACACCAAAACAGAACATACATTTGAATACAGATAAGGATTTAAAAGTAGTTACAAATAAGGCGGTCATATCGCTAAAAAGCTATTTCTTCCAGACAATCTTAGGGTAGAGGAATAAACAAACGAAAAAATAGGTAGGCGGTATAGCTCAAAATAAAGAAATGGCAAGGCATTGTAGTTTAGTATGGAACATAAGATTTTTTTTTCGCGTTTTTGATATTCAAGTCAAAGTCAAAGTAAAAATGGTTTTATTCAAAATAATATCACATAGATAACTTTTTGACGTCATGTTTTAGAATCTACCACCGCGTCAGAAGGTGTTCCGTTGTAGAGAAGATGCGGCCAGAAACTCTACAACACACTTCTTTTAAACAAAACAAAATATACAAAGTACAATTACATAAATTCATAAATTCATATATATTGGTCTAATAGTGAAAGTTGTTCAGTTTGATGCTCTAAACCCCCCTAAATATTTATTTGCATTTTTGTAACACCTTGTATACTACCGTAAATATTACTAACCAAGCTCATTCATTAGCGAGCCCTTTCATGTTTATCAATACATACATGCCTTCCTTATAACTTAATTAGTGTGTAACATCTTTTTACAAATAGCAAAATGTCGTATTTTATTCTGCTGGAAGTAACTCTGTGGAATCCACCTCGTCGTTTTGACAAACAGATATACAACGTGTTAATGAATAAGCGCAAAACCTCATACACCCCAACTGATTTACAACAAAATAATTCGATTGAAACAATAATTTCATTATTTTGATAGTTAAAATTTAAAGTTATTCTCATTTTAAGTTTTGAGGCACAAATGATTTGTTATCATTTCAGCAATGAATGAAAGCGCTAACGTGCTCATGAATGCATTTTAAGAATCTTGTTTTGGTAGTAAGTATGGTGAGAGTGCCCGAGCGGTGGGTTGAGATCGAGTTCAGTAAATTTTTAAATTTACAAACAAATTCTATAATAATTTGAAAAAAAAATCCTATGTTGAAACCATTATAATTCGATTCTGCTCTCGATTCTAAACAAACTACTTTCTAGTTTTGCGTTAATTCATTAACACGTTGTATACGGCGTGTGTGGAAGGAAACGTTGGTAGAGGCAGACCTAGGAGAAGATACCTAGACCAAGTCAGGGACGTCATTAAAAAATTCCAGGTTAAAAGTAGCCGAAATCGAAGGGAATGTATGACAAGATGTTGTTGTGTTTCATATTTTCTGTATTATCTTAGAAAGAGAGTTGTACACACGGCGACACATCAAGCTATACAAAACCAATATAAGCTGGCCGCGCGTCGTTATACGTTACTCGACCTACGCGCGGCTAGCTTATTTTGGTTTTGTATAGCTTGATGTGTCGCCGTGTGTACAAGCTAAACCAAAGTACCGTCGGTAGGAATAAACCTAGATTTAGGTATTAAGAGAAGTTTATTCTGAATGCGTAAATGCGCGCTGCTTACAAACGAAGTCTGGTGATATTTTCAATACTTTCCAATTATCAATGATTTTTTTTCAGAAACAATCTAGAAACTAATCTCTATGTTTGTATGAAATCAGATTTTAGTTCAAATATACAGTTTTAGTGCTAGGATTAGTTTAATTTAAGTTTTGTATGGAAATCTTTGAGGTACTGTAACTTTAAAACATTACATTTTAACAAAAATCAGACTTCATATGAACATAGAGATTAGGTTCTAGATTGTTTCTGAAAAATTTCATTGACCTTAATTGGCTTGTATTGAAAATATTACCATACTTCGTTTGTATGGAGCGCGCTCCGAATTATTTTCCCTTAATCAATCGGTCTGAATGAAGCCTTAGAATCCAATCCAATCCAATACTGTTCTGTTATTTCAATCAAATTTCTACTTTATTTCAAACATCCGAGCTCAACTAAACGAGTGCTATCGAAAATTCTAAATTCAATAAACAAAACTGATAGAATTTTGATTCCAGATGAATTTATAACTTCAACTTCACGCAATAGTTCCTCAAACATGATTTATTCCACGAATACATTACAACTTGAACAATATCGTTCAGGAATCGAAGCATCTCAGCGGGGTCTAAAACCGACATGAATATAATATGTATATATCATAGTTCGTTAATTAAATATGAAAATAGGTAGAATGCGGGAGGGTAAATTCACATAAACGCACAGTCGAGTGGCATACGCACATACCGTTTTTTGGAGATCCAAAATGATCGGAGAGATACCTATCCTATCCACAGTGATTGTCATCATCATCACCCTAGTAGTTTTTAAGGTCATACGGAACTAAACTTACATCTCCACGTGTTTTATTTATTATCTCCGTTTAGTCACTGCCTTAGACAACGAGCTACGCATATAATTTACTAACAAACTTTTCTGCAACCCTAGTTTTTCCAGATCATTAGATTGGTCTCCTTTAGATGGCATCTCATTGGCATCGCATAAACAGATCGTCGGTCGAAAAAAGGTACCATAAATCATCATGGTAAAGGTACCTTGCGGCAAAATTTTGTTAGGCAACCCGGCGGCGTTGTATGAACCCCTGCATAAACATTCACTTAAGAGAACTTTATTCAGAATGCATGCTGCATACTAACGAAGTCTGGTGATATTTTCAATACTAACCAATTAAAGTCCATGAAATTTCGCAGAAAAAATCTAGAAACAAATCTCTATGCTTGTATCGTGTTCGATTTTCGTTAAAATATACAGTTTCAATGCTAGGAAAAATTTAAGATTTGTATGGAAATCTTTGAGGCACTGTAACTTTAAAACTGTACATTTTAAGGAAAATCTTAAACGATACGAGCCTAGAGATTTGTTTTTAGATTGTTTCTGCACAATTTCATTGAGTTTAATCGGTTAGTATTGAAAATATCAGCAGACTTCGTTTGTATGGCGCGCGCCAACAGTAATATACCCTTAAATCAAATTTAGTTCAGGGCTAGAAGAAGAAATTCTCTGATGCATATGTGAAGTCTACCAATACGCATTGTGCACGTGTGGTGGACTAACGCCCATACACGCTCTCTGAGGGTGATTTTACATATCTGTTGAAAATATTCACGCATTAGAAAACTTAAAACAAAGTTATGTTTCGATAATGTACGATATTTTTGTATTTTATTTTGTTATTTACACACACACGCACGTACCTAATTACATATTTGACTGCTATATTTGATTTGTAAATGTTTGGAATAAGATAAGATAATATAAATATTATTTATTTGCACACCAAGAATAGACAAATACAATTTAATAAGGTTCAATAAGGTTTATTTCATCCTACGAATTTCTCTGTACGAATTTTATCTCGGCTTTGCTACTACGTATCAATTTAATTTCCAAATATAATATGAACTTCTTATCGTGTGGGCAGCGAGGCCTAGTGTCAAGAGTTTTTTCAGACCGCCTTACGGCCTCTGACGCGGTTTTTATGTAACGACTACTTCCACCAGAGATAGTAGCCGCGACCAGACAAGCCAACTGGGGAATAATGCACAAAGTGAAATATAACTGTCAGGTTTCCCCCGTTGGAATCGAACCCACGACCTCCGTGTCAAGAGCCCAATGTTCTTTACCATTAGACCACGGAGGCAGTGTAATATTAACTTATTATGCATTATAATGGTATGCAGACTTAACATTGATATGGCATTATGACACATAATTTATCCAACCAAGTTAACAATTGTAGATGACATAAATAATTGCAAAGATCGTAATTTCGTAATCCCTTGTAGCCTTTGACTATTTATATGTGGACTGGTTACGCGTGTAATTCTACTAACAAACATTTCTGCCACTTTTTGCGGGGCGAGGTAACATGATATCCGCAACTTTGGATTTTATTCCCCATAACTTTAGATTCTAATTTTGAATGTTAAAAATCATGAAAAGTAGTCTCGTGTGAACCCCAAACGTTCTAAGTTCGAAGTTATTATTTCGCAATTATAGGCTGTCTCGTTTAGTGATAAGGTGTAAAAGTGAATGTAAATGCACAAGATCAATTGTGCTTATACCGTGGCAGAGGGGAAATGCTACCGCAAGGCTAGTCCTTATAATAATTAGTCAAAGCTTGTAGCTAAGGTAGTAGTAGAATTTTACCAAGATGACTCAAATCAAACTCGGCTAGGCAGCGTTCGAATCACCCAAAGGGCAATGGAGAGGGCTATGCTCGGATCGGAGTTTCCCTGCGAGATCGAATCAGAAATGAAGAGATCCGCAGAAGATACCAGAGTAGCTAACATAGCCCAAAGAATTGCTAAACTAAAGTGGCAGTGGGCGGGGCACATTGCTCGCAGAACCGATGGCCGATGGGGCCGAAAAGTTCTCGAGTGGCGACCGCGTACCGGAAAGTGTGCAGCGTGGGTAGGCCCCCCACACGGTGGACCGACGACCTGGTGAAGGCGGCGGGAACCCGTTGGATGAGGGCAGCGCAGGACCGGTCGTTGTGGTGATCCTTGGGGGAGGCTTATGTCCAGCAGTGGACGTCCATCGGCTGAGACGATGATGATGACTGTAATAATATATTGTGTTATACTATTCATAGATATGTTTGTCTTACGCCACATTTACAATAAGCATTTCCTTTATGTTTCAGGTACGACACGTTGTTACTGAGGATCTTTACTTAAGTATCGTAAGTTATTAAGGTATTTATAATAAAAGGCAAATATGGGATGTATCAGTAATTTATTTATTTAAAAAAACCGGTCATGTGCGAGTCGGGCTACTCGCGCACCGAGGGTTCCAGACCACACCACCACACAACATATTAAAGTACAAAAAAGATTTGTTTTCTCTGGGATCTTTAGCGCGAGACCGACTCACACTTGGTCCGTTATTATTATTTGTTGTTATACTCTAGAGTTTGCTCTATAATCACACGAAGTTTGAAGCTTGTATTTATGATGAACGAGAAGAAAAAAGTTGATAATAAGATAAACAAAAAACCCGACTGCATAAAAAACCTATTAACTGAAAAGAGAAAAACAAGCTCTAAAATCACTAATCAGCTATAACACCTGTATTTAAGCTAATATAATTTGAATGTTATTAGGTAGGTATCGCAAACGGGGACAAAGGAGATTTTTGGTTAGTTATTTTTGACCCCGCCTGCAATACCTACCTAATAACATTCAAATTATATTAGCTTAAATACAGGTGTTATAGCTGATTAGTGATTTTAGAACTTGTTTTTCTCTTTTCAGTTAATAGGTTTTTTATGCAGTCGGGTTTTTTGTTTATCTTAATAATTTAGTTTATTTCATACTTTTTAGTCTTGTGTCGAAACGGTAACATAAAAGTACTATCATATTTATATGTTTGGAATCGTCTGATCACTAGCTTTCATTTGATACCCATATTGTAATTTTTAACAAAAAAAAATTGTTTATTCCCCCTCTCTTTTTTAATTTGTAGACGCCATCTTGAAATAATATACCCTATGTACTCTCACGATTTTTACGAATCCAATGACACCCCATACGTTAAAATCCATCAAACCGTTTAGGCTGTAGGCCGTGCCAAAGAAATAGACATACAAACATACATACATACATACATACATACATAGATACATACATACATACATACGCTCGAAAAACATAACCCTCCTTCTGTCGCAGTCGGGTAAAAACTAGTTTCTAGTATGAGGATGCCCCCTTAATTTTAAACTTTTTGTAATTTTTTAGCAAATCCACCATAATTACACACATTCTGCTTTTACGGTTCAATAGTTACAAGCCCTAAAGAGGTAGGACAGACAGACAGACGAACTGACGGACGGACGGACGGACAACGTAGGCTTAGTAATAGGGTCCCGTTTTCACCCTTTGGGTACGGAACCTTAACAACCAGGTTTGAAAGAAAAAAATGGGTGTTTTCGCTCGCTGTTTCAAGGTCACGTCCTCACGAATGTCAAGGACATTCCGCGTCGAAGTTCAAGGTAAGGTTTGTAACAATACGCTTTTTTTTTCTTCTTCTTTGAAACCTGTTGAGTGCCGCTGTTGTTCCCTCTTGCATATTGTATTTTCCTTGTCATTATGAAATTTCTGTGAACAAATCAAGCGACTTCCTGTTAAAACAGAAATACGTAGTTTCCAAACACCAAATACAGGGTATAAGGAAAAGTATCATTAATCTTTAAACCACATACCCATCAAACTGAACAACTGTTACTCATATACATATATTTTATATGTGGGACAGCTGATATTTTTTTTTGTTCTGATCGGTTTGCTCCCATAGTAAAAGATGTTCAGTTTGATGGGTAGAGTATGTGGTTTAAAGTTTAATGATACTTTTCCTTACGACCAGTAAATCGAATCAAAAAATGGTTTATTACTTTACTTACTTAACGAATTATGACTACATGCTATTACAGTCTTTGGTACAGTCTGTAAAAATGTACAACAATACAAAAGCAAACACTCGCATTTCACGGCCTTGCACTTGACAATGGATGGCTGGACTGTGACAGTGTCGTGGCGGAACTAATGGGCCGCGTGACGGTCTCTTGCGCAGCCACTGACAGTAGCGACATCTGTTGATGGTTCGTAGTTTTGATGGTGGTTACGCAGGGAAGTTCTGCATGGAGAAACCTGTGTGGGAGGACTTATACAGGGACCAACTTAATATGCTGACACTTTTTAAGGGGATGATCAGACCATCAAACTGAACAACTTTCTCTATGAGACCAACATCGAAATCGAGAAAAAAAATCAGGTATCCCATACATTTAGGTTTGCAGTTTTGTATGGGACAGCAAATTTGTTTTTCGCAATTTTGATGTTGGTCCCATAGAGAAAGTTGTTCAGTTTGATGGTCTGATCATCCCCTTAAAAAAGATTTTAAGAAGGACCCTATATGTTATTCGGTCTTGTTGAGTCGATGGTATCATTGACTGTCACTTGCCATCGTGGTGTAGAGGTTAGCTGACCAGCATTGAAACCTGATTGCGCAGGTATCTATTATACAGGGTGAAATTTATATCATTAGCATCCTCTGAAACTAAGAGTCTACTCATCAAACTTTACAACTTTTACAAAATCTGCTATTGCATACATTTAAGTCGAGTAGGCATCGCAGTTTAGTACGGAACAGAGGATATTTTTTAGCTCTGATCGGTTTCCTCCCATAGTAAAAGTTGTTTTGTTTGATGGGTAGACTTAGTTTAAAAGGATGCTAATGATATCAATTTCACTCTGTATAAGGTTGTCTGGCAGTTAGATGCGTTCCTTGTGGATGATCAGACCATCAAACTGACTAACTTTTAATTTTTTCAGTTTCAACTGGTTACGAAAAAAAACGTCTTTTCCATACAAAACTGTAGTACTACTCGATTCAAATGTATGAAACAGCTGATATTTTTTTCGCGATATTAATATTAGTCCCACAGAGAAAGTAATTCAGTTTGATGGTCTGAATATCGTCTGCTCATCACCTTAAAAGGAACGCATCTAACTACCAAGCACCCTGCATAATCCACATTACTAACTACTCTACTGTAAGATACTAAAGAATCTCGTCGGAGTCTGGTTTAACAAAGTCAAAGTCAATATAATTTATTCAATATAGGAGCTTGCAGCACACTTATCAAACGACAAATTCAGGGAATCTAGGATTCTAGGAATCTAGGATTGGCGAATACTCCAACGACAAGAGTCTATTAAACAACTTACTAAAAATAACCTTATGAAGCCTAAGCTACGAAACCATGGGATTTAACTCCGAACTAATTCTTAATCTACAGAGAGGAGTTAGTTTCTTTAGTGTGATGACTTTCCTCAATCTAATGCGGAAAACAGCAATGTAGACCAAGGTTAGGTTATCAAACCTTGATAGATCGTTTCAATTATTCCTCGTACTGTATTAACCTTCACCAACACTGCACAGACCATTTCAAAACAAGCATCTCTTTAGCCCTGTAATAACCTACTCAAACAAACAAAAAACCGGTCAAGTGCAAGTCGGGCTACTCGCGCATTAATGGTTCCATACTACCCCACCACATTACATATTTACTTAAGTTTTGTTTTCTCCGGGACTTATTATTTGACGCCGGTTTTTATTATTTGCTGTTATACTGTAGAGTTTTCTCTACAACGTGTTAATAAATAAGCGCAAAACCTCATACACCCCAACAGATTAATAACAAAATAATTAGATTGAAACAATAATTTCATTATTTTGATAGATAAAATTTAAAGTTATTCGCATTTAAAGTTTTCAGGCAAAAATGATTTTTTATCATTTCAGCAATTAATGAAAGTGTGAAGCGTGCTCGTGGATACACTTAAAGAATCTTGTTTTTGTAGTAAGTAGGGTGAGTGTGCCTGTGTGGTGGGTTGAGATCGAGTTCAGTAAATTTTAAATTTTGCAAACAAATTAATAATATTTTCAAAAAAATTACCTATGTTGAAAACATGATAATTCGATTCTGCTCTTGATTCTAAACAAACTACTTTCTAGTTTTGCGTTAATTCATTAACACATTGTAATCACACAAAGTTTGACACTTGTATGTATTACCGATTTTACGATAGAGCGAGAAGAAAAGACTGATAAAAACAAGTTTCTTGTATAAGGACTCCTATTAAATTTTAACTTTATGACATTTTTGTTATTTGTTAACAAATCCACCGTAATAACAGATATTCTGTGAAAATTTCAACTGTCTAGCTATTACACTTCAAAAGTTAAAGCCCTAAATATGTAGGACGGACGGACAACGTGGCTTAGTAATAGAGTCCTGTTTTCACCCTTTGGGTGCGGAACCCTAACAAGCATCTTTTTAGTCCTGTAATAACCAACTCAAACAAAAAAAACGGCAGTAAATCCACCCGAATTAAATTACCATTTTCATTTCAACCTAAACTGTATTACAAAGGAGTAAAGCTTGCCCAAGTTAGGGTACTAACGTGTATTAGCATGTGTGACCCATGTTACCCACAATTTGTCTGTAATAATCCCCGATCCGTCTTCGAAGAAGCGTTTTTATGGTGCTCGTTTGTGCTACCCTGAGGTTAGGTGACCCCAATTTGTAGAGGCCTGAATGGTTGGTATTAATTCTGTTTCTGAATGTTGTAGGAAAATTTCCCAGTTTTTCTGGACTGACCACCGTTGGAGTAATCTCAAATGCTGCCACTTTCTTGCAGGAAACTTGTCTTCCTAGTGCAATTTTTGCAAATTCACATCAAGGATGGTGGTGGTCCAGTGGCGAGTAACGTTGCCTGCCGTGCAGGAGGCATTCAATCCCCGTTCAAGCCGACTCGTACCAATGAGTTTTACGGAAGTTATGTACGATTTGTAATACCAGTGCTTGCTTTTCATCGTGAGAAAACCTGCATGCTTAAATTTCTAGGCATGTATTGTACCCACAGTCCATTACAAGTGGCGACGGGCTCACTCCCCTTCACACTGGACAGAATTTCTGAACTACTAGTGAGATCTCTATCCCGTCGGGGAATATATTCGTGAGCTCTATATGCTTATAGATCAAGGATTGAAAGATTTATTACTTCAGTATTGGACAGGATTTGAACCTGCACCTTCTAATCTGGGGCTTGCTTTCATCCTTTGACTAATTATTATAAGGACTAGCCTTGCGGTAGCATTTCCCCTCTGCCACGGTATAAGCACAATTGATCTTGTGCATTTACATTCAATTTTACACCTTATCACTAAACGAGACAGCCTATAATTGCGAAATAATAACTTCGAACTTAGAACGTTTGGGGTTCACACGAGACTACTTTTCATGATTTTTAACATTCAAAATTAGATTTTAAATTAATGGGTAATAAAATCCAAAGTTGCGGATTTCATGTTACCTCGCCCCCCGCAAAAAGTGGCAGAAATGTTTGTTAGTAGAATTACACGCGTAACCAGTCCACATATAAATAGTCAAAGCTTTCATCAAATTAAGCATTGGTGCTGGTGAAATTCACAAAACTCATCAGAAAGCCAATAAAAATTGGATAATGATAAATCATATGAACCGTTAAACACTAAAAGCTTCTCTAGTAGAAGTAAGGAAGAGAATTGAAGAAGATAAGTGCATTATAGTGACGAAACGAGCCAGCTGTGGCCTGATGCAGGCGGACGACGAATAAATCTAACACAGATGCGTCTAACGTTTGATACAGCTAACTAGAGATGATGGAAGAGACATCCTTTTAAGAAATGTCTTGAACTTTTAGACTCTAAATGTCCAAGACAATGTTTAAAAGGATGTCTTTTCCAGATTTCATATTTTTATTATCTTTTGGTGTGGGGAATCAATACAAGGTGTTACAAAAGTAAAAATAAACATTTAAAACTTTTAAGGGGGTTGTTTAGACCATTATACTAAAAAACTTTCTCTATGCCACCAACATCGGAATCGCGAACAATAAACAGCTGTTCCATACAAAACTGCAAACCTACTCGAGCTAAATGTATGGGACAGCAGATTTTTATTCGCTATTTCGGTGTTGGTCCCATAGAGAAAGTTGTTCAGTTTGATGATCTGATCAACTCCTTAAAAAGTGTCAGCATATTAAGTTGGACCCTGTTTGTATTTTCCTATTCCTCCTATCTTCTTTGATTCAAATCAATCAAATATAATTTACTAGCTGTTGCCCGCGACTCCGTCTTCGTAGACCTTAAAAAAGTATCCTATGTGTTAATCCAAATCATATTCTATCTGTGTGCCAAATTACATTAAAATCCATTCAGTAGTTTTTATGTGAAAGAGTAACAAACATCCATCCATACTTACAAACTTTCGCGTTTATAATATGAGAAGGATCACAAAAATAAAAATTGTCCATGGCATCGCTACCACGTCCAGTATCTCTATGCTTTTGCAATAAGAGCCAGTTTGCAACGAGCGGTCGTGTCAGACATCTGCAGCGGAGCTGAATTATTGTCATTCAGCAAGTGTATTCGCTCCGCCAACATGATGGATTGTATTGCAGTGCCACAGGGTCCATATTACCCTGGATAAATATATTTTATGGTATAAATAACGAACTTATTATTTAGAAACAGTCAGAATCTTTACCACAGTCTAAGATAGAGTATGAGTCATACAGTACGGACACTCCCTGCCACCCACCAATCCCTGCTATAATCCGCTATAATATGTTGCCGTACTCTTCTTACGCACGCAAGTTGCTAATCGCTTCGTCACTTTGCGCTGATTGTGTTTGAAATTACGTTCCGATCGACGTAACTTATAATTGAAATATTAAAAAAAAACTTAAGAATATACATACATAAGAATATCACATCTATTATTATTGAATTATTAAGATAATTTCTCATTATAATTTTGATGCAAATTCCCCATTGACAAACTCTTTCTTGAAGTCGGTTAAAAATGAAGTGCTCTCGGCCTTTGGCGCAAATTCCTTTAGAAAACCGTTCCAGCGGTAATGAATGAAATAAAAAAAGTAAAATAAAAAAAAAACGGTAATAAAATTACGAACGGTCACCGCAGACAAAAACTAAGTTTCGAATAAAAAAGTGGGAGACCACGGAACAAATTATTTGAAAGAAAGAAATGAAAGAAAACAGAACTTAATTGAATAAAAACTTTCTCCGGCAGTGACCTCTTGCTAGCTTACTGTACAATCTAGTTTTATTTATATCCTCTCAAAAATACTATGAACCAGTAAAATCATAGATTATAATTTTCGTGATTCATAATAAATAATGTAACATTTATCAAACTTACTGGTTTGGAAAGTTTTGACTGTTTGGTTTCCAGTTTACATGGAAGAGATCAACCCTGTTTTAGTTCATGGGTGTTTAAACTAAGTGATAACTTTATAAATGGTTGTTTTGTGTGATTGGTAGTAGAACTGAATATTATATACAACGTGTTAATGAATGAACGCAAAACTAGAAAGTAGTTTGTTTAGAATCGAGAGCAGAATCGAATTATCATGTTTTCAGCATAGTATTTTTTTTTTCAAAATATTAAATAACATGTTGTAAAATTTAAAATTTACTGAACTCGATGTCAACCGACCGCAAGGGCACACTCACCCTACTTACTACCAAAACAAGATTCTCAAAATGGATCCACGAGCACGTTAGCGCTTTCATTCATTGCTGAAATGATAACAAATCATTTTTGCCTCAAAACTTAAAATGCGAATAACTTTAAATTGTAACTATCACAATAATTAAATTATTTTTTCAGTCTAATTATTTTGTTATATATCAGTTGGGGTGTATGAGGTTTTGCACTTATTCATTAACACGTTGTATACATTTCATGTCTTTAGGTGACAAATTGGCCAGACGCAAGTTCAGCCTAACATTCATAGAATTTAAAATTTGTATTTCCTGGGGAAATCCAATTGCACACACCCTTCAAACTTTGCCCTTAACATTCACATGTATTTCAATCATAAACCCAAACGGATTGATTCGGATGATATTCCCAAAAAAATGTGCGACATAGTAAAATGTTAAGAAATATCCCCGGACTAATCCGTCGCCATTCCTCACCGGTGACGTGACACGGTTGCTTTATGAGTTGATGTTACATCTCGCTCTCGTCTCCGAGCCGTAGTGAAGTGGGAAGAGTATGACGGCTACTCTGAAAATTATTTGTAATTGAAAATGATATGCATCTATAATAATAGTTAACTAAGTAGGTGATGTAAAGGACACTATTTTTAGTTGTAATTGTGATTTAAATTTATGTTTCGTTTTTATAATTATATTGGTTCTTGATGATAATTTCTAATTCAAAATGGCATGTATAATAGTAGTTACCTAATTAAGTATAATTGTATTGCAGAATTTGTGTAAATGCCTGCAAAGGTAGGCTTCAGTGAAACTAATCAATGTCAAAACACCTGCAAATGTCTGTACCTACACCTGAGTCCATACACAATAAAGTTCATTTATCACTGATATACGCGAAAAAAACGGAATGGGCTGATAGTGAACATTGTTGCGAGAAAAATTAAATAATAAATCCCACGCGTAGTGCACTATTTATAGGGATATAGAACTTTAAATAAGGTTAATTAAAAATCCGGAAAAAGTCCGGTTGGAAGTCCGGAACATCAGACATGAAACACTATGCGCAAAAGGCTTCTTAGAACTATATCCACTCTTTTATTCTTCATTCTTTTTATTCTTCGTGTGAACTATTTCCACTCGACTATAATCAGCACTGCCCCAATAAATGTAGCTCTTTGAGCATCTAATAAAGCTAAACTATACTCCATTCAAAATAGCAACGAAATTTTAAGGTCATTTTTCATTCCAGAAACAGATTTGAAACACTTACTCTAACTTATTCTTAGAACAGCTTTAGTAACGTCCAAGATATGTTGGATAGTATATGTATCCAATAAATTAATAATATTTGGTAATAAGAATTGGCCAGAAAGCTAAGTAGGAATCGGAAAATCTCGTCGTCCTTATTTGGAATGAAGTATAGGTAACTTCAAGGAAAGAGTGAAGTGAAGGCGTCTTCTGGTTTTAAATAAGTTTCACCCACCCTTACAGTCAGGTGAGGGGAAACTAAAGTCAAACACAATACATTAAATATCTGGAACACTTACTGTTATCGTTTTACTGTGCCGAAGGCTGCTAGGTCGCGACAATTTTGAAAATTGCACTCCGCGCCGCCGCATCGCGTCTTCTATTCGTCTCGTACCTATAGGTTTTAATATTCTCTCCTTGTGACTTGTATTGTTGGTATGATATAGTGAAACTAGGAACAATGGGTAGGGTTCGGTAGGAGGTTAATTCTGATTGCGATTGCCTTTTTAAAATAATTCATATTAGCTTCTTGTGAACCCCCCGGGGAATATAGTCGTGATCATATGCTCATATGATAGAAACTTATGCCTTGATCTTTTCTATATTCTATAATTTGTACAATATTATATAAGATTGTAAACTTGGTGTGTCTCTACTATTATAAGAGACAGACGTACTTTTTCACATCATTAGCTGCAAGGCTGATTACCGTTGAACGGTTGTATGTAACGACTGATAGCACATGCCAGTTTTTCTACTGTTCACATAGCTACAGTGCATATTATTATAATATTTTTTGCAACCATAACTGACCTTTAAACTCCCAAACCGACTGGAGCTATGCAGGCAGACCTGATCCATCAACTTCTCAGAGATGCTGTTCACCCTATGAGTATTTAATCAGCCTTACAACTGATGATAGCAAAAAGTACGTCTATCTCTTATACTATTCTAACATTTATTTTTCATGGCTAAACTGCTGAATCGTTAGTGATGAACTTTGTTATAGAGATTAATATAAAAATTCCACGCAGACGATTTCGCGGGTAACAGTAGGTAAATAAACATTTAAAACATCTCTGACTACCCCTCAGTGAATATAGTCGTGAGCGTATGTTATGTTTGCAGAACCTTGGAACTGCAATAAAACATAACATGCTATTTTGAAGTGCCCCATTATGTACAATGGATGTAAATAGTCGTGTTCATAGTCACGTCATGGAAAATAAGTATAATTTTTATCGATCATTTCGATCATTACCGTGTTTCCGGTACAAGTAGCGTAATGAAGGTGACATTATATTAGTGTTACATAGATATAGCGTGTCTGTATTACAAACTATATATATTACATCAAACTATCGACATAAGGTCACGGCCGTATTTTTTTCTGAAATGACCAATATATGGAGCAGCTACTGCTTGGTGAAACGTGGATGTTCTGAGGTTTCAGAATATCTCTGACAACCCCCTCGGGAATATAGTCGTGAGCATATGCTATGCTACTGCTTATTACTGCGGTATATGGGAGGTCCACACCAGACAGCGAAGACGGAACATAATATTATTTTTTGGACCTCCCATTGAAAAAAAAAGTTGTGTTGGTCCAGTGGCGAGTAACCTTACCTGCCGTGCAGGAGGCGATGGTTCGATCCCCGTCCAGGCCGACTCAGACCGATGAGTTTTTCGGAATTTATGTACGATTTGTAACACCACTGGCTTTTCGGTGAAGGAAAACATCGTGAGGAAACCTGCATGCTTCAATTTCGAGGCATGTATTGTACCCACTGTCCATTATAAGTGGCGACGGGTTCACCCCCCGTCACACTGGACAGAGTTTCGGTACTACTGGTGAAACGTGGATGTTCTGAGGTTTCAGAATATCTCTGACTACCCCCTCGGGGAACATAGTCGTGAGCATATGCTTCTGCTTATGCTGAGTAAGTTATTTCAAGCGTGTAGTTTTAACAAGACATTGGAGGCTCAAATCATATACAACACAAATATCCTTTGATCTTAACCAAGGCAATATTACACAATTAGCAGTCCACCGCCAGATGTCGCTAGTTAAATGAGAGATAAATTGTCCGGGGACGGACCGGACGTGACGCGGCGAGTCGCAGTTCATTTCCGGTCTCACGCAGCTTCCGCTCCATGCAGTCACTATTTAATGAGTGCGCTGAAATTTACAGTGATTGGCCATTTTGTTTAATGTTGGAGTCAATTGACATAATTGCTGAAAACGTTACTTATGTCAAGCATCTACAGTAACAAAAATAAACTTGTGGATTTCCAGTGTTCTTAATGCTTCACATACGCATCAACATTTCTTCTTCACCGTATGCAAGTTTCCTCACGATGTTTTCTTTCACCGTTTGAGAGCAGTCGGTATTACCTACATAAGTTAGAAAAACCGGCCTAGTGCGTGTCGGGCCACGAGCAGGGTAGGGATCCGTAGTTGCCCGTCACAATATACGGACTTAGAAGGGGGCTTTTTGTTTAAACTACGGTTTAACGGCTATTAAAGTCTAAAAAGTTTTTTATAAGTTGGACGACTATTACTCGTTAACTTGTAAAGGTTACTTAGCGGTGATAGTTTTCCTTTCAACTTGGTTATAGACACTAATGCCGTGAATTTTTTCTCGTATCCAGTAACAACCGTTTAGCTGGCAGGGTATTGGTGGTACCAATGAGGTTACTATGAACTTATGTCCCATAATAAAATCTGATCAGTTTGATGGTCTAGGCCCACCATACATTCCCACCGCTGTAACTCCTGTAATCCAGGATCAACAGCGGCGACCATTCACAATACTAGATAACGGACGAAAGTCCAGCGAGCCCGGGGGATGACTCTAATCTGTCTTGGAAGCCGCAATGAATTTAATCAAAGAAGATAGGAGGAGTAGGATGTTGATGGTTTCAAAGTCAAAGTCAACATAATTTATTCTATATGAAGGCATAGAGATAGGAAGTACTCCGTACACCTGGAGAGAGCTCTATACCTATGTATGAAGGACACTTATTAAACGTCAAATCTTTTTTTGAAGCTACCATCGCGTCGGAACGTGTCGTCGCTATAGAGAAGATGCGGCCAGAACATCACTATTTCAATATAAATTCTTAAGGGTATATTACTGTTGGCGCGCTCCATAAAAACGTAGTCTGGTGATATTTTCAATACTAACCAATTAAACTCAATGAAATTTTGCAGAAACAATCTAGAAGCAAATCTCTATGCTTGTATCGTGTCAGATTTTCCTTAAAATGTACAATTTTAAAGTTACAGTGCCTCAAAGATTTCCATACAAATCTTAAATTAATCCTAGCATTGAAACTGTATATTTTAACGAAAATCTGACTCCATACAAGCACAGATATTTGTTTCAAGATTGTTTCAGCAAAATTTCATTGACTTTCATTGGTTAGTATTGAAAATATCACCATAGTACGTTTGTATGGAGCGCGCTCCGAATTATATCCCCTTAAGCAAAGATTATGTATACAATAATACAAAATCTGACTGAATCACCCCATTAAGTATGTAACGCAAACAAGTTTACACAATATATTATAGTAACATCCATTTCTTTCAAAACAATAAAATTGTGTGTAGCAAGCATAAAAACAATACTAAATGCAACATTATAGTCCCACGTATTATCAGATCAATTTATCTGGACGTACTTGGAGACATTGCGCTACACTGTTCAATATTGCTAGACACGGTATAGTTCCTACGTGACTACGTGACTTCGTCAATTGTCTGCTTTATACCTTACAATGTTACCTAAGTCTGGGGGAAATTGATTATTGAGTTTTATTGCTGTGTTGGTGAGATGTAATTTGAAACAGAAGAGAAGGTATGTTATATCCAACATTTATACAAGATAAAAGATTATGATAATGTTTTTTAATTCTGCTGGCAATACTGGCCACATTTATTGTATGAATTTATCCTTTTAATTATTGCAACACCTTGTTCTCACTCTTTAAATATGGCGTGTGAATCGGGAACTTGCAGTTTTATATTTTTAGTGTATCATAAAGATGTAAGGCTTACATACAAATACCAAAAACCAGCCAAAAACAAAAATGGTAAAATATGCACAAATCATGTATTTATTGCAAATCAAAAGTTGTATTTTCAAATTCCGCGCCAAAACTCTCACTGCCATGACGTGACGTCACTCCTTTTCATGACGCGTGAAGCTCATCACAAATCATCTGCTATAATATGTTGCCGTACTCTTCTAACGTAGTATTTCGTAAAAATAAAAACTTTAGAATTAATCTTTCAGTAAAAGTTGTGAATAGAACATATTCACAACTATTATTCTTGAATTATTAAGATAATTTCTCATTATAATTTTGGTGCAAGTTCCCCATTGTTCTTTCTAATAAACGCAACCAAGGCAAGGGAAACCACCAAAGCCCTACAACTGCTGGAAAATCAGCCAGTTACGCAGGATACCTTTACCAGACTACCTTTTACACAGCACTCTCTCGTCTAGCCATTGTGAGATTTCGTGGGTATGACGTTTTGCGAGTGGCGTCAAGAGAGCATGATGCGAATGTGACAATATGCAGGTTTAGGGGAATCTGATAAACTGATGAGTTGACAGGGACCCCCTGGAGGATCGGGCTAGGGGGTCCTGGTGGCTGAACCCCTCTCGTCTGTACCCTCCTGGTGCTCCTGGTGATGAAAAGGAACCACTACGGTTAGAGTTGGGGTCAGATGCAGTGACTAACGGGCAGCCACACGATGTGAGCATCAGAGATATTGACGATACCTGATGAACCAGTCGCCGTCACTAGCTAATTAAACCAAACGACACTGACAAACACAACTTCCATCACTGAACCGGGATTCGAACAGGACCTCTATGTTTTGGCAACCCGGCAGCTAACCATTACACAGACCGGGTCTTTGAATCGATAAATCTATCTCGTCTGAAGGAGACTTAACTCCTTTCATTCATTATACATTGTTCGTTTATCTTAATTCAAAACCATTATGTATTTACCAAATCAGACCACTACACTACAAGAGCATATTGTGAACTCAGAATAACATTAATATAATGTTATCCTAAGGCGTAATACACACAGCGGCGTCATATGAGTAAATACCGCACAGAGACAAAGCTTTAACGAGCGGACGAAATGATCACTTGAGGCGCTTGCCCATAGATTGTCCACTGGCAGAACCGATTTGTCCACGCGTGGCGTGTAGAGTGAACTCGTCAGTGAAATGTGACGCACACACCGCCACGCCTTGTAGTAGCTTACCTATCGATTGTATGAAGCTTTATCTCTGTTGAGAATAACGAAAGCTTCATACACACGGCGACACATCAACATCAAGCTACGCAAAACCAACATAAGCTGGCCGCGCGAAGTTATACATTACTCTACCTACGCACGATCAGCTTATTTTGGTTTCGCGTAGCTTGATGTGTCGCCGTGTGTACTCGAAATGTAGCGCGCGTTAGAGGACGAACAAACAGCACGTCTAGTATGATTTTTCTACACGCGTGCGACGCGCCTTTGCTCCATAGAAAATAACCTGTTCCCGCGCTTTTCGGGGAACGAAAACCGCGCTCTGCGCGACAATTAGTATGGAATAAAGCCGAGTCGCGCGCATGAAGAAAAATCATGCTGGACGTGTAGGTGGGCTCCTGTCATACCCCGGCTGAGTGTGTACACCTGTTGCCACGTGTATGAAGCTTTCGTTCTGTAGGGATATTTCAATATTTAAGATGCCTATTGAGATTTATTTATTCTTGGGCTGTGGCATAGAATAACTAAATTATTCTTATGACTGTGGCTTCACCACGCTACGCGCAGTTCAGTGTACACCTCGCCTATGGCAAACTCCTCAGACTTACACTGCACTAGCTCCAATTTTATCCAATTTAAACTTTGCAGAAGGAGTGTACTTGCGAGTGGCATATTACGTTATGTGAATATAATTTGGCGAAACTTGCGCACAACGCTGGTACTATACCTGTGGCTTGATTAACAAGTTAGATGTGGTTCGAACAAGATTCAGATTGAAGGCTTTTATTAGTTGAATAAGAGACCGTTACCAGTTTTCTAGTCCTATAATGTTTAGGCAATGTGCATAATAATTCCAAGGGAAATGTCAAAGTTTAGGATCCTGAAATAATTGGTTTGTCATGTTTGGCAGCTGGTTGTTTAAGTTTACACCCTGTATATTACCGAAAACCTTATTCAATAGTTCCTATTGTATCATCTTCTTATCTTACAGCAAGCTCTGGTGTCAGAGTTTTTTGAGACTGCCTATACCATATAACCAAAGACTTTTTTGGTCTTCGATAGACCAAAAAAATCTTTGCATATAACCTATAGTATAATAACACCTTCCCAGAAGAGAGAATGAATTGAATATACTTTTATTTACACCAAACACACTGATACAGTATTTAAAAAAATCAAAAAGGCTAATAAGATATCGTATGTATCAAAAAAAGAAAAAAGTCCAATAGCTATCGAGTCAATCTTAACATATTTTCGTCCCACTCACAGGCTTTATCCCTTAGTTATCTCATCCGATACCCACGGGACTGCGTCTATTACAAGCGGCGAAAATACAGATCATAGTACCATATCTCAAAGCTTAATATTAAGTCCATTAAACACTTATTTAAGCGAGCTTTTCGTCCCATGCGGGGGCTTAAGCGAAAATTATGGGTTTTCATAGAGGCTTTTGTTTCGGTGGAATTTTTAATATTCACGGATAAGCTGTGAGCTTAGCTCGGTTTAGCTCTCTTTTGATCTATGCCCATACATTGCTGGAAGCTGATGATGACAGTTTGGTTGCAGTGTTCGATTTTTCAGTTTGATTAAAATTGTAATCTGAAAGTTTGCGATGTTTGGATGTTTATGTCTCAGTCTCCCATTAACATGACGTCAAAAAGTTATCTATATAATATTATTTTGAATAAACAATTTTGACTTTGACTTTGAGGTATAAAATTTGGCACACAGATAACATATTCTATGTTCTTGACTGTCGCCGGCAAAATCTAGAGCTAAATACAGGGTGAAATTGATGTCATTAGCGTCCTTTTAAACTAAGAGTCCGATCGGAGGTATGCTCATTTCTCTTTTATTTTATCAGAACAATATAGGACAAACAGGGACTAACGAAAGGTAGCGTAACTCTATGGAGTCTATGGAACAGGGAGCTCCCACGACTGACCATTCAAACACAAACACGATATAATAGGTATAGAGGTTGGAATATGACACCGTGCGTTATTATACTACTGGGGAACACATTGTTCACTATCATTAGTACAATCATCCTTTAAAGTAATGCAACTATCCGTCCTGGAACACAATTCGCCATACTAATCGATGTGAACGAGCGCGTGGCTTAGGCACAGAATAAATATTTTTTTGAAAAATTAGTTTTTTTTAAATTTTCAATAATAAGAAAACCAAAATCATTCTATGTTGAATTGCATTACTTTAATATATTGTTTCATTTTCTTCCGATCAACAACGTAATAGCAAGATGGTTACAACTGAAAAAAAGGGGTAACTTTAGATTATTTTTTCTTCAGTTTGATTCATTAAAATAGATTTCTAGAAAAACCAAGTCACTTCTCATGTCGCACAGTGTTTTTTCGGAGCCGAAAAACGGACGTGGCCCAGTTATTGCCGAAAATAGATAGTTTATAACATTTTGAATAAAAGAGTAAAACTCCCGATTGTCTAAGATTTATAGTTTTAGAGAAAAAAAATCCTGAAAATCGCCTATTTTCTATCAGAAAAGAATCCTGTAGAATATCTGAACCTGTTACTACTTCTTTGCATAAACATGCCGAAAGACCTTTAATTTACGCGTCTTTTAAGAATAGTTTGAGACTTGAACAGGTCTTAGAAATTTAAATATTAACTATTTAAGTTTTTTCTACTTAATTTTTTCCGTTCCGTTATTGGTTTGTCGGCCTGCAATACCTACCTAATAACATTCAAATTATAATAGCTCAAATAAAGCTGTTATAGCTGATTAGTGATTATAGAGCTTATTTTTCTCTTTTCAGTTAATAGGTTTTTTATGCAGTCGGGTTTTTTGTTCATCTTAATTTCTACTCAAAAAGTGCTATAATTAAGAGGATATGTGAAAAAAATAGGATTCTTCAAAGCATCATATATCATGAAGTACTAACAGTAGGAGAATGATTTGCGGATATGTGTAAATTGAACATATAATTGAAGTTGTGATTAGAGCCAAAACACGATTAAGAGACATTTTCTCGATAGAAAAATAAGCCAAAGTAACCTCCGTCTTCATCGATAAATGCTTGGAACTGCTAAACGGTGAATAATAGAAACACGAGACTTGATTAAAAAAAAGAGATTGATATTTTATAAAGTTTGATTAGAGCAGAAATGAACTTACATAAATAGTACAATCACAATTAAATATAGTTTGTTTTACGCTTGCGTCGTTTCAGGCGCGCGCGCCGCCCCATCTCTTTCTCTCGCATCAGGCAGTAATATAAGCTATCACACGTCCATTTCGCTTCAATTATTTTTCGACATAGGCCTTTAATGAATAAAATGGTTACAAACTTACTCAATTTCACGGTATTTTGGAACGACCCTTTAGAATGTAGTATTGTAGATAGATATATTTGATATCCACTTGTTTTCCTGGTACCGACCTTGGAGCCCCTTTTTACAAAGTAGGTAACAATGATAGCAGTAATCTCTGACCTAAATACACAAAGGGAAACTAAATAATATCGTTCCAGGTCATACATATTCACGAGTTCCATTATAGCACCTTTTTCACACCAAAATGTTTTCAAGAAAATTTCTTTTCTTCATAAATAAAAATTGGACTCGACCTTAGAGTGGGCTCTTATAATTTTACGAGTCAAGATTCCGGGAACACGGGAACAAAGTTCGATTCCCGGGCTGAAGTGTTATGTGGGGCGTAACACAAGAGGTCGTTATTTGTTGTATGACATCGCCAGGTGGGTTATTTTGATGAGGAAAACTCTAGGTAACTGTCGGTTTTATGTTCTTGTCTGGAATATATTTTTTAATGAAAAGTTTTTGGAGTTTTAATATACAGGGGAAACATGTATTTATTCAGAAACGAGCAGAGGAGAAGCTTGTGTTCAGCAGTGAACGATGTCAGGCTAAAAATAATCAAAATGATTTCATTACGATAACTTTAATTTGACAATTTGATTAGCGGTTTTGTTGTCAGTAAATGCAACTAAATGTTTTCATACGTATCTTTAATAGATTTCATGATATTATCTCAGAATCGAATTCGACCTACTCACTTCTAAAAATGCCATTATTAGACATTTTGTGCATTAAAAACAGGATGCACTCTCTTGTTCGTATTCTGGGTCTGATGGAACGGGAAACTGCAACGCTCAGAGGTGGGTGGTAAATTACCTACTGTACGAAACAAGTTACATCAATTTTCGAGGTCAATCTGTAAATATTATACACAGTACTTAGCGACAAAATTTTAACATTTCTCGTGGATATCAAGTGGTTTGAAAAATAGCGATAACGCTATAATCACGCTGCCATACTACGGCCACATGCCATCTATACTTCTAAAATACAGGGTGTAAGGAAAAGTATCATTAACCTTTAAACCACATAATCGATTCAAACGGATGGGACAACTGATATTTTATACAAATAATAAATAAGATTAAGATTACCACTCAAACTTCTATAAATATTCAACAAATATCTTAATATTGTCCCCACAAACCTATTAATACAATACGTATCTCAGAATACAAATTAGTCCATTAAATTATGAATTATGCCAAATGTAATAGTGTTATGCGTCTATACGGGCGGTGTTTGAACGTACAGCGCTGACCGCAATCCCGTGGGATTCGCCCGCCGTCCCGTTTTCATTAGCGGTCCCGCGGTGCCCTAACACTATTCGAATAGTATCGGAACGATGATTATTACTTTTGATTTTTGGTTAAATAATCTCTTTATTGTTTTCACTGGGCGGATTTTCAGTCTCACATATACATACACTACACTACATATATACAGGGTGTAAAAAAACACCCGAGTAATATTTTAAAGGGGACCAAACCGAAAAACTTTCAATGGACCAGGTCGGTTACGTCCTTTTTCCCTGAACGTCCACTTCCCGGATTCGTCCATTTCCCCGAACGGCCATTTCCCCGAACGGGTATTTCCCTGAACGAACATCCTAGATCTAGAATTGTTTTCGCTCGATTTTATGCGAACGTTAAAAATACGGAAAAAAACATAACCCTCCTTCTGGCGCAGTCGGGTAAAAATATGTCACCACAGTCTGTAATTGTTTGTTCTAACGTTAAAACGGATTAATGTGAATTAAATATTAGAGTTATCTTAAGTAAATAACTGATTATAAAAATAGGCCAAGTGTGTGCCGGACACGCGCTATGGATTAATGAAAACAATTTTCAAATTATTCATCATCGAGAAAAAATAAATATTAAAGCCGCAGACGACAGAACGACAAACACGGAATGGGGTGGTCCAAATCGGAGTCCCAGCGAGATCGAATCAGAAATGAAGATATTCGCAGAAGAACCAGAGTAGCCGACATAGCACAAGGAATTGCTAAACTAAAGTGCCAATGGGCGGGGCACATTGCTCGCAGAACCGACGACCGACGGGGCCGAAGAGTTCTTGAGTGGCGACCGCATACCGGAAAGCATAACGTGGGTAGACAGTGAGCCCCCCACAAGGTGGACCGACGACCTGGTGAAGGCGGCGGGATCCCGTTGGATGAGGGCAGCGCAGGAGCGGTCGTTATGACGATCCTTGGGGGAGGTCTATGTCCAGCAGTGGACGTCTATCGGCTTAGTTCATGATGATGTTTTGGAACTTAGTCACAAAGATAAACAAACACTTATATGGACGGAATTTGAAACTTATCAACCTTTTTACTAAACACTCAGGTAAACATTCTCAAGCAATCAATCAGTAGAAACACGCAATGATGTATGGTCGTCCGCAGAGCAACGTAAGCCGTCCGTCCGAGTTTCCATCTCGAGCCAGTGGAACCACACGTTTGAGTTATTAAGGACATTTCCTATAACATCAGAACACATAGAATTTTTTATGATTCTGTTGCTTTTTACTATATTGTGTGTGCTTCATACATTCTTCTTTTCGTGCCAGCGTGAGTTATTCCGCATGACAATCCCTCATATTGCAGTGTGAAAATTTGCCAGTCGGCAATGGCAGCAGTCTTAAAACATTGAAATCGCGAAAAAAAACTGCAGTTCCATTCATTAGAATGACAATTTACTTATAGAAACTTTAGATCTTTCGATATTTTTATAATAAACAAATTAAAAACTTAATTCATTGTTCACGCAATAAAGTTTGGCCATTTGAGATTCATTCCTTCACTACCTAATTTCACACTAAGGTGACCATGGGTTCGGGTTATTACGGACTCCATAATGCTTCCTCTCATAGTTCTGATACATATAACACTAGAGAATGATGTTGATTATGTTTATATGTAAATTGTCATTTCACTATGTCAAATGGGACTCGGGTAACTCCTCGAGCGGTGAACATTTAGGGTAATCGGATACGGATTGAGCCAGTTGCTTCGACGATATGTGAATTTAATTAAAGGTGCATTCTAAACAATTCAATGTAGATCAGACTTCATCCGATTAACTGAAATGCACTTGTCTGTTTAGGGTAAATATTTTGATAAATCCAACTGAAAATTTAATTATCAATTGGTTAGTTGAAAGGGGTCAGGTAGACAATGTTTAAAACTCAGATCAAAAAAGTCCTCTGTAAAAAAGCATATTATAAACTGGATGATTATTTAAATGATCAAAATGCTTGGGTCTGGGTGTCACTAACTTATAGTACTGTATAGTATCAATTATTTTATTAAATAGACTATGTATCATTGTATACATACCCTTAGCTTAAGAATTTATAATGTAATAGTCGTGTTATGTTGTAGAGTTTCTGACCGCATCTTCTCTACAGCGACAACACGTTCTGACGCGGTGGTAGCTTCAAAAAAAGATATGACGTTTAATAAGTGTGCTTAAAGCTCCTATATTGAATAAATTATGTTGACTTTGACTTCGATACATGGAAGGAGATCAAATCAGATGCGTACTGAAGAAGAGCTGACCGATGAGGCCACAGAACATTATAAAAGGGGTTAGAAATGCACAGTAGCGCTTTTGCTTCGGAGACGGTTGTCGCCACTTGTCGTCCCGCTCACGCTGCTACAATTACTCATGCCCTCTCGCTCGCACCACGCCGCGCGCCTTATGGTGTTATGCAAATCATTGCATAACCTGTGGCGACACGGTCCACGCCTTCTTTGCACTTCTAACCCCACTTATTCTGTGGATGAGGCTTACGTTCTTCTTCTCCTTTCGAGTCGATGGCATGTCTTTCAGTTTGACGAGCCATCGTGGTGAAGAGATTTGCTAATCAGCATCGTAAATTGTCATCGATTTTAGATAAATGTACCAAATTGCAGTCAATTCCGATAACGGGTTCTGGTTAAAAAGTGACTTGCATGATTTGACAAAACAAATGTTTTTAATCTATAACTTCATGGACATTTTCTTGTGTGTTAGCACTTCATTTATGCCAGTGTCAAGTAGTTGGAGTCACGTTGCAGGTTCTGACACGAGCTCTTGTCTCTCGTGGTGTTCGTGCGTCGCGTTTTTGCCTGCCACGGGGCTCCGCAATGCTGAATCTCTTCTTGTTCTTGATCAAATACAATCCCTGAGATTGGGATAGATACTCCCACAAACTACTTGACACTGACGGAAATGCAGTGCTATTGCACAAGCAAGAGTCCATTTATTATTTAAAAAAAATTGAGTTCGTATCTATCCAATCTCAAGGATTGTTTTTTGAGCAAAAACACAGTTGAGAAGAGATGGTGGAGCCACGTGGCAAGCTCAATCGCGCAAACACCACGCGAATGTTACAAGCGCCCTGGGCAAAACTTGCACCGTGACTCCTAAACAAACTTACTAACAAGTGGAGTTAAATAAAAACATCTAAATACCAAAAACGTATCGAGAAAACTCTAGAAATAAATTATCATATCAAAGAGAGGCTGTTTATGCTAAATTAAAGCTAGACGTCACTAGATTAAAAGCTCTGCTTTGAAACAGCACTATCTTTATAATTTACAGAAGATTTATGCAAAAACTTTTGACATATTATAAAAACTCAACAAAGAGTGCACGGATCGGAGATATTATTATAACTTTTGATATTTTATTTCAAGTTTTATTTAAAGGTTTCGAAGGGTGGAAAAAACGAATATGCAATTTCATTCGTTTTTGCACTCCTTGGAATTAAAGTTAAATTATTCATTCTAAAGTATTCATTTCGATATTATATCGATGTCAGTATGTTCGTTGAACGAGTTTGTTTATTATACAGGGTGTAATAGAAAGGTCAACATCTTTCTATTACACCTTTCTATTATACATATTTAAAGGAGTGCTTCAGACCATCAAATAGAAAAATATTCACTCTAAAAACAAACATAAAATATTGCAACAAAAAATTGGCTGTTTCATACAAAACTCCAAAATCTACTTAAATACATGGTAGCAGCTGAGTTTTTTACACTATCGATCGAATTATTTTATTTGATGTCATTTTCTTAATTTTGAAGCATTTCTGAAATATAACAAATGATGGCGACCCTCCCCCCGGTAAATATAAATGTTAATTATTTAATCACGCGACCTGCCGGTTATTAAAGGATCAACCTGAGTTCCCGGAACGGCGCGACGGCTTACATTACACGGTTTAATATAAAATGGTTTAGCTAATATATTTTATAAACGACGTTATGAAATTTAGAAAAAAAAGGTTTAATACCTTTTTTATTTTAGGCGTCCATGAGGCGTTTTTTTTTAATATTTACACTTTAGCATTAGCATATGCTCATGACTATATTCCCCGAGGGGTAGTCAGAGATATTCTGAAACCTCAGAACATCCACGTTTCACTAGTAATACCGAAACTCTGGCCAGTGTGACGGGGTGCGAGCCAGTGGATACAATACATGCCTCGAAATTGAAGCACGCAAGTTTCCTCAAGATGTTTTCCGTAACCGAAAAGCCAGAAGTGTTACGAATCGTACATAAATTATATTCGAACTGGATGGCATTACAATCTTATAAATCTACCTGTGGTCAATATTGTTCCGTGTGTTTCTCGATTCCCTTAATTTTAGGGAGCTCGTTGTTAGTTCATAAAATGGTCTTATGATTGTAAGAATGTGAAAGACGGTTTGATTGAATTTGAATTGAATTCATAGACTTTTTGTGCAGTCAGTTTTCGTTTAAGTCAAATCTATTTTCAGTATTGGCTATGTGCGAAGTGGTGATGGGAACTGACAAATCGATCGCAGCGCCCGGGATGGCACAAATGTGTACTTTTGTTGGACAAGCTGTGTAAAATATGCTTGAATCTATGTAAATCCACACACTAACTCAACACGAAATCTCCAAAACTCTAAAGACTACAAACTTAAACCTTGGCATGGAAGTTTCTATTGGCATCTAGGTGCTCACTAAAAAGAGTCTTTGGAAATTTTACCTCTAAAGGTATGAAAACCGGGATAAAAGTTTGTACGGAAATTGGCACTTCAAATATCGTGGATTCTAGCAAATAGGTATTTTAAAATAATTAATATCGATAATTTTGCTAATTTCTTTAGTTTTTACATTATTTTATTATAAAAATAAAAAACTTTTAACTAACATGTTACTTAAAATAATTCACGGCGGTTCGACTCCGCTAGGGGCGCTAGTATCCTGAACGTAGCCAATAATTGCGTATATTTTTACTATTATTTATTGGTCATGAAAAGTGAACCTATTGGCAACACCAGAGATATAACTGTCAGGTCAGTCCAAGGTCAGTCAGATGATGACAGGAAGTTGGAATAGGTATTGTCTATACCTGGAGAGCAGACTGCCTTACAAGCGAAACATGAAAATATTCCTTGGTGGGCGGTAATGTTCGTTCTTCTTTCGTAAATTCCCGTCGTTGTTTCTGACGTTAACTTTGTCCCTTACATATCCAACGACAAAATTGATAGAAAGGGACAAACGTAAAATCAGAAACATCGACGACGGACACGTACGAAAGAAGGACGAACATTACCGGACGTCAATTTTCGTGTTACCATGCTTGTAAGTAGGTTATGGATCCATTGGTTATAAATGCATGGATGATGATACATTGATGAAGAGACAAACCATGGACAAAAACCCCCTTTTTACCTCCCATGTGACATGTGTTAGAACATTTTTTTTCTTTAGCATATTTTGTGTCCCACTGCTGGGCAAAGACCTCCCCTCTTTTCCTCCAATCCTCCCTATGCAACGCGACGTGGTGCACCCTGCTGAAAAACAAACGAGGCTCTGATGACCCACCAACCCGCATTGGATCAGCGTGGTGGGCTACGGTCCAAACCCCCCTCTTCGCGTTGCATGTGTTAGAATACGAATAAAATATGTTGTCATTTGAATTTTTTATTTAAATAAGCTGAAGATACTCTGTAATATAATAAACAATATTTACCCACTTTACCTATCCATCTGAATTTAATATTTCATTTTATATCGAGAGAAAGCTTGAGATAACTTTTCGAAATAAAAGTGGGTAGGTCCTTGTTGTTTATACGACAATAAAGAATATTACAAGTTATCCAATAACACGAATTGTTATATAAACCAGAGGTCATTAACCTAGGTTGTTGAACCTAGTTTATTTGAAACAAGTGATATTTTAACTTTTTCTTTATTTCCAAATTCTGTGTGTATTGTGTGTGGACCTGAAGAGGTCATAATTAATTACCTATGTCATACTTATGCCGGCCGTAACAAATGAAAGCAAATAACCGATTTTACAAAAGCATTGGATGGAGATACCTAGGCACTATTAGTGAAATGTGTGGTCTAGAAAAATTAGCTGAAACTATTTTAAGGGGATGATCAGACCATCAAACTGAACAACTTTCTCTATGGGACCAATATCGAAATCACGAAAAAAAAATCAGCTGCTCCATACAAACCTACTCGACCTAAATGTATGGGACCGCAGAAAATTTTTCGCTATTCAATATTGGTCCCATAGAGAAAGTTGTTTAGTTTGATGGTTTGATCATTTTCTTAAAATAGTCTCAGCTAATTTTGTTCGACCTTATACAATTGATAACTCAACAAACTGCATAGATTTTAAAATTATTTACCATTTTTGTCTACTCTTTAGTTATACTATAGTGTATTATAAATATAACCTTCCTAGAACTCCGGAGAAGCCAACCTAAAAAATTGCATTTCGGACAACTTAGAATAAATTAGAACATCAATTCTGTTTTACTTTCATTTATAAACAATTAAGCTTTAATAAATTTCATTATCACCTTGCAAAACTAGCTATAATATGAGCCTTGACCCATAGACATAAGAACTAAACAAACAATACCAACTATACCCAACGTGCCAAACATCGTCTGATATACGAGTGTTATGTTGACACGTTGTATTACGTTAAAGTAGAGTAATTGATGGATGTGGCACATTTGTCTTAATATTAATCAACAGTGTAATTATTCAGCCTATCTTATTATTAATCTGGGTCTTCGTTGTCTAGGATATAAGTAATTAATCAAGAACTAGTTCTAACGATTATCGGCACGCGTTATTTGTACTTGTATTTATTTCTATGTAGGTGTACAATAAACTACACTAAATAGGGTACTTGACAACTAGTCAAATAAGCTACTCTTTATTGGACGTCAAAACGTGCGCTTTGTATGAAATTTGTTCTCAATTCTGAGTTGTGACGTCTTCAACATTTCATTACTTTTTAATGTTTATCTTGTTATTAAAAATAGTATTCAAGCTAAAACTAAATGATAATTGGAGTTTAGCGTTATTTTCTAACATTTTTTAATTGAGAAGATAAAAATAAAACAAATTTTATGTCGTCAAATACCCAATTATAATTGATTGGCTGTAATGCTTATACAAAATATTGAACAAATATAATGAACATAACCATAGATTATCTAGACCTAATAGATGTACCAGAAACTAGGTGTCATCTTACCGACCAGACAACGATATACAGGGTGTAAGAAAAGTATCATTAACCTTTGAACCACATACTATACCCATCAAAAAAATTTTTTTTACTATTGGACCAAACTTGTCAGAACAAAAAAAAAATTAGCTGCCTCATACATTTTGCAGTTTTGTATGGAACAGCAGATTTTTTTTTGCGCTGACTGGTTTGCTCCTATAGTAAAAGTTGTTCAGTTTGTTCTACAGAGTTTGTGATTTCAAGGTTAATGATACTTTTCCTTACACCCTGTAGAATATATAATAATTTTACAGGGTGAAATTGATATCATTAGCATCCTTTTAAATGAAGAGTCTATTAAACTGAACAACAACCTTTTTTTTTTTACTCTGATCGGATTGCTACATTAGTAAAAGTTGCTCAGTTTGATGGGTAGATTATTCGTTTTAAAAGAAAGCTAATGATACAAATTTCAACCTGTAGTTACAATGGTGAGTTCATCACCATCTTTTGATGTACAGTCGGCATAATACACGTCTCGAAATTGAAGCAATGTTTTCCATCAGAAAGGCCAGTATAAAACTTCTCTAAAATGGTTTAGCACATTTGTTGAAAGTTATTTTAATATACATTCTTAATGTTCTTTGTTTTATTTTCAGGTAAATAAGAGATATCCAGTACAATATTCACAAAAAAGGATGTTTAGGAGGCAAGTATACCAACTGAAAACTGAAAACATGCAAGGCAAGGAAGGCCGTTTTCTCTGCAAATAAATCTGTATTCGGTATCTATATCTGAGATGATGATGCCTGACTCTTACGACTCCCGTCTGTGTTAGTGGTATTATCTAATGGACATTTCATGTTATTTAAGGAACCAACATTTTAAAACCATTTGGAGATTATGTCCTATAAAGGTTATTATACAAATTTGGGAGTGCGTTGTCGGCGGCGGTGGCTAATTTGATTGAGATTTTTAGTGTAGGCGTACTCGTATCAGCCCGGGAACACGACTCTTCATGCGAATAGATGTGAACATAGAGCAATTACACGAATGTGCTTTGGTCATAATTTAGCCGTATTGCCTTTGAAAAATTAGATGAATTTTCAAAAAATAGGAAAATTAAATCATTCTATGTTCTATTGTGAAGTATATTGTAAATATTCATTTTCTTGCGATGAGCAATGTAAGAGTAAAATGGTTACAATTGGAAAAAAGGGGTAACTTTAGATTCTTTTTTCTTCAGTTTTATTAATTGAAATAGATTTCGAGAAAAACCAAATCACTTCTCATGTCCTGTAGATTGTTCAGTTTTGTTTTATGCTTAAAAAGAATCATAGTTAATGTATTAAAATGGTTACAAAGCTACTCAATTTTACGGTAAAATCGGGCGGTAGAGCCTTCAAAATTTGTGATAGCAATTATGAATTGTGGCCATTCGGAGATCAGGACCTTAGACAATAAAATTTAGAAGATATACCTAAAAAGCGGCCTTGTTATCCGACTGCACCAGAAGAAGTGTAATGTTTTTAAACTCATACTCTTTCAAATGAAAAGTTTGTGTCATTTAATCGTGTACTAACTCGATTGAAATAGTTTTAATAAGGCAGGTTCATACAGTGGGTACTTGAAAGTGTGTAAAATTTAACGACAACCATGAAACTAAGTTCATTTCAGTGTGGACGGACCATTAAACGTAATGCTTTCTTAAGAGGGGGAAAGATTTTAGTTCAATTAGACGTTTAATTTTCTTTTATGTTACTTATTTATGGACAATACTTTTACAAAAATGAGTTTTAATCAACTATCTCTTTAGTTCTTCCATTTGTCGTTCTATCAATCAATCAAGCTTTTAGATGTCTTTGTTTGTATCAGTATGAAGCGTTGTGTCTGTGCGTGTTTTATATTTGTCTTGCTTTACGTGTCTACCTAGCAGAATATAAGTGGCAGATATATTTATTCTGTGGATGAGCGCCATTACAACTCCATTGCTATATGCTCTAAGGATGGAGCAGGACAACGCTCTATGATTAAAGGTGGGGTCGAATGCATGACTAACGGTAGCCACATGGTTTGGGTATCAGAGATAAGTCACCAATTTCGACCTATCTCTGGATATGTTCTATTCGATCGAAGCCACCACAGGGCAAAGTCCTGAACTTATGGTAATATACAGGATCCTTTTTAATTTGCAGACACTTTTTTAAGGGGATGATCAGACCATCAAACTGAACAACTTTCTCTATAGGACCAACATCGAAATCGCGAAAAAAAAACAGCTGTCCCATACATTTGACTCTAGTAAGTTTGCAGTTTTGTATGGATGAGCTAATTTTTTTTTCATGATAGAGATAGCATAGAGAAAGTTGTCCAGTTTGACGATCTGATCATGCCCTTAAAAAGTGTCAGCATAATAAGAAGGACCCTATATGGCAGTAAATAAATAGAAGACAATCTAATGAATTCCTCCGCGGCTGTGGCATCCACATTCACGCCTTGAGCAGTATAAATAATGAATACTATTAAAATTGGCTTCCTTCACGCTGCACCGAGGTTGTCTGTCATCATGCATGTGTCCACAGGAGACACGGCGATGGGTGCACAAGTGTATTGGTAACGACGTAAGAAATCATATTATAAACTGGATGATTATTTAAATGATCAAAATGCTTGGGTCTGAGGTCACTAGCTTATAGTTTATTTACTTTACTGTATAGTAACAATTATTTTATTAAATAGACTATATATTATTGTATACATAACTTTAGCTTAAGAATTTATATTGTAATAGTTATTAAGTCGTGTTATGTTGTAGAGTTTCTGGCCACATCTTCTCTACAGCGACAACACGTTCCGACGCGGTGGTAGCTTTAAAAAAAGATTTGACGTTTGATAAGTGTGCTGCAAGCTCCTATATTGAATAAATTATATTGACTTTGACTTTGTCGACCCCTTGTTACTGGGAGAATCATGCTGTTTATATGCTACTTCAGCTGTTACTCCACATTGAATTTTCAAGACTATATTATACAAGGTGTTATAAAAATACAAAGAAACATTTAATGCGGTCCAACTGAACAACTTTCACTATGTGGCTGATATTGAAATCGCAAAAAAAAAATCTGCTGTTTCATACACAAAAGGTGGAGTAAGTTTGCAGTTTTGTATGGAACAACTGATTTTGTTTACGTGATTTCGATGTTGTTCTGTTCTTCTTATCGAGTGGGCAAGCCCTGGTGTCAGAGTTTTTTCAGACCGCCTTTCGGCCTCTGACGTGGTTTTTATGTAACGACTACTACCACCAGAGATAGTAGCCGGGACCAACGGTTCAACGTGCCATCCGAAGCACGGAATCATCTGGTTGTTCTGTTAAACCGTACTAAAAGTTGTTCTGTTAAACCACCCCATTAAATGTTTATTTGTATTTTTGTAACACCTATTCAGTATAATAATTACATATTTCAAGCAAGACTGTTTTGTCTAAAATGCAATGATGCTTGCTTCTTAACCTTTGACTAATTATTATAAGGACTAGCCTTGCGGTAGCATTTCCCCTCTGCCACGGTATAAGCACAATTGATCTTGTGCATTTACATCCAATTTTACACCTTATCACTAAACGAGACAGCCTACAATTGCGAAACAATAACTTCGAACTTAGAACGTTTGGGGTTCACACGAGACTACTGTTCATGATTTTTAACATTCAAAATTAGAATCTAAAGTTATGGGGAATAAAATCCAAAGTTGCGGATTTCATGTTCGCCCCCCGCAAAAAGTGGCAGAAATGTTTGTTAGTAGAATTACACGCGTAACCAGTCCACATATAAATAATCAAAGTTCTTAACTAATACGTTTAAAAAGAATTAAACAATAATGGTTTTTGCAATAAAATCTGCAAACGCTTCACAATGTATAATATTGTCAATGCGAGTAGGTATCGATAACAGTGAAGTAGTTCTTTTAGTTTGGTATTCAAGTCAAGCATTCCTTTCTTGGTATGGGTGTGGGCAGCGCAGGACCAGTCATTGCGGCGATCTTTGGGGGAGGCCTATGTCCAAAAGTGGACATCCATCGGTTGAGTTGATCATGATTCTTTTCTCATCATAGCCTACTTTCGTCGGTGCATTCGTCTGTTGACAATATCGCTAAGCTTACATCGTGACGTTCGAAGCAATGTAACCAGTTTATGACGTCATCTAACGTCACAGCCTGCTATCGCCGCCGCCCGGCCGCGCTCACATTTGCATATAATTCCCCCAGCTCGCCCCAGCCTGCAGTTTCCCCAGACTAAAGCTCGCCCCAGCTTGCACCTCCCATATCAATAGCTCTGCTTATTGATTGCATTCTGCAGCGAAAGTGCAAACGTTTGTTGATTTATTACTGTTTATTTGAGAGCTTTAAGAAAAATGTTCGTGTGAGTTGGTTTCGTAGAATTTTGTTAAGAGAGAAGGAGAAAAAGGTTTTTTACTACTATAAGTCACACTTTTTACTTGAACAGATTTTCTTTCTTTGGTTTCTTAAAGGAAAGGCATATTACGTCGAATCGTTTCTATACAATTTAGGCATACTATGCCGGGCCGGAGCGGGTCGCATAATTGCGTGGCGGATTTTGTCCGTGCTTTGCAGGCCGCTCCGCTCTGATGCGGCCCGTCGCAGTGGTGTGCCATACCAAGCGGAATTTTTACGTCTGCAGTATTACGTCAAACTAAACTAAAAATTCATCAATGCGTTGCGAACCGGCACGCTATAGTGTGCGATGTACATATTTTCCGCTGCGATGCGACCGACCCGTCGTAATATACGCTTACCTTTACCTGCTTTACTGCGTGTGCAGATATCTTCACTATATTTTTCTTTAGCAAAGAGCCAGTGGAACGAAAACAGGTTTTAGCTATTGTCTAACAAAATTAGCTGAAACTATTTTAAGGGGATGATCAGACCATCGAACTGAACAACTTTCTCTATGGGACCAATATAGAATTCGCGAAAAAAAAAAACAGCTGTTCCATACAAACCTACTCGACCTAAATGTATGTGACCACGTTTTTTTTACGATTTCGATATTGATCCCATAGAGAAAGTTGTTCAGTTTGATGGTCTGATCATCCTCTTAAATTGTTTCACCTAATTTTGTTAGACCTGATATTTCTATCTATGAAGGGAATTATTACATCAAGGAGAGGGGTAGCCTTTGAAAGATATAGATTTTTAATTATCACCCATCAATAAAACCAAATTAAGTTTAGTTACTGAATAACGAGCGGCGATCCGTAACTTTTAAGCCTTTCTATAAATTAGTTCGTTAAATACTTTGAAAGTAGACTTTGTTGAATATTAATAGAGTTTCAGTTGCCTAATCAATCGAATGATTTGTTAGTTTTATTAGGAGTTTTCTGAAATATCTATTCATTTTAATTTGTGAAGGTTTGAAGAAACATTGTTATACATTTTTTATTTTGTGTTGAGGTAATTCGTGTCGTAGTTAGAATGTACTCTATTATAAAACTGTTAGAGAAGTACATTAAAGATTTTTACTAAGAGGAAGGATCTCTCTTTAAGACTAGAGTGAGCCATACCAATTGTAAAGTGCCCACTTTTTTTGACGTTTAGGTTTGAGTGTGTGGTGTCTAGTAGTATGGACAAAAGGCACCAAGTGACATATGGCCTTATGTTTACGGTCACTTTTCACACACAATAGCTCAAAAAAAGTGGACAGCCGCATAAACAAATATCTATAGTTCCATCTCCTTCTACTATTAAAGGTATGTCATAAGACAAAAGAGACTAAATAAAACTACATCCTAAATTTTTGCGGACTCTATGGAGATCCTTCCTCTTAGGATTTTTACCAACAACAAGAAGGTTGCTATACCTATATGGTGTTAAGGCGCCCCTGAGTCGAAATCACAGGTTTTAGGATTCCTTGTCTGTCTGTTTGTCAGTTTCTTTGTTCGAGCATCACCGAAAAACGATTGAATTGATCTTAATGAAGATGTATAATTATATTAATATCTAAGTCTTATGATTAGACCTTGCACCTGCATGCTTCAATTTCGAGGCATGTATTGTACCCACTGTCCATTAAAAGTGGCGACGGGCTCACCCCCCGTCACACTGGACAGAGTTTCGGTACTACTGGTGAAACGTGGATGTGCAGAGGTTTCAGAATATCTCTGACTACCCCCTCGGGGAATATAGTCGTGAGCATATATGAATATATACAGGGTGTAAGGAAATGTATCATTAAGCTTTAAACCACAAACTCTACCCATCAAACTGAACAACTATACTAAACTGCAATACCTACTCGATTCAAACGTATGGGACAGCAGATTTTTTTTTTTTTGACAGGTTTGCTCCCATAGTAAAAGTTGTTCAGTTTTATGGGTAGAGTATGTGGTTGAAAGGTTAATGATACTTTTCTTACACCCTGTATTTTGGAACTGATGCGGACGCAGTCAAGGACAAAAGCTGTTAGGATAAAGTTATTGAGAAAATAATGTACAATAAATATTTTTAAGCAAGTTCCCCATTGTACTAGAAATACTAGAAAAAAATAAAGAATTTAAGAAGAAAGCACCAGTTTTTCCTCTCCATGGTCCTCATGGCAACAGTCTTTTATCTCAATAATGAACCTTATTTTCTTACAAAAAAAAGGGTTGTTGGTTTTGATGTTACAATCGCGTGTACATTTTTGTTAGAAAATGACTATCGTTAGCTTAATGAATGTTGTCGTTTATTTTTATGTAATTATTTGTTACGATTGTTTTTGTATATTAATATAGGGTGTAACATAATATGCTGACACTTTTTTAAGGGGATGATCAAACCGTCAAACTGAACAACTTACTCTATGGGACCAACATCTAAATCGTGAAAAAAAAAACAGCTGTCCCATACTCAAGTAGGTTTTCAGTTTTGTATGGAAGAGCTGTTTTTTCTCTTTCTATTCTCTTCTTTATTCTTTTAATTCTTATAGCTTAAATACTATTTTTATAACAGAATGAACTATAAAAAGTAACGAAACGTAGATGTTGTTCATACGATGCGTGGTAAGTCAACCCTAAATATATGACATACACAATTTGCGCAAAGTGCGCACGTCATCATGTCAAATCCAAAACGTTGTTTGAAGTGCCGGACCTGTGTCTCCGAAAAGCTCTTGACCAGTTTTCGTATGTAGACATGGAATTCCTCGTGTTTGGTTCCTGTGATCTACCTCTGAGACTGACGTTGTCTGCCAATTTTTAATTTAAACTCAGGAATGCATGATTCCAAAGCGTCAGAGAAACAAAGGTTTGAAATAGCGTATGATGTACGATTTAACTCACCGACCAGCGCAGCGGTGCGGGATTAATTTTAATGAAATTTTCTCTTTGGCCTTTGGGAAGTGGCAGGCTTGTCTAACATACGAGACGCACAATAGCTCCTGCCCTTTGATTTTCACTATTTTTGATCGCCTTCAAAAAGGGGAGGCTCTGTTTGAGCCATCTGTGTAACACAAACAATACTTTTATTATTTTTAAATCTAGCTGCAATTTCATAAATTTTTAAATTAATAATTATTTATTGGTCTTTACATTTACTTTACACAGACAGAAGTAGGTAATAATACAAGACATAAGAACATTACACACACTATGTCACACTGGACAGAGTAGTAACTAGTGAAATGTGGATGTTCTGAGGTTTCAGAATATCTCTGACTACCCGGGGAATATAGTTGTGAGCATATGTATGTATGTATGGAGAAAGCGACGTTTTGCGAAAGAGACATTGCACGAAGTCGACCTTTTGCGAACGGTTGACATTTTGCGAAGTCGTCATTTTGCGCCTAAGCCTTTTACCGGCTTAGGCGCAAAATGACGACTTCGCAAAATGTCAACCGTTCGCAAAAGGTCGACTTCGTGCAATGTCTCTTTCGCAAAACGTCGCTTTCTCAGAATGTCGCTTTCGCAAGACGTCGCTTTCCCATAATGTCGCTTTCGCAAAACGTCGCTTTCTCATAATGTCACTTTCGCAAATCGTCGCTTTCTCATAATGTCGCTTTCGCAAAATGTCGTTTTCGCAAAATGACGCTTTCTCATCATGTCGCTTTCGCAAAATGTCGCTTTCATATTCCAGTAATTTTTTACTACAGCAATGCTACAGGTCATAAATATTAATAAAAAAGTGATATCAAAGTAACAAAATATTTTTTATTTCTTGATAATTATTATAATTATTCTTTCAAACAAAAGACACTTTTTAACTGAAAACAACTCTAAAATTACGAAAAAAAAATGTACTTATTCATTTCATTCATTCAAGGTAACATACACATAGAAAAAAAATCGTCGATAACTGATTAATTCTTTTTTTAGCAAAAAATGTAATCTATAAATTAAAAAAGGAGAGCAAATTTTGGGACAGGCGAATAAGTGACAGCTTATTTGAGAAAACAATGAAGAAAAATAGACGGAACAAAGACATTTATTTCGACCGGAAATACAAGAAACTGTTGGGAGAATTGGAGAATAATGATATACAAATTCAAACCTTCTTAAAAAAAGTAATTTTCTTACAATTATTGAAATAGGTATTCGTACATTTTTTGCTAAAAAAAGAATTAATCAGTTATCGACGATTTTTTTTCTATGTGTATGTTACCTTGAATGAATGAAATGAATAAGTACATTTTTTTTTCGTAATTTTAGAGTTGTTTTCAGTTAAAAAGTGTCTTTTGTTTGAAAGAATAATTATAATAATTATCAAGAAATAAAAAATATTTTGTTACTTTGATATCACTTTTTTATTAATATTTATGACCTGTAGCATTGCTGTAGTAAAAAATTACTGGAATATGAAAGCGACATTTTGCGAAAGCGACATGATGAGAAAGCGTCATTTTGCGAAAACGACATTTTGCGAAAGCGACATTATGAGAAAGCGACGATTTGCGAAAGTGACATTATGAGAAAGCGACGTTTTGCGAAAGCGACATTATGGGAAAGCGACGTCTTGCGAAAGCGACATTCTGAGAAAGCGACGTTTTGCGAAAGAGACATTGCACGAAGTCGACCTTTTGCGAACGGTTGACATTTTGCGAAGTCGTCATTTTGCGCCTAAGCCGTTTTACCGTGGTGGTGGTGGTAATTTTATTTTCATAGTTTTAATAAACGACAAAAGTGGATGTTCTAAGGTTTCAGAATATCTTTGACTACCCCCTCGGGGAATATAGTCGTGAGCATATGCTTAAGCTATGCTATGCTTATGTAGTTTTATAACTTCACATCACTATCGTTGTGATTTCGTAGACACTTTTTCAAGCTCAATGTACTCTTTCAGTCGATTTCGACTACAGCGACTTAAGAGAAAATCTGTCATATATGCAGGATATTATTATGTACATAAGAGTTTGCGGTAAACGCAGATGCACTCTCATCCTTACCCTCCTGAATCTAATGGAATGGGAAACCGATACGTTTAGAGGTGGGCTAGGACGCAGTTACTATAACCGGCAGCAGCTACACCGTAAGGACATAAGAGATGTTGACGATAGTCTGAAGAAATTAGTTGCCTTTTACGACACCCGTCTGAGTTGGTGCTTTTTGAATCCTCACTCCTCATCCTCAGACTATAGCCCATCTCGTATCCTGTCCTTCCCCGGACACCTGCACGCGAATGGAGCTTTTATAGACGCTGCCCATAATGCCATCCGTGTGGCGAAATACCTACTGGAAAGATTTAGAATGACATGCCATGGTTCGGTCACGTAGAGAGAATGAATGAAAGAAGACTTACGAATGAAATATACCAAGCAAAGGTGAGCGGAAGTGTTGGGAGAGGCCGTCCGAGGAAAACATACCATGATCAAATCAATGATCTTTTCCGAAAAGGACAAGTGCGTAGCACCCTCAATCGACGGAAGTGCATGAAAAGATGTATGAATGTGAATGAGGCTAAAGAGGTGTGCCAGAGTCGTAGCGTGTGGCGGTCCGTGGTCTCTGCCTACCCCCATGGGACAATGGCGTGAGCTTATGTATGTATGCCATCGTCTCGATAGAAGAAGAAGATGATAAAACAACTAAATACATCGTCTTAACACACCCATCCATACTCCATTAGATGCAATAATGCACTGTCCCAATGCATACATGAGTGAACTCAAGACGGCCGCAATTTGCGCGGCGCGGCGTAGCGTCGTGACAACCCTTTATTAACTATTCCGTACTAGTTTCAAGCCAGGTTAGTTATTTAACCTCCATCCAGTTTGACTTAGACTTGCTTAGCGTGTTTAGTTGTTACCTGATTTTGGATAGGAAGGAATTATGAACCTGTAGCGTATTACTCGAGGTACGAAGTATACGATGTTTAGAATATCCTCATTTCATTTATCATCATCATTATGATCATCTGAGCCGATAACCATCCACTGCTGGACATAGGCCTACCACAATGAGCGCCAAGACTACCCTCATCCAACGGATTCCGGTACGCGGTAGCTACTCAAGACCTCTTCGGCCCCATCGGCTTTCGGTTCTGTGAGCAAAGTGTCCCATTGCCACTTTAGTTTGGCAATTCTTTGGGCTATGTCGGCTACTCTAGCTCTTCAGCGAATCTCTTTATTTCTGATTCGATCTCGCAGAGAAACTCCGAGCATAGCCCTATCTATTGCCCTTTGGGTGACTTTCAGCCAAAGCCTTTGAGGTCAAATGTTTAGTAAAATTTCGGGGATACTATATCCATGATCTTCAGAGTCCAATGATGATCAGCTCAATAACAATACCTACTTTCGAAGGGGTAAGCAAATATCACAACTAAATACATATTGTTTAGATTCATATTTCATTCCATTCCAGTCAAGAGAAGAGTCTTCGAAAGGATCAATCGTGATTGGTTTTCTTGGTGTTTTTTTTTCTTCTAGTATAAACAGAACACAACTCCAGCATTAAATGGAGCCTAATTTTAAAGCCACGTTTAAATAAATAAGGATTATGGTTAAAATATAAGAGTTAACTTAATAGTCTTAACTATGTACATTGTAGCGAGTACAGTAAGATATGTTAGCCCAGCTAATGTAATAGTCAAGTCAGTGCCGGGTAATTAGTGCCTCTTCTCTAGCAAGTTAACTTGGAGCTAAGCTGCGATAAGCTCAGAACTTAATACAAATGAACGTGGAAGCTGAAATCTTAACTTTGGTCATAGTTTTCTTGAAAATACGTAAGTACATACCTACATACAGAATTAAGAGGAAAAGGGAAGATTTTTCCTGGGCTGTTGGAATGCCCGGGACCGTAGTGCGACTATTCTTAGTTGTATCTCGTATGTATAAAAAATATATTGATTAAATCAATAGTGCGATATAGGACTCGTCGTATTGTGATTCATAGATTAAAATAATATGCATATTGGTTATAGATAGGTCGCCTGATATTCTAGTATGTCTAATTATTAGCGTTACCGTTTATTAGCACCAGGGGGAGCCACATTGTGAAATAAATAGAAAAAAAGGGTCGGCCGACACAAGGATCGAATCATAACCACCCGAATCATGAGCCGGT
This sequence comes from Agonopterix alstromeriana, assembly GCA_963924505.1. Taxonomy (NCBI): domain Eukaryota; kingdom Metazoa; phylum Arthropoda; class Insecta; order Lepidoptera; family Depressariidae; genus Agonopterix; species Agonopterix alstromeriana. Next base: position 16,926,243 of record OZ004673.1, read on the forward strand.
TGTCTAGACCACTAGACCAACAAGACAGTGTTTGATATGAGCGAAATCTCTCACTACTACAATGGTGAGGTGCAGCGTGCTATCGAACCAGTTTAGATACGAACCCAAATTTAACACATTGTGCTTCGATACGTCACCGATAGATGTCGGAAGCTGTTTATGGAAAATCTGCAAGTAAAATTAGCATGATATGATTGGCTAATATTCGTAACGCCTTCATCATCTGAATGCCTGTCATCCGTGCTGCATCAGAATATTTGCTTAGTCAGCTCTCGTAGCTCCGTTTCGCATACATTCATCATCATCATCATCAGCCTATATACGTTCCACTGCAGGGCATAGGCCTATCCTCTAGGATAGTGAATGGGCGTTAGTCCAACACGCGAGCCCAATGCGGATTGGTAAATTTCACATACGCATCAGAATTTCTTCTTCAGCATATGCAGATTTCCTCACGATGTGTTCCTTCACCGTTTGAGAGCAGTCGGTAATACGTACATATTTTAGAAAAACTCATTGGTACATGGCATGTTGTCCGTGCGGATTCGAACCCGGACCTCATGATTGAGAGTCCATACCTCTCCGCAACGCGCCACCGAGCCTCTTATCCTTTTCATCCGTTGGAGGAGGACAGCGCAGGACCAGTCGTTGTGGCGATCCTTGTGGGAGGCCTATATCCAGCAGTGGACGTCTATCGGCAGATATGATGGACAGAACAGAGGGTGGACAGAAACTTTGCTGAACCTAACAACTATCTTCAAAGCGTGCAGTTGTAGCAAGTCCCGTCAAGTGGTGATTTTGATAACATTATAGAAGAAACTTTATCCCTTAGTCAAATTATTAGTCACCTTATCTCTTAGAAACCTTATTAAATAGACTATGTATTATTGTATACATAACTTTAGCTTAAGAATTTATATTGTAATAGTTATTAAGTCGTGTTCTGTTGTAGAGTTTCTGGCCGCATCTTCTCTACAGCGACAACACGTTCCGACGCGGTGGTAGCTTTAAAAAAGATTTGACGTTTGATAAGTGTGCTGCAAGCTCCTATATTGAATAAATTATATTGACTTTGACTTTTGACTTTTGAGTCGCCAAGTACGACAGCTACGTAAGAATTTATAAAAGAGCTTATTATGGATACATTTTTAAACAAGGAATGCACTCCGAGCACTACTATAATATCTAGAATTGCTCTAAAACAGGATGTTTTCTGTAACCTGTTTAAACAAGTTCCGAAGCAATTTCCCGCGGCTTAGCGAGTCTGCACCAGCTTAGTGCATGTTCTATCTTTGAAGAGATATAACAACGCTCTTATATCAGGGTGTTTAGGTTGAAAATAGCTTGGTTTAGGGGATTTCTTGGGTTGAAATGAAGAGAGGTAGCGGGTTCGACGCTCGGACGCTGCACTATGAATTGGATTTAGTTTGAGAGCCGAGATAATTAATTGAGAGCTGTGAGGTTTAGGAAGTTTTTTAATTGGTTTTTCGGCTTAATACAATGCACTGTTTTGTTAAGGTGGTATATCACGCATTGTATTTTTTTTTATTTTAGATTGGTTTGCGTTTGACTTTAGCTCACTTGATCGAATGTAGATGAAGCCGAGGACGCGCTCACCCAAAAATAGTTTTATTAACTCTTTTGTTAAAAACAATCTCATTGTATTTGAATTTGTAAAACTCACGACTGTAAACCTCCGGGTGGTCAGAAACTCTGCTACAAGCTGCCAATCTTTTTAAGCTTAGGTATAGTTGTATCTCCGTGCTCTAATGGTTAAGAGCATTGGGCTCTTGACACGGAGGTCGTGGGTTCGATTCCCATTCCCAAATGTAATTAATTTATTCATGATACATATACTATTCGACATATCTTGGACGTTACTAAAGTTGTTTTAAGAATAAGTGAGAGGAAGTATTTCAAATCTTTGTTTCTGTAATGCAAAATAGCCTTAAAATTTCGTTGCTATTTTGAATGGAGTATAGTGATATGTCACCCTGTGCGTTTTTCCGCAGTTGGTTAGGACATTGCAAGCTGAATCACCTGATTGTCTGAAAAAGACAGATTATTCCGTTCTTCGGATGTCACACTAAGCCCGGTTGGTCCCGGCTATTATCTCTCATCGTAGTAGTCGTTACATAAAAAACCACGTCAGAGGCCGTAAGGCGATCTGGAAAAACTCTGACACCAGGGCTTGCTGCCCACACGATAAGAAGAAGTCGTATAAAGGCTCACTTTTAAATTTTTATAGGTTTCAATATAGAATGACGTATTAAGGGTTACAGTTTACAATACAATATTCATTATTTGCATAACATAACTCTGCATTAACAAAACATAAAATAAAGCAAACGAAAAGGGTTCAAATATCGGTCTAATCACTAGCTACCAGCTATTTCTGTCACCTCTTCAAACCACCAATCAAAGAAAGCTTGAATAAAAACCTTACCCCTTAGTTGCCTCATACGACACCAACAGGAAGAAATGAGGTACTACACATTCTAGACAGAACCAAACGAACAACCAGTCATCATTGCACCCTTTCTCTCCAAATCAGTTAATTGCACGCACAGAACAGAACATAAGAGGGGTTAGAAATGCAAAGTAGCGCTTTTGCTTCGGAGACGGCTGTCGCCACTTGTCATCCCGCTCACGCTGCTGCAATTACTCATGCCCTCTCGCTCGCACCACGCCGCGCGCCTTATGGTGTTATGCAAATCATTGCATAACCTGTAGCGACACGTTCCACGCCTACTTTGCACTTCTAACCCCTCTTATAATGTTCTGTGATTGCACGTACCAAACAAAAGCTAATGTCAACCAAACAAGAATCAGCAACAGTAAGTGGACATTACAAAACTTTACGTTTGTTCCGTCCACGCTTGTAAAGTCGTAGTACACTGAACACATCAAAGGGCGCTGATTACTAGACCGCAGTGTAAGGCCGACCGCACACTAATGTAATTGCAACTTTGCAGACCGAGCGGTAGGGTTACCTGAACAACAAATGCTTTTAAGCAGACTTTACTAGAAAATAGCAGAATTTTCTAGACAATTGTTTGTTAAGAATACAACATAGTTGTCATATACAAGGTCCTTCTTAATATGCTGACACTTTTTAAGGGGATGCTCAGACCATCACACTGAACAACTTTCTCTATAGGATCAACATCGAAATCGAAAAAAAAAAACAGCTGTCCCATACATTTGGCTCGAGTAGGTTTTGTATTGGAACAGCAGATTATTTTTTGGGATTTCGATGTTGGTGCCATAGAGAAAGTTGTTCAGTTTGACGGTCTGATCATCCCCTTAAAAAGTGTCAGCATATTAAGAAGGACCCTATATAGTACTAGATATTTTTCTCCGTGCCAGTTGCTAAAGTCATGACGTGGCAATGAAAAAACAAATCCTTTACAAAAACAAAATTTTATTTAGTTACAAAAATGATTTATAGGCCATTATCATTATACATATTAATTTAAATCATTTATACCGCCTCTTTTAAAATGACATTACCAATTAAAATTCCACCCTGTTTCCTTGAAGACCAACATTTTGAAAACGAAGTATCTAGTCGTCTGATAGAAGGATAATATCAGGCAAAAGTTTTGACCGGTCATGAGTTTTTAGACCCCAGATCTAACTCAGGCGGTTAGGTTAGCGAGCGCAGCGAGCATGCCGCGGCACCGGCCTAGGAGTGCCAGATCCGAATTGCTACTGCTTACCTAGTCCACTCGAAAATATAAGGGCATCGGTCAAAATCAAATCAGTCGGACGACTAGCAACAACCTTTTTAAAATGTCCAGAAAATTCCTTTCGTTTGGCAACCCTACGTAAGGACAGCACACAGTCGCGGGCGCGGGGGGCGGGCGTTTGCATTATTTTGACACTTCGACAAAGTAAAGTTAGGGAGTTTCAAAGATCTCTCTCTTGTTTGAAACAAGATTATATTTCACCGAATATTTTGTTACAATTATTAAAATGGTGTTGTTATTTATCAAAGTGCATTATACTCCGACGTTAACTGAAACTTATAACAATGTGGCTGTCTTAAAATACAATAGGTTTCGTAACAATTAGTCACAATCATAACTCGGGGCGTTACAAAAAAAGTCAAATTCCATTGAACTATTATGTACTACGTTCTAGAGGTGGCACGTGGCCCGAGCGGGTGAAAGAATTCTACGACTCGCCTTATCCTCTTCCTTCTTCCATCTTCATCCTTTCTTTAAAGATATTAAGCTATCCATCGGATAGAAAATATGTAATTTATTGATAGGCGGGCGATAAAATCTACTTCGAATATGATTTTACCATTGGGAAGTTTTTAAAAGTTAAAGTCATGTACAGTAGTACCTGGTTTATAAGTCTTACCGATGTACCTGCGCAGTTGAAAAATTTTAACAGCGCGCGAAATTATATTGACCAATCAGGATGTGCCACCTTCAATACCTTGTCGCCCATTGGCTAATGGTTTTCGCGCCCTTTTCGCTGCTATCCGACTTTGTACCCTTTGATTACTAAATGACTTCGGGTTTTGACGGGGACTCGGGTCTGCTCTGAGCAAACGAAGATTGCCAAGCGGAATTTTTCCTGGTCGTACTATAGCCTGTACGATTCCATAGCATAGCATAGCATAGCATATGCTCACGACTATATTCCCCGATGGGGTAGTCAGATATATTCTAAAACCTCAGAACATCCACGTTTCACCAGTAGTACCGAAACTCTGTCCAGTGAGACGGGGGGTGAGCCCGTCGCCACGTGTAATGGACAGTGGGTACAATACATGCCTCGAAATTGAAGCATGCAGGTTTCCTCACGATGTTTACCTTCACCGAAAAGCCAGTTGTGTTACAAATCGTACATAAATTCCTAAAAACTCATTGGTACGAGTCGGTCTGGACGGGGATCGAACCATCGCCTGCTGCACGGCAGGCAAGGTTACTCGCCACTGGACCACCACGGCTTACGGCTTGTAGGATTCCACTGCAGGGAATATGCCTCTTCTTACGAATAAGGGTCAACTTCAAGCCGCCTTCACAGGCCCCATCCATAGTCAATTTAAATTTCAAGGAAACCTTGAGATCTTTGATGTGATAAACATGGTGATGCCAAGCATTCAATGGCCGAAGTAAAGCTCAAATTGAGATCTAACCAAACTCAAAGTTCGGAACTAAGCGGAACTTAGCGGAACAAAGCGGAACAAGTCCGGATCAGTGTAAGTCTGCAGTCATAATCGGTTCAGAACTAGACGGCGCAAGTTCTATCGGTTTAGAATTTGGGTTTGAAATTCTGATAATTTGACTCTTGATTCAATTGTTGCTAATTTTGTAAGTTTGAGTATTGTTCGACATTAAGTCTTATCTCGTTGTAGTAATGAATCTATTACCCTAATTCAATTAAGTTCGATCGTGGTGTGGTGTCCTATTCCATTAAATTAAATCGGTACGTATCGCAAAATGACTGGAACTTTTGAAATACTGAGTGAGTTTAAATCGCAATCTTCGTATCTTTTATCCTTTTATTGTTTAAAAATATATGAAGGGATTAACTGGTCTGAACATCCCCTTGACCACTGATCCACTTGAGCATATAAAGAAGCATCCTATTATAGAGTCCATACAAAACTGCAAACCTACTCGAGCCAAATGTATGGGACTGCTGAAATTTTTTTCGCGATTTCGATGTTGGTCCCATAGAGAAAGTAGTTCAGTTTGATGGTCTGATCATCCCCTTAAAAACTTTCAGCATATTAAGAAGGACCCTATACATAAGAATTGTACATAATTTTCGGATGTTTTGAAATGTTTTCTCATTCGTGGAGTAAAAATAAAAGAAAACTAATTTCTTAGTCATGTTACAATGTGAGAACTTATAAACAAGTACGAGTCAATAATAGAAAACAATATACTGTCAAGTTAGAGTCGCTTTTCATTTCTTGTTCCGATATAAATTTATGGGATTTGCAGACTAAATTACTAATTGGGGTATAGAGATCCTGGCTTAACACAGTGTGATTTCGGCGACCATAATCCAGTCGATGGGTCATCTGCTAGAATATACCTTGTGCCTGAACTACATGAATAAATATCCCTACAGAACGAAAGCTTCATACAAGCGAAAATCGGACTTCATACAAACATAGAGGTAAGTTTCTAGATTGTTTCTGAAAAAATTAATTGACTTTAATTGGTTAGTATTGAAAATATCACCAGACTTCGTTTGTATGCAACGCGCATTTACGCATTCGGAATAAATTTCTCTTAAATAAATAAACTTAACCCTTTTTTTCATTTCATTTTTCGCTTTACCTTTGACCTGTCCTAAGGAACCCTAAAACTAGCGGTATCGGCCTCACGCAGCGTCATTAAAGTTGGCGACAGAAATAATAAGTTGGTCTGGAAAGTTTGGTTCCGAACTATAATACAATTTGCGGCGAGACGTGCAACAGAACTTGGACATTGGTTACGTGCACCGCCTGCGGACATCACCGCTATTATTGGGTTATTAAGGACTTAGTTTTTAATTGCGATTCGACATTTTAATTCTCTTTCTGGTAGATTACCATATAATATATAATGTCTAACAAAATTAGGTGAATAAGAGGATGATCAGACCATCAAACTGAACAACATTCTCTATGAGACCAATATCGAAAAATCTGTGGTCCCATACATTTAGGTCGAGTAGGTTTAGGTATGGAACAGTTGATTTGTTTTTCGCTAAATCGATATTGGTCCCATATAGAAAGTTGTTCAGTTTGATAGTCAGATCATTCCCTTAAAAATGTCAGCGTATTAAGAAGGACCCTATAACTATGTTGTTGTATTTTGTGAGTTATACATTGAATTGGTGTTTATGTGTTTGTTTCTGTTTCAGGTAATTTGGTGTACTTTCATTGAAACCGAACACCAACAATAATTGTAAGCTATTAAACCTAAACTTCTCTTGATAAATTTCTATAATAGCTAGCGTGACCTAAAATCAGCCAAAGTCAAAGTCAAAGTCAATATAATTTATTCAATATAGGAGCTTGCAGCACGCTTATCAAACGTCAAATCTTTTTTAAAGCTACCACCGCGTCGGAACGTGTTGTCGCTGTAGAGAAGATGCGGCCAGAAACTCTACAACATAACACGACTTAATAACTATTACAATATAAATTCTTAAGCTAAAGTTATGTATACAATAATACATAGTCTATTTAATAAAATAATTGATACTATACAGTAAAGTAAATAAACTATAAGCTAGTGACCTATCTCATTGCTTCTTGAAAGCAAAGACTCCAGTTTAATAAACCAATCTCAAGTGCTCGATCTCAAGTTTCAGGCTTAGTTCACTCATATGTAAGTGTACTTCAGAGTTCTTGAAGTTATAAATACAGGGTTACAGGTTAAGTCGACCTAAATCCTTTAAGAGGTGATAGTTTCCATCATTCCTGACTGATTTGACTATGGAACCCCATACCCTAAACTTAACCGTTCTCAAGTTATGGGACTTTGAAGTTTTTTTTTAAAAAATCCAGATTTTTTTGTCTAATGTCCCCTTTTTTTGTGTTTTGTACATCTAATGTTTTTGTTTTTGTATTTTTTGTGTAGCAGATTAGCTGCTTCATTATTTTAAACACAAAAACTGCAAGTAACTGTACCAACTGAGTCGTATTAGACGATTGATAGTTAAAAAAAGAAATTAATTTGTGAAGAGTTTTTTTTTTCTTTCTTTTGTATTTAAAAAAAAATCTATGACAGTTGTGCTGCAGATGTGCTTAAAAATATCTACAGTTCTTCAGCTTTCCGATAAGGTATAATACAATAGGGTATTATTGGAATTTTATAACAAAAACATCGATGATATGCTACCAGGTAGTAGTAAAAAATAACGATATTTAAGCGTCAAATTTAACTTTACTCAGAAAACAAAATAAAACAATCCAAATAGGTAACGAATGAGGTTTATTAATCATTTTTACAATACATGTTCCACATGTCCGCCCCTATTTCGCACACATACACGCATTCTGTGCCTTAAGCCACTTTTCACTACCCCAGTTGTGAGTCCTCTTCTTATTTCGTTAGCAGCATCAATTATTTTCTGCCTCAAAACATCAACAGATGTTATTGGGTTAGGTTCATCGTAAACCAAACTTTTCATGTGCCCCCACACATAAAAATCCATTGGTGTCAAATCTGGACTTCTAGCTGGCCACGGTGTAGGCCCACCTCTCCCGATCCACTTATTTGGGTAATTAGTGTCTAGCCACTCTCTGACACTCCTTCTAAAGTGCGCGGGGCACCCGTCGTGCTGAAACCACATGTTTCGAATGAGGTTTAATGGTATGTCGTCGAGCAAATCGGGTAAATCTTGCCTTAAAAAATTTTCATAGGTCTCTCCATCCAAATTTGGAGGAAGAAAGTAAGGCCCAACCAGATGGTTTGAAATTATTCCCATCCATACGTTAAGGCTGAAACGTCTCTGTGACCCCTTTACCCTTTTCTTATTAGGATTTCTTCCTGCTTTCGGAGCCCAATGATGGGCGTTATGATAATTGGTTATCCCATCTTGATCAAATTTGGACTCGTCAGTCCACAAGATGCTTCGAAAAAACGAAGGATCTTCCAAATCTGCATTCAACATAAACCTGCAGAAATCCAGCCTCCTCACAGGATCTCCTTCTTCGATAACATGCACTGGCGTGTAGTGGTAGGGGTAGAGACCGGCAGTATGCACAGTAAACCACACTTTCCATTGTGAGATTCCAAGTTCTCGGGCAACAACGTTGGTTGACGTAGTCGGATCCAGTCGAAATCGTCGAACAATCTCATTATCTTCCTCTTCATCATCATCATTAATACGTGGTCTACCCAGGTCTGTTCGTCGCCTCGAAACAGAGCCAGTCTCTCTAATTCGTCGGTAAACTCCGTCGAAGACACTAATATCCGGAATTCGGCGGTCAGGAAAACGTGCTATGTATTCTTGACGAGCTTGTAAGGATACACAGTTGCAGTACCCATAACAAATCAAAATATCAGCATATTCTTCGTTCGTAAAGGTCGCCATCTTCAACAGTTCCAAATCAGAAGCACAAATCAAGGTCCAGTTAACAAGCACAGTCACGAATAGGAGGAAACAGTCCAGAAAAACAAGCTAAGTCGAGTAAAAAACGAAGAGCACCAAGTATCGCATCTACCACGGACGAATGGCGTAAGCAGACTAACCATAACCAAACACAATAACAACAAAATGGCGTTTGAAATAACTTGTCTCTCTTGCACCCGTTTACATTGTATGATATCCCGCTCGCACGTGACGCGCTACCCATTGTACCCATTGCAAGACAATGGGCGTTGCGAGCAACTTTACGAAATACCGTTATTTTTGTTATTACCTGGGAGTCTTTCATCGATGTTTTTTCCGAGAATCCTGATAACACCCTAGCAAATTATACCTTATCGGAAAGCTGAAGAACCGTAGATATTTTTAAACACATCTGCAGCACAACTGTCTTAGACTTTTTTTAAAATACAAAAGAAAGAAAAATAAACTTTTCACAAATTTATTTCTTTTTTTAACAATCAATCGTCTATTACGACTCAGTTGGTACAGTTACTTGCAGTTTTTGTGTTTAAAATAATGAAGCAGCTAATCTGCTACACAAAAAATACAAAAACAAAAACATTAGATGTACAAAACACAAAAAAAGGGGACATTAGACAAAAAAATCTGGATTTTTTAAAAAAAAACTTCAAAGTCCCATAACTTGAGAACGGTTAAGTTTAGGGTATGGGGTTCCATAGTCAAATCAGTCAGGAATGATGGAAACTATCACCTCTTAAAGGATTTAGGTCGACTTAACCTGTAACCCTGTATATCTAAAATGCTGTATCTTAAGAAAATGAAAATATCCTATCCTACTAATATTATAAACGCGAAAGTTTGTAAGTATGGATGGATGTTTGTTTCTCTTTCACGTAAAAACTACTGAATGGATTTTAATTAAATTTGGCACACAGATAGAATATGATCTGGATTAACACATAGGATACTTTTTTAAGGTCTACGCAGACGGAGTCGCGGGCAATGGCTAGTATGTAATAAAATGACCGAGCAGTCAGGTAGGCACGCGTCACGCGGGCTTTTTAAGGAGCCATACGTCCCGGAATTACGAGTACCTGGGAAAGGGTCTCTTATTTTTCGTTTTTCTACAAGATTTAGAATGTCAATTCAATTCAATTCAATTTTTGTTTAGTGGCATCCGATGTGTTTTCACAATTCAGCCAATGTCTCGTTATGTGGATAGTATATGAAGGAAAATGATCAGTAGTATTTATTAAGTCTAGAGTGGCAGTTTTGCCAATGTAAGTAGGTTATAATCTCAAGTGATTGTTTTAAGGTTAAAACACAAAAGAGTTCACAAAATGGTGGGGCCACGTGCAATCCCAACGCGCCGATACGCACGCGTCCGTACTCCGCCAGAATTGCAGCGCGACTCGATTTAGAATGTCATTGTTTGGATTGTGTATTTTGTATGAAGAATATGTGCTGTCGAATAAACTGACAAGAACTTATTCGGAAGTGGTGAAACAGGCCCTTTTACAAGTTACCGAAACGAAAATACACAGTGTTGTTGGATAGTTTATCTAGTGAAATCATAAATTGAATATAAGATTGAAATTACTTCACACGATAGATTTTTTTTTCGAAAAATTAAGAAAATAACGCATTTTTAACATTATTTTCTTAAACTTGCAACCGTTTATAAACACTGGAATTTTTGTCCCATATTCACTAATAGTTTATCTAGTGAAATCATAAAAAAATCTATAAAAAGTAGTTTTATAAATTCTTTTTAATCGAAAATACGGCACACGCACGCACTTTTCGGAGGGCTGGACAATCGCGTTTCTCATGGAAAATATTCACCTGAACCTATGGCTCCTTAACCTGTCGTCTGTGGAGATTCCAGACACAATAGATTTGTTATTGTCTTAGTCACGGATCCGTGACATCCACAGACGAAGGGTTAAGACACTCTTATTTTGTAGTATAGTAATGATGAAACCAACAAAGAAACTAGCCTTTAAATCTACATCTACACTAATATTATAAAGAGGAAAGATTTGTACCTATTTTTGTAAGTTTGTATGTTTGTAATGAATAGGCTCAAAAAGTACTGGGCCGATTTAAAAAATTCTTTCACCAATAGAATGCTACATTCTTCCAATTTGACATAGGCTACATTTCATTTTGAAAAAAATTAGGGATCCTTTGTAAAATTTGAACAATGTAACCGAAGGTGTAGAAAAATGAGTCTTAAAATTTATTTGTCTACCCCGTGCGAAGCCGGGACGGGCTGCTAGTACCTAAATATAGGATTACAGAGTCTAAACATACCTTAGTCCATACCTAGTCTTTACATACTTCAGAGGGTGTTTCAGACCATCAAACTGAACAAATTTCACTACGGGGCCAATATTGAAATTAGTTGTTCCATAGAAAATGTCAATGGGTACTCGACTCGACTCAAATGTATAGAACAACAGCAGCAGATATTTTTTTCACGATGTCAATGTTGGCCCAATAGTGAAAGTTGTTCAGTTTAATGGTCTGAAGCATCCCCTCAAGCATAACGCATTTAAGTTTACACCCTGTATACAGGATCCTTCTTAATACGCTGACACTTTTTAAGGGGATGATCAGACTGTCAAACTGAACAACTTTCTCTATGGCACAAATTCACAAAAAAATTTTCCATACAAAACTGCAAACCTACTCGCGCCAAATCTATGGGACAGCAGATTTTTTTTCGCGATTTTGATGTTGGTCCCATAGAGAAAGTTGTTCAGTTTGACGGTCTGATCATCCCCTTAAAAAAGTGTCAGCATATTAAGAAGGACTCTATATTATCTGCTACCGATTCCGAACACTTGATCCTCCAAGGTAAAGACGTTCCTTTGATCTCTGACCCCTCCTCTCTGCCGTGCACCCCGCACCCCGCACCCTCACCCCCGCTCCCCTCCTGACGCAAATTGCTCAAAGTGATACGGTGGGACAATCAGCGATCGACCATTTTATATCTCAAGGTTTGCATAATTCAATATTTATGTATACATAGCATAGGATTTTTCGTCTATATTATGATGACAAGACAACGATATAGAATATACAACGTGTTAATGAATAAGCGCAAAACCTCATACACCCCAACTGATTTATAACAAAATAATTAGATTGTAACATTAATTTCATTATTTTTATAGTTAAAATTTAAAGTTATTCACATTTTAAGTTTTGAGGCAAAAATGATTTGTTATCATTTCAGCAATGAATGAAAGCGCTAACGTGCTCATGGATACATTTTAAGAATCTTGTTTTGGTTGTAAGTAGGGTGAGAGTGCCCGAGCGGTGGGTTGAGATCGAGTTCAGTAAATTTTAAATTATACAAACAAATTATTTAATATTTTGAAAAAAAATACCTATGTTGAAACCTTGATAATTGGATTCTGCTCTCGATTCTAAACAAACTATACACAACCTATAGATAGCCCAATCAATTTATGTAGTTTTGTTAGGAGGGGTGGAAAGTAATTATGAATAGGACTTTTAAACTGTAACCGTCACTATTTAGTGACACAAAGACTATCTGAATGTATTTTTCAAAGCTTACTGTAGGGGTTCTACAGTTATATGCTAAGATGATGCTAAGTTGATGATAGATCGTGTTTGCGGAGTAATGTTGGAAGGAAACGACCGCTGTGGTTGAGTGCGTTTATTGAACTGATATTATAATGATATGTGCTAATATTGTTAACTCTAAATTGCTAACGCCAGCAATGTAAATACAATAACCTTTGTACAGTTGACTGTACACTTAGAGTAGACAAAAATATTTATTGGTTATAATTAGCCTTATAAATGCTTTGACTATTTATACGTGGACTGGTTACGCGTGTAACTCTACTAACAAACATTTTTGCCACTTTTTGCGCGGGGCGAGGTTACATGAAATCCGCAACTTTGGATTTTATTCCCCATAACTTTAGATTCTAATTTTGAATGTCAAAAATCATGAAAATTAGTCTCGTGTGAACCCCAAACGTTCTAAGTTCGAAGTTATTATTTCGCAATTATAGGCTGTCTCGTTTAGTGATACGGTGTAAAATTGAATGTAAATGCACAAGATCAATTGTGCTTATACCGTGGCAGAGGGGAAATGCTACTGCAAGGCTAGTCCTTATAATAATTAGTCAAAGTATAAAGGTGAACAAAAATTTACCTCCACGTTTTTTTTAGAATTAGATAAATGCTAAATTTAAGGGGCTGTTGCTGACGTGATTTACTTAATTTTGGCTCTTAAATGATATACCGAAAAAAAAATCGTTAATAGTCCCAGGTAAAACCGTAAAATGGCTGGGCTAAGATACAAACAGCCGTGACTTGGGCACTATAATATTCATCATACAAATATTTGCCCAGGTTCACTACAGATTGAGCCCAAGCAGAATGCCCAGCAGTGGGTGAATGTGGGCTGATTTTTATTGATATGTTGGTTAAATAACAAAATCTAATCTCAAACTTTAACCCAACCTTTTCAATAATTCACGATCTTTTTCTACTACATAAAGTTTTATACATACCTACCGATTAATATAAATTCTGTCAAAGAGATCTACGGGTCCCCGGGGGGTTAGTCTGGGGTGCGGGGAGGGGTAGGATCAATCAATCAATTACTTACGGACCTCAGCTATTTGCATGTGGAATTCTTTTCTTAAAAAATATCAACCCGACCTGGGGTGAAAGGATTTATTTATTTGCGAAGAAATATAGGTTTTTTTTTCTTTGAAAAACGTCTATTCTAAAAAAGGTTTCAGGTTTTATATCGTAGTGTATGAACCCATGTCTATTTGAGATATTTCTTCTAGCCTAAGATTGACTGGAAGAAATATTTATTTGAGATAAGACCTACGAGTAACTTCCTGATTCAATGGGTATCAAATCGACATAGTGTTTGTTTTCTTTTTTGGTTGTGTTTTATATTAAAAAGCAAAACTTCTTAATATTTAGATAATTAATTTCAGACAATGGACGTGAATGATTATTTTGATGATCACAGAAACGAATTTGTTTTTTCAAAATTGCCTCGTACAGTCATAATAGGTTACCAATCTTATAAACGATACAAATAAATAATAATAAATATCTTGGACATTGACACACAAATTATCTAATCACATTTAAAGTACCAGAATCTAGCCTGGACTTGTGTTATGATGACTAGACAACGATATAGAATACACATATAGATATAAACATCCATGACTCTGATACAAATATTCATATTCATCATACAAATATTTGTCCCTTACGGGATTCGAACCCGCGACCCCCGGCACAGCAGGCAGGTTCAGTACCGACTGTGCTATTGACTGTCTAAATTTTATTATTGTTATACGTTTTAATGAATAAGTGCAAAACCTCGTACACCCCAACTAATTTTTAACGAAATAATTGGATTGAGACATTGCAAATTAAACGTTTTCGTGCAAAAACGATTTATTATTATTTCAGCAATGAATAAAAGCGCTAACGTGCTCATGGATACATTTGAAGAATCTTGTATGAGTAGTAAGTAGGGTGAGAGTGCCTGTGCGATGGGTTGACATGGAGTTCAATAAATTTTAAATTATACAAACAAATTATTTAATATGTGTGGGGATCTATTGTTTCTGCCTACCCCTCTGGGAAAAAGGCGTGAGTTTATGTATGTATGTATGTATTATTTAATATTTCAAAAAATGAAATCAACGTTGAAACCTTGATAATTCTATTCTGCTCTCAATAGAGAGCCACTACACAAACTACTTTCTAGTTTTGCGTTTATTCATTAACACGTTGTAGTAATAGGACACTTCCACAAAAAGCCTACCTGCTATAGTTAGATTTTTTCCCACGCAACGCTTTCGGTGCGCTTTGGTAACGCGGCGGCGTAATGCAGCGCTGCATAAGAAAAGGCTGTTAGTTAATAAACACACCATGCCGAAATTACGCCTGAAATGATATTGTGGTCAACCAGCCTTCGATGTTCGTCTGGTTTCGCACATTTGCTACTACAGACTATCGCCGGACTATAGTCCCGATTACGGCAGTACTGTGAGACTAGGGCCGTGGAGGGAGAGCAGCTGTCTTGAGAGCGGGGCAGCAGAAGCGGGGGGGGGGGGGTTCTTCCAATAAAAGTATTCTTCAGTTGATTTTCGCTAGCTTTCTTCCGGTTTTGCTGTGAGGACTCTTGTTGCGACTGATTATCGAACCGAGCGATCGAATTTACTGAGCCACCTCACGGCAATACCGTAGGGACGGCCATGTTTTATTTGCTAATTTTGTTTTGGTTTTACATCAATTTCACTTAGGTTTACACACATATTTGACAATATTTCTTCAACTATAAGATTCAGATACAAAACTTCTTATTGGTATAAAAGAACTTATAAGTCCCCGTATTTTGATATATGACAGTCTATTCTAGTTAGGATGGCCAGGTGACTAAGACAGAGTGAGGCGGAAAAATATACAGATTTTTACCGCACCGATTCAAACATTTTCATTTCCAAACAATTATAGGCATTCTATCTATAGCCTAGGTTTCTGTCTTAGTGCACCTGGACCGTATGCATTTAGTGCATCTATTTCTATGGCTCTATGTATGTGTTTACTATGCAAAATACGGGGCAAAGTGTTAAGTGTGAAAGCAATCTTTAAAAAACGTTACAATTTCTTATTTCTCTTATCTGAACTGTTATTTTCGTTAAATTATGATAAAGTTCGTTAATTACTATCTGTTCAATTTATCAGTTAAAATCTATCTATACTGTGACTCGAAAAATAAGGGTTTAAAACTTTGGTATCAAAAAAACACGATATTAGTAACTCTAAACAATGAAAAACTTATCCTAGCCTATCCTAAACTATTAAAAATGTAAAACTTTATTAAAAACACTTAACAACTAAACTTATACCTATAAACAACTAAAAAAAACACAATATTTAATAAAACTTTAAACTACGATAGATATGCATGAAATACATGACAAATACAAGACAAAAACTATAAAAAACTATTAGAAAATTGTATAAACATGATATACCCAACGTGATCAGTGCATTCTTTGAGTAAATAATATAAAAATGACAGAAGATTCTAATTAGAATTTGCACTGATAACGTTGGGTGTCTCACTTCGCGGGGAGGAATCGTAGCAGCACCGCCGCGAAATGCGTAGACGCACGAAGGCCAGCGAGGGGTGCCTCGGCCCCCGCAACCGCGGTGCGGGGAAGCGGGAGCCGAGGTAGACGTGGATACTCGCTGTCGTGAACAGATATAGTAACCCAATACCTGCGACACCTCTAACTGCCGAAATTGCTTCACGTAATTTCGGCCTCTGTGTTTCTACAGTCAGAAACAACAATAAAATCCTCTATTTTTGTTGTAAATTCAAAGCAACTCGGTATTTACTAAAACTAAACACCGTTTAACTCACAATGTATTCAACAGTTTAAACTTAAAGTTTGAACTGCAGTAGGTTTTGTTTGTTCCAGACTAAGATTAAACTAACTCTCGCAGAAGCGCCAATCCGATCTATTAGTGCAAGGAGGGATTAAAGTTTGTTTTGTACCTAACTTGCTTTGAGTATTTGAATCGTTTAGTTGGAATGACGTGGTACAATTGGGGATGCATTTTAGTAAAGTTAAATTTGTTAATCGTGTTTCAAATACCTCAAAATAAGTATTGTCATGCATGATCAGCTTAGATTATGTCACAGCCATCTGGTTAAATCTGCCATTTTTGATTGACAGGCTAGCCCGTTAATTGAATGACTAGGCCGAAAGTTGATTGAACAAGCGTCACTCAACGTTCAAGTAGTTGGCTGATTGTAAGCTAGCCCTTTGAACATGGCGGACGTAGAATCAGCCAGGTGCTCCAAATATAGTTCAATTTTGAATCACCTGGCTGAATTTCGTTGAACGTTACATTCTACGACTTGGCCAGTTGTCCTTTAGTCATTCAATTGAGTGTCGCCATTCAATGAACGGGCTAGCCTTTCAATCAAATGGCAGATTTAAGCAGATGGCTGCGTCTGATATACAGATGTAATCTAAGTGTTGACTTTCGCAGTAACATAGGAACCCGTAAAAAAGGTTTGGCTATATTTAAAAGTGCTTCAGACTATCAAACTGAACAACTTTCACCAAGGAGCCAGCATCGAAATAACGAAAAAAATATCTGAAACTTCATATAGTAGTTTAGCTTGATGGTCTGAAACACCTCTTTAAATGACCTCACTTACCATTTATACCGCGTATAATTTCCTTAGGCCTTAGTAAAGCGACTCGAACGAACGTCATTTTAAAAAGGTCAGGCCATAGATTCCGTAACCATTGTAAAATTACTATTTTATTATTTTTCTGTCCTTGAACATATACACAAATGGTACCAATATTGTAAATTTTATGAAAAAAATTTTTTATTTCGCTTCTCTTTTTTATTTCGCAGACGCCATATTAAAATAATATAGCCTATGTCACTCTCACAATTTTTACGAATCTAATGACACCTTACACGTTAAAATCCATCAAGCCGTTTAGGCTGTAGGCCGTGCCAAAGAAATAGACATACAAACAAATATACATACATACATTCGCTCGAAAAACATAACCCTCCTTCTGGCGCAGTCGGGTAAAAAACTATAAAAACATTACTAACACACATTTTCACAAGTGTTTCTTTTTTCACAACAAACTCATCAGGTTATTATGTTATTACAAATATATTCCTCAAGTTTTCACCAACCGACTGCGTACATACAGTGGGTTGTGTATTTACATAATGTATTGTAATGATCCCTTCGGCGGTCGTTGATCAATGGCCGAGCCGTTACAGAGTTTATTTATTATTAGATTTATATTTATTTGTGCTCCGGGAAGTGCTGGCGAGGGTAATACTTACTAAAGGAAATGTTTCTTTATAGGATAACTTGACTAGAAAATTTACATTGATAACTCGGAAACATCTTTTTTGACTGGGTCATTCTGAAAATCTAGCATAAAGGGTCCAATGCTGACGCTTTTTTCAGGGGATTAGGAGACCGTCACACTGAACAACTTTCTCTATGGCACCAACATCGAAATCGCGAAAAAAAATCAGCAGTCCCATACATTTAGCTAAAGTAGGCTTGCATTGTATGGAGTAGTTGATTTTTTTTTCGCGATTTCGATGTTGGTCCCATAGAAAAAGTTGTTCAGTTTGATGGTCTGGTACTCCCCTCCATGGTGCTGGTCCCCTTAAAATAGTTTCAACAAATTTTGTTATACCTTATAGATATACAGGGTGTAAGGAAACGTATCATTAACTTTTAAACCACATACTCTACCCATCAAACTTAACAACTTTTACCATGGGAGCAAACCTATCACTGAAAAAAAAATCTGCTGTTCCATATTCAACTGCAATACATACTCGACTAAAATGTATGAGACAGCTGATTTTTTTTTGTTCTGACGGGTTTGCTTCCATAGTAAAAGTTGTTCAGTTTGATGGGCAGAGTACGTGTTTTAAAGGTAAATGAGCTCAAATCTGATGTATCTACAGTGTGTGATTGAAAGAAGCCGACAAATTTTATAGGTGGTTCAGACCATCGAACTGAACAACTTTTACTATGGGAGCAAACCTGAAATAGCGAAAAAGAAAATCAGCAGTAAGGCCTACCATGAGTTTTCACTGTAGTTACGTCGCCAATTTCTGGTAATGGCAGGCCTACAGGTCATACATTTTAGTCGAATATTAAGCAATACCGTTTAGTATGGAACTCTAAATTAAGGTTATGACTATAAATTACTAGTTTAGGAAATCGCCTCATTAAAAAAATTAAAAATCGACGCAGAACTTCGATTGGTTAAAAACCTTCTACAATAACCTTTGACTAATGATTATAAGGACTAGCCTTGCGGTAGCATTTCCCCTCTGCCACGGTATAAGAACAATTGATCTTGTGAATTTACATTCAATTTTACACCTTATCACTAACCGAGACAGCCTATAATTGCGAAATAATAACTTCGAACTTAGAACGTTTGGGGTTCACACGAGACTACTATTCATGATTTTTAACATTCAAAATTAGAATCTAAAGTTATGGGGAATAAAATCCAAAGTTGCGGATTTCATGTTACCACGCCCCCCGCAAAAAGTGGCAGAAATGTTTGTTAGTAGAATTACACGCGTAACCAGTCCACATATAAATAGTCAAAGACAGTAACGCAATAGTATTGCCCTCGAGAGAACTTTTCAAGTTAAACTTAACACAAACCCGTAAACAATGCTTTAAAGCCACGGTTAAGGAACTATGAACTTAGACCGAATGAATTTTTCAAACCTGCGGATTTTCTTTTCTCCTCAGAAGTACTCTTCAATAATTCGTATAACTTAGAATGTACAGGCTAAAATAGCTTGATTCTCGAGACTTTGTGTTTGGAACTCTAAAGTAGGGTTTATCACAACTTTGTTGGAGCTTAGCAGTGATTAAGTTTTATCCTAAGATGTAACCGAAAAGAGGAAGATGCGGGTCTCTTGCACATTAATATTTAAGGTGCAAACGAGACATTTTGCTCGAATCGGAATAGGATAATCGCATGTTAATAAAATTATATTTCAAATAAATAAATTCAATAAATTCGTAAAAAAATTTAAAATCATGACATATTAAAAATAACAATTTATAATTTTCTGAATCGAAGTTAGTTGTACAGTTGTATTGGATTGAAATGATGTAAGGACATAATATAGTACCTACTTGTATAGTACAATACAATAAAAATTAAGTGTCACTTAATGGACCAAGAAAAGAAGACCTATCAAACGGCCAGTGATTGTCCTGTTTTGTCTCTATTAAAGGAAAGGAAAATATAGGTTAGGTAATCTAAGAAACCTTCCTCACAGTGAATTTTCTGTCGTCATTTTACTAAATCGGCTGTCTAATATTTATCTAAATATTGCCTTAATTTTTAAAAGCCCCATAAAAAATCAACGTGTCTCAAAAATTATATCTAACATGGCGTATTCCTCATTTAGTGCTATCTAAGGTTTCAAGTGTAGTTAGTGGCTAGGAGAGCAGCGGTAACTTTTGCCTGTTTCGGTTTTACTGGACAAATTAATGAGATGGGATATTGTTGGACTTAATAGCCTCTTTGGTGCTGAGTGTGTTTTCAACTTGTTCTTGTTTGTACTAAAAAAATGGCTTGAAAACTAAATAATGCAATTTATGGCTTTTTCAATTTTTGGCCCTCTGACGACCATGCGCGATTTGCGGACTTTATTACGGACTTACTTACGGTGCCCAGACCGCTTATACATAATTAGAGTTACATCTTCACCAAATATTTAGATGGGTTCCACAATACAATACAATACTCTCACCTCAGTGGATTTCGTTCTAAGCAGAAAAAGAATTAAGCACAACTTTTTCTACTTTCCGACAAAGAAACGTAAGTTTTCGATCCTACCCTTAGACTCCAGATGTTAATATTTTATAAGTTCAGAAACGAAGCCACTGTATCGTATGTATTTACAAGAATAATCACCTATTCGTGGAATAATTTAATAGGTTCGGCAACATTGTTAAAAAGTATTTATAAAGAAACCGGTCATGTGCGTATCGGACCGCGCAGTATTGAGTTCCGTAGCCATTTATATATTACCTTCGCATACTTTTTCAGGGTAAGGCTGGTCCACCAGGGTCTACGCCGCAGCTTGCGTGGAAATAACCCACCAGTAGCACGCTCGCGCGATCACGTCATAAGGTTTCCTAAGCGCTCTCATTGGTGGATTATATCCTCACACGTTGCCTCGTTGCCTCACATATTTCTGGTGATGACCAGCCTAAGTCTTGCAAGCGGTACGGTTGGTAAAAACAATTTCAATTCGACATTCAGTATGTTAACTAACTAAAAGCAAACATTTAAACCACGTAATCTGCCCATCAACCTGAACAACTTTCACTATGGAGCAAACCTATCAGAAAAAAAATAATCATCTGTTTCATACGATTTAGTCGTGTAGACATTGCAGTTTAATATGGAGAGACAGATTTTTTTTGCGCTGACAGAGTTGCTCCCATAGTAAAAGTTTTTCAGGTTGATGGGTAGAGTACGTGGTTTAAAGGTTTACCTTTAGTTAGTTTACAATTTTACATACTGTATTGACCAATATGAAAATTGAAATTTACAATTTACCTATCCTTATACCAAATTGAATGCATTCGGTTCATAACATAAAGGACGAACGGAATTGATTTTATAAGAGATCTTAATGTTACTATGGAACCCTGAAAGTAAAGATGCGGAAAATCAAAGCCAGAATTCTATTCGGTTGGTCAAATTTTTCATCTGACCAACCGAATAGAACTCTTGCGATTTTCACAAACAATGTTACACGAATTAGTAGGGAAAACTTGGATGTTCAGAAAAAATAAGAGAGTTACATAATTCAAACAACTTGACCCCTTAACTTAGTTTTGGGCCAGGGCAAATAAGGTTGTGACATGACTGATGATGATGATGATTTCTATTTACCATTGGTGTCTAAAGAAGTCAGCGGGAGCCCTTAGTGACAAATCAAATTTTACTTGTCAAAATCTATAGTTATTCCTACTCATAATTAAGAACATTTAGCTCAATCAATTGCAAAACTAAATTGGTAATGGGCGGGGCACATTGCTCGCAGAACCGATGACCAAAGTCAAAGTCAAAGTCAAGTCAATATAATTTATTCAGTATAGGAGCTTGCAGCACACTTATCAAACGTCAAATCTTTTTTAAAGCGACCGATGGGGCCTGCTAGTTTTTAAATCTCGAGTGGCAACCGCGCAGCGTGGGTAGGGCCCCCAAAAGGTGGACTGACTTCAAACTTCAAAGACTTTATTGCGACACAGTTAATATAAAGGTGGTTAACAGTATTTTACATAGAGCTCTGTGATCTGCCCATGAGCATGCAATATATGACGACCTGGTGAAGGCGGTGGGAACCCGTTGGATGAGGACAGCGCAGGAACCGGTCGTTGTGTCGGTCCTTGGGGGAGGCCTATGTCCAGCAGTGGACGCCCATCGGCTGATATGATAATGATAATTGAGGACAAGACAGCGCAAACTCATACTTTTGCTACCTGACTGCTTTTGTAAAGCAGTCGCTGCAGTCAATATCAGCTATGAGACATCATACCCCTAAACTCATTCGTATAATGTACCAAAGTAGCACATTTCCTTTAAATGGAGTTCTAAGGAGAACCTACAAAGGGTATCGGAACACGCATTATGCAGTAAATTCGGCAACAGCGGCATTATAATCGTCAATCGGCAGTATTTTGTGCCGAACCGCCGATAGCACGTATAAATCTCTGCTAACTGCCTGCGGACCCCTGGGCGCGATTTGACGCTCGTTTACATTCGGTTGCTACTTGCTTCTATCAGTGTTAAGCAGGCTTTAGATCTGCAATTGATCGCAGACTTTTCCCTAATGCCAAATCGCCCGTTAGCGGAATCGCAAGTGTGAAGGCAGGTCGCACGATCAAAACTTGGTCTCAGCCAATAAGCAGGCTCCTCCCTTCCACCCAATTTTGCGTATTGGCCTTGATCGTAAGCCTTTAAAACTGGCTAAAGGGCCTTGAAATGTCTTAAACATATTTTATTATTATGAGGATTATTAGGTGTTTTGAAATGTTCATAACCTAAATATTAAAGAAGAGTATACACGAATTAAGTATCCACGCGAAGTTGCAAGTAGTATCTAGTACAAATTAAACAGTGATCTCATTTTTGAGTAAGTCCTACATTTAATCAGATTCAAATCACGAAGCTATGCAAATATTCACAGAATTTATTGCCTTCTGATTACTAAACACGAGCTAGTTTAGCGTAATGACTATTAATAGATACTAGGTCTTAGCAACCGATTTAACTGCTGGTTGCAGGTTGCAATTTAATCATGTAGGTGGATAGAATAATTTGAGTGTTTTGATTGATTGCTGTATTTCATTGCAAAATATATCTTCTTAAGTTTCAACTACCTACAATAGAATCGAGTTTTACATTAAATAATTGGAACAGTTCAGACGTTGAAAGCTAAATCAGTAACTCATCTACTCGAAATTGAAAAACCAGAAGTGACATTTTTGAATCGTACAATGAGAGAGATTCAAACTTCATAATTTTTAGGTAATTTTCTAGTGCTTCAAAAATCGCACTCCAGTCCTTTCCATTACCACTAGCCATTGTATTCAAACGAGGCATAGTTAGAATTTCAATGAGAACCCTTTGGTCCAGGGCGTATTGTCGGAGCACGCTCCCGGAATCATAATGAAACGCCTTTGTTTACGGTAACCATCCTGGACGTTCGGGAGTCGGGACCCCGGCGCAAAAAGCGGGGGAATAATGGCGGTGGACGTGTGGAATTTTTTAGCAGAATTTGAAAGTGATAGGTATTTTGAGAGGATATGGAAGAGTAAAACGAAAACTTTCGACCATAGTTCTTTTGGGGGTGGTCAGAACCTTTGCTAAAATAACCAACTACTTTTTAAGCTGCTAGTAAGGTAACCTCTTCACCTGAGCGGCTTGCACTATAATTGACCTAGTCGCGACCACCGACCGCCAAGTTTCACCACTATACAACGTGTTAATGAATAAGCGCAAAACCTTATACACCCCAACTGATTTATAACAAAATAATTCGATTGAAACAATAATTTCATTATTTTGACAGTTACAATTTAAAGTTTTTCGCATTTTAAGTTTTCAGGCAAAAGTGTTTTCTTATCATTTCAGCAAAGAATGAAAGCGTTAACGTGCTCATGGGTACATTTTAAGAATATTGTTTTGGTAGTAAGTAGGGTAACAGTGCCCGAGCGGTGGGCTGAGATCGTGTTCAGTAAATTTTAAATATTACAAACAACTTATTTAATATTTTGAAAAAATTACCTATATTGAAAACATGATAATTCGATTCTGCTCTCAATTCTAAACTACTTTCTAGTTTTGCGTTAATTCATAAACACGTAGTATATTCGGCTAGCCTCAAAAACGCTGCATATAACAGCAATAGAAACCTCTTCCTTACTCGCCTCGTGCGATACCCATAGGTCTAATTTTCATTGGTAACCTTGTCCGTCCTTAAAAGGCAAGCTAGTGTGGTTACCATACTAGTTTATAGTATCTGTGTCCCAAACTAGAATAAGGAGTCGGATCGGAATCACAGCTCTATTGGCCAGCGATAATAGTCCGATAGCGCTGGCCTATTTTGATGTCATAAGTTTCAATAATTCTAAAGTTGCTTATTTCTTGCCTGTGGATACAGTTGTACATATGAAGCTTATTATCGAGTTTTGTGTCACTTCTGTCACTTGCATTTTCAGTAATTTGATGATTTGTGGTTGATTCTTTTTATTCAAATCCAAACTGGCAAAATTTATTTAAAGTTTAAAATAATTATGTTATCATATCTAGGGTAACCTGCGGAGTGTGAAAATACAGTTTGTGTCATCTTCGTCCAGTGCAAACTGACATAGGGTCATCATGTAAAAACAGAGCAAAAAAAAATTTCAAATTAGTGAAATAGCTATTTCCTTTCTCAGATCACTTACTTATGCCTATTTATCAAATTTGTGCCAAATTAGGGCACGCAATTTTAAGATTTTTAATTATTTTGTGTTTCCAAGCTGTAATCGCTTCAAAAAAATATTACAATTATTCGAGTTTTATATTCAATATCATAAATGCATGAAAAATCGACATTGTAAATTTGTGTCATTTTCATCCACGATATTTACTTATATGAATATAAAAATACAAAAACAATGGTTGCGGTCGAAGCGCGGCGGCGCGGCGCGGCGCAGCGCGGTGGGCGGGGGGCATACGCACGCACAGCACGGCACACACGTTCGTTCGGTACCTACGATTTCTAGCGTTCTTCGATTCGCTTCGGATTTATTGGGTAGCATGGCACCGTGATATTATAGCGTTAACACACCTTCGCTCTCTTTCTATTTTCACATGAACGAACGAGATAAAAGGCGTGATAAAGCCGTGTAACGTGCTTCTGAACTAATATAACGGCATAACTACCTACCGCTTTTTCGTTAAGGGCCTACGTCGAAAAATAATTGAAGCGAAATGGGCGTGGCTCAGTCGCAGCAAGCGCCCCGCGCCCCGCTACCGAACATCGTCGCGCACTAGCCCGCGAAAATTAAATCACTCAAAATGCATAGAAGACGCTTCGCTGTTAAGATATTATTAGTACCTTTTGTCGTATGAAAAAACACAATATATCATAATTAAGTATCGTTCTATTTATCCTCCTTGATCAATTATTAATTTATTACAGGATCAATTACGGACAACCAATTTATAGATAGAAACAATACCTAACTAACGATACTCTTTAATTGATTTCACTTAAAAAACTTAAAACTCATTAATATCATACCGAAAATCACTGTACCTATCTAGAAGGAAAAAAACTATCATTACAGGATTTTGTTTTACTTTATAGTACGAGAGCTACCTGTTGGTAACTTTACGTCATTAGGTCCCGTAATCAAATCAATTCAACTTCTTATTTTGTACTTGTAATTGATATAATACAAGTCAAAACATTCTATGGTCAAAACATACCGACTATCTAGATGAAACCTGGAAGTTATTTTACGCCGTCAACAAAACTGTAAGAAGAACGTGAAAAAATAAGTTTCGTAATACTGCAATAATCTCAGTTATTCTCGATACCACAAGAACTTTCAGGTTGAGAAGTTGTATAACACTCATAAACCTATTTTGAAAATCCATAGGTAATTCTAAAATACCTCGCATCCCTCAGATGCATGGCATAGCATTGAAGGATGAGGATGATGCAGGATATTATAACAGGTATGAATGAATTTTATCAACATTTATTTACAAAATCACTAATAATATTTATCTTATTTACATTAGTACATTACGATAAGTGTGACTTAAGTAGTTCATTATTGCACAGCGTCTTAAACGTATATGCAGGTTTAGGTTACAGAGTGCTGGAAAATTATTTACAACTTATTACCTTTTATTTTCTCTCATACTTCTGGTATGTTCCTGCCTACGTTTCAAATTTAATGTTTTGTTTTTCATTATCACTGTTTCTCCGAGTACCCCAGGAAAATTAGGTGAAAAAAAGGGTCAACCTCGGAATGAGAGATAATAAGCTACAAACTTCTTTAAATCATCGTTATGACATCCTATACGTTAGGTCAAATGTCACATAAAATCTCGTTTATGCAGGTCAAAAGATTCAAGGTAAAATGTCAAAAAACAGGTCTTTAGGAAATATCTTCTTTTCTATGCTCTAAATGACCTTTGAAGTTTTAAAAAAAATTGTAGAACTTTAAATTTTCTTCAAATTTGGTCATTTATAATATTTAATATAGTTAACCGTTCTTGAGATAGATAGGTAGAACGCAAAGAGTTGTAACTCCCATAACGGTTTGCTCCCATAGTAAAATGATACTTTTCCTTACACCCTGTATATTATTATTTGGCGTTATTAATGAAAATATATAATTTCAATAACTATACACGAAAGAAGATGATGAAGAATTATTTCGAGTTTGCATCAATCGGGATAGGGAAAAACGAGTACAGAATGGTGACCCTGAGCAGCGCGCATTGAAGATATTGAATGAAACCAGTCACCGCCTGCCCGACAGACGCTTCAAAACAATACTTATATGGAAAGAAGACGACATGAAGATTCCGAACAACTACAAAAACTCACTCAAATGGCTGCACAACCTAGAGAAGAAACTAGACCGAGGTGAAGACCTGAAAAAGAAATATGAAGAAAGAATGCAAACCCTCTTCACTTTGGGCTACGCCGAGGAAGCTACCACACCGACGGTGCCAAATAAAACATGGTACCTACCCCACTTCGCGGTCATTAACCCCGCGAAACCGAAGATAAGAGTAGTACACAACGCCACAGCGAAGACAGCCGGACGCAGCCTGAACGATATGCTACTCTGCGGTCCTGACTTGGTGCAATCTCTGCCGGGAGATGTAATGCGATTTCGTCAACACCAACACGCCGTGTCAGCTGACATAAAGGAATTAATGTTTATGCAAATATGAGTTCAAGAGGACGACAGAGAGGCACTACGATTTCTATAGCGGGGCGACGAGAGAGGGAACCAGCGACCGCGAGAGTACCGCATGACTTCGGTGATCTTCGGCGCGATGTCATCACCATGCACCGCGCTATACGTGAAGAATAGAAATGATTCAGACTTCAAAGAAAAGTATCCTGCAGCCGCACGAGTCATTGAAAAGAACCACTACATGGACGACTACATAACAAGTTTTCCGACCGAAAAAGAAGCCAAAGAAGTATCGAAATCAGTCGACTACATTCATCGGCAAGCCGGCTTCGAGCTATGCGGATGGGTGTCCAATACAAATTCAGTAGTACAGCAGTTTTCCGCCAACTCGGGCGGCGCCACGGTCTCTATCGGCGGGAGCGAGGTCCGATGGTACAACGGGCCGAGCTTCCTACGAAACCACGAACGAGAATGGCCACAAGAGACGAAGACAGAAGCACCGAAGACAGGAGAAGAGAGGGGACTTGTCACGTCACCCACCAGCGACCTGACCACGCTCACCTACCTCGAATCGAGCGATTTTCGTCGTTCCCACTTTTGCTACGAGCTACGGTGCGCATGCTACAGTTTGTCAATTTATGTCGAAAGAAGAAAAATGAAACAGTATTGGCTACGAAGCGCAAACGAACGAAAGAAAACAATAAAAACGACTCTGATTGAAAGATTGATAAGAAAACACGCAAGAGCGAGACACCGTACGTGAAGAAATGAGATAGCAACACCATCGGTATCGAAGCGCACTAACTCATTCGCGCTGAGAAACTATGGTGGAAACCTGTACAAGAAGATTGTCTTTCCGAAGATTTACGTCGAGTAAGGAGCGGCGCGGCGCCTCAGCCAGGAGACAAGCTGTCGGCGCTATCAGTGGTCGTCGGCGAAGATGGCTCAACGGAAGAATCCACGTAGCACCTGACATCGTTGAAGACACTGCGAGCCCGACCGTACTCGACGGGAAACACTACTTCACGCGACTTTACATACAACACGTACACGAGCGACTACATGGCGGTATCGAAACCGTCGTGAATGAGCTACAGCAGCGACTATGGGTACTGAAGATACGACCCACGGTGCGTGAACGTCATCAAACACTATCAACTATGCAAGATACGAAGAGCGAAGCCTACTTCTCCGGCAACCGGCGACCTGAGGAGGTTCGTGGCACGAAGAGGAGTGCCTAAGGAGCTATGGAGTGACAACGCGACGTGCTTCAAGGCTGCGGAGAAGGAGCTCGCCAAGGCCGCGCTGGCGGCGGTCAGCGAGGAGGCGACGGCGCGGCGCATCACCTGCCGCTACGTACCCCCGGCCTCCCCCTTCATGGACAGCGTGTGGGAGCGCATGGTACGCACTGTGAAGGAGGCACTGCGCGTCAAACTCCACGAGCAGTACCCTAGCGACGAGACACTGCTCACCCTGCTCGTCGAGTCGGAGAACACCGTCAACTCCCACCCACTCACACACGTGGCGGTGACTCCAGAAGAACCGGAGGCGCTTACACCCAACCACATCCTGTTGGGACCCAAACGACCTCACCGCGCGCAAGCGCAGCGCGCTCAACGCCTGGCGGACGTCTTCTGGAGCCGCTAGGTCAAAGAGTACCAGCCTCTACTCCAAAACCGGCGGGAGCCTCACACGACCAGCGCACGCTATCGGCGACCTGGTACTCGTCTGCGACCCCACCCTGCCCCGCAACACATGGCCGACAGGAAGGATCGTCGCGGTCTACCCAAGGCGAGACGGCGAGGTGAGGATCGTGAACGTCGTAACCAGCAACGGGCATGTCATCCGGAGACCGACCAAGAGGATCGTCGTGCTACAGGTTGGATCGCAGAGCTGCGACGGCAGGAGAAATGTGCACGACAGAACCTGAATTGACTACCTTTGTACATAGTTTTTTACATTACTTCGTTTATTTCGTTTTATATACCCTTTTATACTAGTAGGATAAGTTTAGGTTAAGTGTTCATTTCAATAAATAAATTTGTCTTATTAGAATTAGGGCTTAGCACATAAGTTATGTAAATAGTTCTAATAGGATTCTTATTTTATTTCTCTAGTGACTTCTACCCCAGATTAGATTAGGTACACTTCCCTATTAAAATTAAAGCATAGCACAAGTAAATAAAACAATTAGAATCGAGTTCGAACTTATAAATTCCAATTAGAAATTGCGCCAATAACCTTCACTACCTCATTAGAAGGGGTAGAATGCTATTAGAAATAAGTGTTAGAAAGAGACAGAACGCTCCATCTCTGTCAGCGCATACAAGCGAGCGAGGGGGCCCCGGCGTCCGGAACCTGTGTTATGAGGAAGCGGGGGCCGGGGTAATATAAATATTGTACCTTTCCTTTTCGTTCTGCACTCTGTTATGCACCGGCGGATGATGCACATGCTATTTTTAGAATAAGAAAATAAGTATCTTAACTATATAATTATATTGGTTTGTAAGCGTAGAAATTAAGATTGCATGAGAAATAAAGAGATTTGTATTCAGGGCAAGAGTGCGGGGTAAGGAGGGGTGGTCGCTTGAAAATAATATAAAATGGCGCCAAATCGGCGTAGATTCATTCCGGATCCAGCACTCAAGAAAGAAACAACTTGGAAGAAGAAACTCTCTGCGACCACTCGCCTTCCCCACCCTGCCCTCCAGCCTGGCTCACCACACTGACGACCATACAATTAAGGGCCACAGAGTTTACAAACTGTCATACCAGGCAAGATGTTCCGGAGCAATAGAATCCTTCAACTCGGTAAAAATACTGACAACGGTTCATAAATACGTTTATAACCAGATTCCATTATGGCAAATAAATATAATTATTTGAAGAATTACGTGACCGACGACTTAAGGGTAATAACAGCTAGCTCTTGGTCTATGAAGTCCAAAAAAACTGCTATACATATTTGAGTGAGAAATATACTTAAGAGAAGTTTATTCCGAATGCGTAAATGCGCGCTGCATACAAACGAAGTCTGGTGATATTTTCAATACTAACCAATCAGTAAATGAAAAATTTGCAGAAACAATCTAGAAGTCAGATTTTCGTTAAAAATATTAAGTTTTAATGCTAGAATTAATTTAAGATTTGTATGGAAATCTTTGAGGTATTGTAACTTTTATTTAATTTCGAATACCTACAATGTTAATTGTTAATGAATTATGTGTACGAGAAAAAAAATAAACTAAACAACCCTAAGGAACGTGGGTCGAAAAACGAACGCACTTGTTTGTCGCAACTTGCACTGAATACGAATAATGTAAAACAAATACCCTCTCTCGCGCCGCTCGTCTCGCCGGCCGGCGCCCGCCGCCCGCGCCCGCGCTCCTACCCGCGTTCGCCCTTCGTGCGAAGAAGTCTGGTATTTTGTTCAAATAATAAGATTTCGTGGATAAAAACAGCACAAATTATGAATAGTGTTTTGTTACACTATAATAATCAAAACACGTAAACTCGAAGAACTTGCATTTTCTTTTGTAGATTTTACAGGGTGTTGAGATAAAAAAATAAAATATCTGTAAACTTCGTGGATGAATTCGACACAAAATATTTTAAACAACAGATATCAGTACTCTAAAACGCGTAACACCTATTTAACCTATTGTAATATTTTTTTGAGCTAGTTGGGCGACATGTTAGGTACTGGTTAAATATTTGGATTTCCGTGGACAGAGGTGACACAAAATGCCTATGTACATCAGTTACTACTTCGTTATTATCCTGAAAGTAAAATTTTCATCTATGATTTTCTTTTCGTCCAATACTGATCGAAAATACAAATACCTAAATTTCTACCTATGCAAGTACCTAAAATGACACAAACTTATGTATTAGGTTTTGCAAATGGTCCGGAACCTATATGCAAAAAACAAAAAACTTTAGAGTTTTTGAAACCTCAAAACCTAGCGCTATCGGTCTATAAGCTTGACAATAGTTACTGGGACATTTAGTTGAGTTCGATAAATGGGTTGTTTTATTTTGCATTTTATTTTATATGATCCCAAAAAAAAAACACTGTTCAAAGTCAAAAGTCAAAATAATTTATTCAATGTAGGAACTTCAATTCAATTTTTGTTTAGTGGCATCCGATGTGTTATCACAATTCAGCCAATTTCTCGTTATGTGGAGAGTATACGAAGGAAAATGAACAATAGTATTAATTAAGTCTAGCGTGGCAGTTTTGCCAATGTAAGTAGTTTATAATCTCAAGTGATTGTTTTAAGGTTAAAACACAAAAGAGTTCACAAGAGAGTTCACAAAATGGTGGAGCCACGTGCAAGCCCAACGCGCCGATACGCACGCGCGTCCGTACTCCGCCAGACTTGCAGCGCGACTCAATATAGGAACTTGAAGCACACTTATTAAACGTCAATTCTTTTTTTAAGTTACCACCGCGTCGGAGCGTGTTGTCGCTGTAGAGAAGATGCGGCCATTAACTCTATAACAAAACATGACTTAATGATTACTACAATATAAATTCTTAAGCTAGGGTTATGTATACAGTAATACATAGTCTATTTAATTAAATAAATGTTACTATACAGTAAACTATAAGTTAGTGACACTCAGACCCAAGCATTTTGATCATTTAAATACTGAATTCCTCTACTGAACTGTTCCATACTAAACTGCAAACCTACTCGAACTAAATGTATGGGACTGCTGATTTTTTTCGCGATTTCGATGTTGGTCCCATAGACAAAGTTGTTCAGTTTGATGGTCTGGTCAACTCCTGCAAAAGTGTCAGTATATTAAGAAGGACCCTATACAAGATGTTACACAGTTGCATTACTTTAAGGGGTGATTGCGCCCATGATACTGAACAACTTTCCCTAAGAAAACTATAAATGTTAACTTTTCATACAAACGTAATACCTTCTGATTGCATTTAGTATGGGAAGTCAAATTTTTTGTTTTGCCTATATCCTATAGGTTTCTTAGGGAAAGTTGTTCAGTATCATGGGTACAATCACCCCTTAAAGTAATGCAACTATTTACCCTAACATCCTGTATAAAAACGAAGTCTTTATTGTTATAATATGACTTCTCTTCACAGAGATGAGTGAGATAAAGTATTTCGGCAAGTTATGACTTTTTTAGAGAGAGCTTCCGTTGGGTTGGAGTTGAGTTATATGTACTCGTATAGCAGTGAAGTGGTTTTGTGTTATTAACGTAATGTGTGTTATTGTGGTTTATATTACCAGATTTATATTGCGTTTGGGCTCTTTCAGGAAAAATGCTAAAGGGTATGTGATGACAATTTTATGAGAACTTTATTGAAATGTCAATTCGGAGCGCGCTCCATACAAACGAAGTATGGTCACAGGTCCGGCACTTCAAATAAAGTTTTGGATATTACATGATGGCGTTCGAACATGCGCACTTGGTGCAAATTGTCTTTGACATAATGTGTAGGGTTGACTTACCACGCATCGTATGAACATCATCTACGTATTTCGTTACTTTTTATTGTTCGTTCTGTTATTAAAAATTGTATTTGAGCTAAAGAATTACAGAAAATGTGAATTTAGCGTAATTTTTCAACTTTTTTTATGCACTGAAAAGACTCAATTTTATTTAGTCAAAAACTGCGGGTGCGCGCGTCCGACTGCATTCCCTTGCTCGGCTTCCCTCAAGTTTCCCAGAAAGTGTGAGGTGAGGTGGGGTATCTGAAGTCAGAGGGCGGCGGGGTGTGGCCGTTCTGTATGTAGAACTATATACTCTTACCTATTCTGTAGTATGGTTATATTTTCAATGCTAACCAATTAAAGTCAATGAGATTTTCCAGAAACAATCCAGAAACTAATTTCTATGCGTGTATGTTGTCAAATTTTCGTTATTCTTTTTTCGACCCATATTCCTTAGAGAAAGTTGATTAGTTTCATTGTCTGAATGCACCCTTAAAAGGAAAGTCCCTCGTTCAGTGCCATCCACTATATCCGCTGTATGTAAATTCATTTTACCGTTTCATTATAAACAAACTGTTTAATACGACGATTATCTAGAAAAAGTGCACTAGAGATAAATAAATGTGTATTCGCGCATATTTGCCTCCTTTTCAAGAATTTCCCTGAGGATAGAAATCGCTCTCCAAAATTACACACACATGGCCTTGCGCCTCTCCACTCAAGACACATGACCCTTCAACCATGTTAATGCCATGAAATCATCACGATCTTTTGACAACATTATTTATTTAAATCACCTACTTTATCAGATTGGTTTATTTATAGCTGGATTTACCCAAACCATTTAGGGCCCACCCACACATCACCACGACACGCGACGTCGCGTTGTTTGACTACGGGACCACAGATTATTTAATAGTCACTTTGTAAAAGATACTGCACACTCCCGATTTCGCCTAACCGTTGCCTTAGAGTGAAAACCTCGGAAATTAAATTTTAATTTTAAGTTTAATTACGTCTCTGGAAAGAAAACTTCGCAAAGCATGTCCTGATTTCACTCAAAAAATAATTGAATACTCGTAACGCCATCTATAACGTGTATGAAATGGTACAACATTTTTTTAGGACGCCGTTTTTTCTTCTTCCTGAAAAGTTATCTATTTTACACTTACGAGTTTTTCACTCTAAGGCGTCGTTATGTCAATGGATGACATCCTGTATCTCATGAGATACGCGGTCACGTAGGTGCTTATCGCAGCTGTCAAACGCTAGTGACAGAGCACTGACAGAACCCTCAAAAACTGTCATATTATTAAGGACTAACTGCGTCCGTGGTCTAATGGGCAAGAACATTGAGCTCTTGACACGGAGGTCGTGGGTTCGATTCTCACGGGGAACACCTAGTCACTATTCAATAGTCTATGTCACTTTGTGCGTTTTTCCCCAGTTGGTTAGGACATTGCAGGCTGAATCGTCTGATGGTCTAAAAAGAAAGATGATACCGTGCTTCGGATGGCACGTCAAGCCGTTGGTCCCGGCTACTATCTGTGGTGGTAGAAGTCGTTACATAAAAACCACGTCAGGGGCCGTAAGGCGGTCTGAAAAAACTGTGACACCAGGGCTTGCTGCCCACACAATAAGAAGATTAAGGACCACAGACTGAGAAAATAATTGTGATTTGAGAAATGATTTGATATTTGTGTGTCTACTGACATCTGTTGTTCCTTCCCCCCTTATCCCTCCCTCACCCGTCACAGACACTCATATAAAGACGCATTCGGAGAAATAATTCAAAACCTCCAAATGTCTCTCGCTTCGCTCCGAGATGAATAAGTAAGGCAATAAATTGTTATATCCATTAAGGAGTTATGAGCCTGAGTGCGGACGTGTGCTTTCTGCACGTTTATTCATAATGGAGGCTGTTTTTAAATTTCCCAGGTTTATATTGAAAGCTTCTAAAACATTTTTTGTTCCGGTACTAGGTAGGCAAAAAAATTGTTGTTTTTAACGCGAATATTATACACCTACTGCAGAAATAGATGACGAGTAGTTTAGATTGAACCATCACATTCCTTCCCATGGGTACGTCAAGTCAACTCCATAGGCGTGCGTGCGTGGGCGTGCACCAGTCATGGTCCGGCACTTTAAACAACGTTTTATATTTGACATGATGACGTTCGCACATGCGCACTTTGCGCAAATTGTGCATGACATATGTTGACTTACCACGCATCGTATGAACATCATTATTTGTTTTATAGTTCATTCTGTTGTAAAAAATAGTATTTAAGCTAAAGAATCACTGAAAATTTGAATTTAGCGTTATTTTCCAACGTTTATTTTTAATGATAGAAAATAAAATATATTTATGTAGTCAAATACAACGGTTACGCGCGCCAGACGGCATTCCCTTGCTCGGCTCCCCTCAAGTTTCCCCAGAAAGTGCGAGATGAGGTTGGGTATCTAAAGTCGGAGGGGGGCGGGGGTTGCCGCTTTGTATGTAGAACTATATACTATTACCTATTCTGTGCCAGAGTGTTCAAACCAGGCCTATGACAGCTTTAGTTCCGATAGGTCTGTTTGGCGCTGCAGTCACAATTTCCCTTATGAAACGTTATCATAGGACGCCATATTAAACTTACAGCAGCAGCAGTGTCGTGCCGAGTTGTTGCGTCAGAAGCTTATATCTTGTGTTTTTCCTGGTATTTTCGCATGAGTTCACAATCCTTGAGAAGCCCTAATTCTTGCAACTACAATTTCTATACAAGTTGGCTTGACGACAGCAGCGCCACAACGGCACTGTTGGAACTAAGTGAAAATTTCACTGTTGTATCTGCTGTAGCTTGCTACATATCAGTCAGTAATCTGTAGTCAAGTCTGTGACGAGGCCTCAAATTACGGATCTGTCAATGATAACTTATATGTCAAGATAGACAGTCGAAGCTAAGAACGCGTCCAAAAAAATTTCAGCCTGTACTGGCCTATAAACCCTATCGCTATGCACGCACACAGACATTATTTTTATGCGCACCAATCTAAGAAAGTTGGCCCCTTTTGTTTTATACGGTAGAAGCCTGATGCTCAATCTAGACATATACTTTATCTAAGGGCTGGTATAATTATGCGATTACCTCCTTGTAGTTGGTAACGACACTAACAAGGTAAGTAAGGTAACCTCTTCACCTGAGCGGTTTGCACTATAATTGACCTAGTCGCGACCGCCGACCGCCAAGTTTCACCACTGTATAAACAGGATCCTTCTTTATATGCTGACACTTTTGGGATGATCAGACTATAAACCTGAACAACATTCTCTATGGGACCTAAATCGCGAAAAACAAATCTGCTGCCCCATAAATTTGGCTCGATCGAATTTCGATGTTAGTCCCATAGAGAAAGTTGTTCAGTTTGATGGTCTGATCATCCCCTTAAAAAAGTGTCAACATATTAAGAAGGACCCTGTATGCTGACACTTTATAAGGGGATGATCAGACTTTCTCTATGGCACCAACAACGAAATCGCAAAATCCGATCGGTTTTCTCCCACAGTAAAAGATGTTCAGTTTGTTGTGTAGACTCTTAGTTTAAAAGCATGCTAATGATATCAATTTCACCCTGTATAATTTAAAAAAAAAGAGTTCTCTGTTATTACGAAGGATTTATAATCAATTTTAAAACCGCCCGGTAATATCACGTACCTATTGAGCTCTCAACCAAAAGGCACTCAATATGAGAGTTACATACAAAGCGTAGTAACTCCGGTCCTCTGTGGAAGTGTCGTCATAAAACCGTTGTGTGTGTTTCATACAATACTATAAACCCGAGTGATTTTATTAAACCGCCACCGTTGACAACAGAGGGAGGCACAGTACTGACGAACTGATTGTACAACGACTCGATACTCCCGGAATATACAGGGTGTAAAATAAAATGTTTATATATTTTAGAAGGTCCTTCAGGCCATCAAACTGAAAAAGTTTCACTATGGCGTCAACGTCGAATATGCCAAAAAAAGTTTTTCCATAGAAAATGTCAATGACCATCAACCAACATTCAAAACATTATTTAAGTTACCTTTTAATAAAAATATGCCAAATGCTTGAGTAAAATATAATTTCAAAAATATTTTATTATACAGGATCTAATTTAATATGCTGACGGTTTTTTTAGGAGGGTGATCAGACTATCAAAGTGAACAACTAAAACAATATAGTAATAGTGAAAAAAAAATCTGCTGTCTCATATACTTTGGTCGAGTAAGATTGCTGTTTTATATGGAACAGCAGTTTTTTTTTTCGCGATTTCGAACTCGGTACCATATAGAACGTTGTTCATTTTGATGGCCTGATCATCCGCTTAAAAAACCGTCAGCATATTAAGAAGGGCCCTAATACATATAAGATCTGTAACACTTTTTTGACTGACAAAACATTTGTCAAAACACTATAATTACAGTCCAAAATGTGGAATAAATTTCGACAAAATTGCATTGATCATTGACAGGTCCATCCATCCAATGGTTGTCGTCAATTAGTTGTCCAATGGTGATAAGACCACTCTTTGTGCCCTTCTCATTGTTGTTATAAATTATACTTGTCTTTTCTTGGTGTGCAAATAACTAATATTTATCTTATCTTATGAATGAATGGTGACATTGTACTGTTTAATCATTAATACTGTTGTTGAAACGTCACCGAATTGTACAATATTCGTATCTTGAAGACGGAGCGGAGGACAACTTTTTAATTTTATTTCCTGTGTCGAGCTCGTCCAAATTAATTTCTTTAAATTGTAATAGTTTTTGTACTGTTTGCATTTACAGTAATATTAGTCTTATTTTTTTATTGTAATATCTTTGTTACCCGTTTAGTACTGATACCATATTTCTTTCGATGGGTGACTAAGGGATGTGTCATTTTAGGCCATAAGGTCAAGTTTTTGCTCCATGGATCTCAGCTCTAATTTTTCCCACTTCGTATGAGACGACTAAGGGATGCTTATTTTGCAGCGTATTTATGGGAGAAAGGTAAGAAAGGCTATCTATCAACACGTTAGTATGATGGTCTGAAGCACCCCCTTTCAAATGTAAAGTACTTAAGGCTCTACCGCCCGGTTTCAGCGTGAAATTTGGTAACTTTGCAACCATTTTATACATTAACTATTGCACTTTTTAAGCAGAAAACAAACCTGAACAATCTACAGGACATGAGAAGTGATTTGGTTCCTCTCAAAATCTATTTTTATTTATAAAACTGACGAAAAAGGAATCTTAAGTCACCCTTTTTTTTCCAGTTGTAACCATTTTACTCTTACATTGTTGATCGGAAGAAAATGAAAATTTACAATATACTTCACAATACAACATTATAATGATGTGGTTTTCTTATTTTTTGAAAAGTAATAAAAATCATCAAATTTTTCAAAGAAAACGGCTTAATTCTGACCGAACCCACGGGCTCTATCACTTCGATTAGTATGGAGAATCATGTTCCTGGGCGGATACGCCTTAAATTTACATTCTGTATAAACTTAACTAAAAGTGAGCCAGTGAGATTAAATGATTAACTCGATGAATGTAAATGAGGCATAAGGGAATTAAAATATTTAATAACAGAACTTAACAAAGTCTCTGTTTAATCCTTCTTAGATAACTTACCGTGACTGGATGAGGATGGCCCAGGAAGTTGGAATAGGTATTGTCTATACCTGGAGAGCAGACTGCCTTACATGCGGTGAAACATAAAAATATCGTCCTTCTTTCGTAAATTCCCGTCGTTGTTTCTGACGTCAACTTTGTCCCTTTCTAATTCAACGACAAAAATATATTGAAAGGGACAAACGTAAAGTCGGAATCATCGACGTTGGACACGAACGAAAGAAGTACGAACATTACTGACCGCCATATTTTCGTGTTTCAATGCTTGTAAGGAGGATTTGCATCCCCAATGGATGGATCTAAATCTATGGGTTGGGATACACCTGAAAATCGTACAATACATAACTAGGAAATTTTTTAAACTTGACTTTTTTTTTCTTTTTCACGTTTTCTCCCATAGTAACGTTCGTTGTTCAGTTTGATGGTCTGAACTGTCTGAATCACTCCTGAACATTTAGAAAGTGTTTAAAATATCAACATTTTCTGGAACCTCTCATTCTAGGCCTGTCTTGTGCGTGAACAAGGTCTAACATGGTATAAATATGTCATATACTGGAACATAATGTCTCAACTAAGGCAATACAGTATGTAACAAAAACCCTGTTGGAGCCTTATAGGGTGTGCTTCAGAGCATCAAACTGGACAACTGATTTTTTTCAGTGAAAGTTGTTCAGTTTGATGGTCTGTTCACTCTTTAGAGAGTGGCACTGATAGGTTTTTTTAGAACAAGAATAACATAGAAACAATTGATAGGAAATATTTTAACTTTTCTTTTCTTCATGTTGATAAAATGGTTTCATATAATCATATAATAACGTTTTGAATAATTAAACTTTTTTGTTCTAGTATTAATTATGGGTATACAACGTGTTAATGAATAAACGCAAAAATAGAAAGAAGTTTGTTTAGAATCGAGAGCAGAATCGAATTATCATTGTTTCAACATAGGTAATTTTTGCCAAATTATTAATTAATTTGTTTGTAAAATTTAAAATTTACTGAACTCCATCTCAACCCACCGCTCGGGCACTCTCACCCTACTTAATACCAAAAAAAGATTCTTAAAAATGTATCCATGAGCACGTTAGCGCTTTCATTCATTGCTGAAATGATAACAAATACATTTTTCCTCAAAACTTAAAATGCGAATAACTTTAAATTTTAACTATTAAAAAAAGTTGTGGTGTATGGGGTTTTGCGCTTATTCATTAACACGTTGTATAAAACGAATAGTTTTAATTGTAATTATGAACAACCATAGCTTTCTTTGTTCTGGTTGATTCCATTCCTTGTCTGTGCGTTGTAATAGAGATGTACAGAGAGATAAGTCGCGGACAGTTTGTCAGTCCGTATGTAGACAACTGGAAAAAAACCGTCTACCCTTTCATAAAGCCTTTGAAAAGAACTCGCTTTTGGATTTTAATAACGTCAAACCTAACAGCACTTTGAATACGTCATATCATAACTCAAAAATGTATAAAAGAAGCTTTTGGGACGAGACGTGGTGGACCAGTGGCGAGTAACCTTGCCTGCCGTGCAGGAGGCGATGGTTCGATCCCCGTCCAAGCCGACTCGTACCAATGAGTTTTTCAGAATTTATGTACGATTTGTAACACCACTGGCTTTTCGGTGAAGGAAAACATCGTGAGGAAACCTGCATGCTTCAATTTCGAAGCATGTATTGTACCCACTGTCTATTATAAGTGGCGACGGGCTCACCCCCCGTCACACTGGACAGAGTTTCGGTACTACTGGTGAAACGTGGATATTCTGAGGTTTCAGAATATCTCTGTCTACCCCCTTGGGGAATATAGTCGTGAGCATATGCTTATGCTTTTGGGACATTTTTTGTTCTTTTTTAACTTCAAACAGAATTTCGGGTCATTTTTTTTACATATGCCAGGAGACTTTATGAACACTCCCAAATTTTCAGGGTTGGTTAAGACTATTAAAGTGAACAACTTTAACTAAAAACCTAAAATAGCAAAAAAAAAAAATTGCTGTTTCATACTAACTCCTATTTAACATTTAATGTCTACTATTTTCAAATGTGTGAAACAGCAGATTTTTACGATTTCAGATTTGCTCACTTACTTAGTTAATTGTAACTAACACAACATACCTATATATCAAAAATTTAAAATTTTTAATTCAATGTTTTTTTGGTAAAAATTGTTCAGTTTGATGGAACCCCCCTGAAAATTTGGAAACTGTTATAAAATCACCCTGTATAAACACACGACCATATTCTAACTTGAATTGCCCGCGGTATGAACACGCGCTTAAAATCTACAATATTTAATCATGCAAATATGAGTCGTAATGTTATATAAACAGAGCAAAAACAAATAATTAGGATATATCTCACCCTTTCTCTCCCATAGGTACATTCAACGAGAAAAATTTGCATTTTTATGAGAGTGCAGCGAACGGCTGAATTAAACCGCCGGGGAGTGGGCAGAGAGAATAAAAATACGAAGATAAACTAATTATGGAGCGAAGCTGACCTCCGCGCCGCGCCGGGTAGTTGGGACATGACAGAGCTGTCTACACATGCAATAAACATGCACAAACATTGTCACATGACAGCACTTGCTTTGTTTTTAATAGTGCCTTTTTGACAATGTTTGAGGCAGAGGGAATCATATTAGTATGGGGGGTTGTGATTCGTGACAACTCGCATATTTTGTTTTTTACAATTAGCTGTGGCATTGTGGCTTTGACATCCTTCTAGCATAGCATAGCATATGCTCACGACTTTATTCCCTGAGGGGGTAGTCAGAGATATTCTGGAACCTCAGAACATCCACGTTTCACCAGTAGTACCGAAACTCTGTACAGTGTGACGGGGGGTGAGCCCGTCCCTACATAATGGACAGTGGGTACAATACATGCCTCGAAATTGAAGCATGCTGGTTTCCTCGCGATGTTTTCCTTCACCGAAAAGCCAGTGGTGTTACAAATCGTACATAAATTTCGAAAAACTCATTGTTACGAGTCGGCTTGGACGAGGATCGAACCATCGCCTCCTGCACGGCAGGCAAGGTTACTCGCCACTGGACCACCACGGCTTTTCGACGGACATCCTACTTCCTACGAATAATACGGGGTCCGTCTTAATTATGCTGACAGTTTTTTAAAGTGATGACCAGACCATCAAACTGAACCACTTTCTCTATGGGATCAACATCGAAATCGCGAAAAAAAACTTGCTGTCTTATACATTTGGCTCGAGCAGGTTTGCAGTTATGTATTGAACGGGGGGCTCCCTTTAAAAAGTGTCAGCATATTATTAAGAAGGACTATACAGGGTCTAACTTCATATGCTGACAGTTTCTTATCTCTATATTCAATGATCAGACCATCAAACTGAACAACTTTCTATATGGGACCAATGTCAAAATTGGGAAAAAAAAATCAGCTGTCCCATACAATTGGGTCGAGTAAGATTTCAGGTTAGTATGGACCAGCAGATTTTTTTTCGCAATTTCGACAATGGTTCCATAGAGAAAAATTTTCAGTTTGATGGTCTGATCCCCTTAAAAAAGTGTCAGCATATTAAAAAGGACCCTATATACCGGTGATTTTTTTTACGGTTCCGAAACTTTCAAGGGTAGTTCAGACCATCAAACTGAACAACGTTTACTATGAAAGCAAACCTGAATTCGTAAAAAAAGTGCAAATGTATGAGACAGCAGATATTTTTTTTACGAATTCAGGTTTGCTTTATCAGTAAAAGTTGTTCAGTTTGATGATCTGAACTACCCCTGAATGTTTCGGAACGGTAAAAAAAACATTCGGTTATAATACTAGTTGTGTCCGGCATGCGTTGTATAGGTTTTTTTTGTCATAAACCTTCCCAGGCACGAGCACAAACAAACCACCTAAATTTCATCGCAATCGGTCAAACGGTGTCGAAGTCTATTAATCTATGAAATCAACTAGGTGTACGAAAATAAAATCGTGTCATATTTCACGTTTCACGTTATTCGTTTAAGTGCTTAGTTAATTGGTTCAGAAATAATCCATAACAATGATGACATCTCTCTCCCTCACCCTCATATGACCTAGCACGTGTGAGACCGGATAGAGAGCTGTCAACGTCACTGTCAACGTGTCCACAACGAACTGAAGTAGCTCTTACCTTAATTATAGTCTTGATTAAGTACCAATACATTCAACAAACAGTAGTGTGGTACGTACTAAACGTTCGAATTATCTCTCGAGCCTCTGTATCAGCTTCGGTTACTCGTATACATAAATGTAACTAAAAACGTCTTACAGAAGGGTAAGATCCGAGGTACCAGAATCCGTCGGGCATGTATACGAATTAAGCGAAGGAGGTAGGTAAGTAAGCATAGCATATGCTTACGACTATATTCCCCGAGGATAGTCAGAGATATTCTGAAAAATAAGAATATCCACGTTTCACTAGTAGTACTGCAACTTTGTCCAGTGTGTCGTGGAGTTAGCCCCTCGCCTCTTGTAATGTACAATACATGCCTCGAAATGAAAGCAGGTTTCCTCACGATGTTTTCCTTCACTGAAAAGCCAGTGGTGTTACAAATCGCACATAAATTCCGAAAAACTCATTGGTACGCCTGGACGGGGATCGAACCATCGCCTCCTGCACGGCAGGTATGTAAGGATCAGGTATAGCAATTGTCGCGACTTGGTCTCTCACCTTAAATGTGTTTTAGTTTACAAAACAACCTTGATTTGAGATTACTATGCTTAACTCCATTCGATATTGGCAGATATGCATTAATGCAGTGCAAGACAAAAGCGAAAGGCCATTTATACATTACCATGAGCATGAAACTGTGCTAGTCTTACAGATTATTTTTCAGAGTGTAGTTATTAAAATTGTGCTTACCCCTACTGTGAGAATCATCACAAGGTAAGTTCTCTAGAAGATTAAACCATTAAGAACCAATTACAACAAAATACAGCCTTAGCAACAACCCATTAAGGTGTAATATCCAACAATGCGAGAAGATTGTATGACTCAGTTACACATATTGCATAGTTAGTGACACACTATCGTTAGTGTAATAGTTACAGTGACAGCCAGTGTAATAAGTGTACACTTTATTGCTGCAATGTTTCCTAGTTGCCTTGAGGGTTTGCTATGGAGAGTTAATTATTGTAAGGAAGTCGTGACGATTATTTTATTAAGTACCTTCGTACAGTAGCACCACGTTTATAAGGCTACCTTCTCAGTTGACTATTTTTAAACTCGTACAAAACAATCAGGATGCTCTATGGCCTTTTTGAAGTCGGTAAACGATGGGTGCTCAGGGGGCCTAGATAAAGTACACACGCTTCTTATTCTACAAACAACTAAAAAAACTAAAACTGTTCAGTTCACTTAATCATTCACTCTTTTTTCTTTTTTACATGCAATCAAGATCAATTTTCAAAAATTTTTAAATTTGAAATCGCTGTCCTTAATTTCCGCTGCTCGCCATTTTCTAGCGTTATTTTCAAGGTCTGCCCCCATAGACAGAGTGACATTCTATTGGCGTAGACGCTAGTAGAAAATGACAGAATGTATGGATTTGAAATTAACGATCTAAACCTTTTGACGTTTGCTTCCGTCACCATACGTCAATTCCATACATTTTTATGATTTCTACTGTCTTTAACGCTAATGGAAAGTTACTTTGTCTATAGGCCCTGGTCAGTCGACAGGAATTTCAATTAAATTTTTTGTTTAGTGGCATCCGATGTGTTATCACAATTCAGCCAATGTCTCGTTATGTGGATAGTATGTGAAGGAAAATGATCAGTAGTATTTATTTAGTGTAGAGTGGCAGTTTTGCCAATGTAAGTAATTTATAATCTCAAGTG
The DNA here is from genome assembly GCA_963924505.1 of Agonopterix alstromeriana. Lineage (NCBI taxonomy): Eukaryota > Metazoa > Arthropoda > Insecta > Lepidoptera > Depressariidae > Agonopterix > Agonopterix alstromeriana. Next base: position 16,970,383 of record OZ004673.1, read on the forward strand.
ATTGTTTTAAGGTTAAAACACAAAAGAGTTCACAAAATGGTGGAGCCACGTGCAATCCCAACGCGCCGATACGCACGCGTCCGTACTCCGCCAGAATTGCAGCGCGACTCCAGTCGACAGAAAGCGTTCAAAACGAAACGCTCACTGTCAAAGCAACTGTCGCAACTGTCAAAAACTGCATGTTGTCTCGGCCTTTTATATTACGGCCGCAGTTCGGTTTTTGTGTATAATTATAAGCTTTTAAAAACAAAATGTTTCATCAAAATCGGTCAAGTGGTTTTTGCTTGATGCTCGAACAAACAAACAGAAAAAAAAACTGTAATTTGCAGTCAGGGAAAAACACCATAATCGTAAACTTTCGAAATCTCTTGTGAAATATCTTCACTGTGCAGACATACTTCTATTGCAGTTTTATAATAGAGTAGATACAAAGCCGTGAACCACAAACATAAAACGGAGCCGGGTGATCCCTCAAGGCCCAGTGAGATAACCTCGCCACACTCCGCTGGATGTCATTACACGCATGCTTGTTTTATTGCCCTCTCAGATTTTGATAGACACCTCACACATGCCCAATTTATTTTACTACGCCATAAACTCATCAGCTTAACTTACTATTCGTTTGCTCAATATTTTGACCTTAGCCACCCTTAAGGTATTACAAAAGGAGTTAAGGAAAGAGGACAGTATTCCAATAACAAAATTAAGAGTACTTATATCTACTTACAATAATTACAATACAATACGTTCATAATTACAATACAAGAAATATAAATAAATTAGTATTCCCACAATTTCGACTTAGTAAGGTCAACACATCTTTCATGGGGCACTGTATACGTTATTATAATAAGATACCAGAGAATGTTATAAACTTGCCAGACAAAAAGTTTAAGTCCCATGTTAAACAAGTCCTCTGTAAAAAAAATAACTATAGTCGTAGATTATTTGAATGACCATAATGTCTGGTCTTGACAATGTTACACTATGTAATTTTGTAATTGGACTTTGTTTATTTTGTATTGTTTAAAAGAAGTATGTTGTATAGAGTTTCTGGCCGCATCTTCTCTACAACGGAACACCTTCCGACGCGGTGGTAGATTCGAAACATGACGTCAGCAAATTATCTAGGTGGTATTTTGAATAAATATTTTTGACTTTGGCTTCAATCGCCATTTTTAAAGTTCTTTGATAAGAGGAATATTTATTCTTCCTTACTAACAGGTTAAGAGCGTCGGATAACACTCAATGATGAGGTATTCCATGTACACATGGCGACACATCAAGCTATACAAAACCAACATAAGCTGGCCGCGCGACGTTATACGTTACTCGACCTACGCGCGGCCAGCTTATTTTCGTTTTATACAGCTTGATGTGTCGCCGTGCGTACCTACCAATTCGTTTTTCTACCATATGTATAACTTCTTCTGGCCGCATCTTCTCTAAAACGAAACACTTTCCTACGCAGTAGTTGAGTTAAAAAATGACGTCAGAAAGCTATCTATGTGAATAAAAAATTATGATTTTATTTGATTTGCTCTTAAACTGCGAAGGAAAACATCGTGGAAAACCTTTATACTCGTATGCTGAATAATGCTCTGATACGTATTTGAATTCCACTGATGCGCATTGGGCACGCGTGGTAGACTAGAGTCCACACCTTTGAGAGTAGCATTGAATATAACCCGTAGCCACACAGTATAAGCATATTCAGAGGTGCAGCGCAATATACAATCTTTACTACAACTTTTACTATCTTTTCACAAATTACCAAGCGTCCTTGAACCTATCTAATTTCTCGTCACAGCTACGTTAACTTGATTTCCGTGCGCCCATCCCCCTAGCTATTAGTCCCTGACTCTTATCTAAAGTGAGTGTCAAAATGCAAGTCACACCGTCAATTTGAATAAGTTAATGAACTGGACTTGAATCTAGAGCCTTCTGTCTGAGGAGAGTCGTACCGCGGTGATCCTCGCTTGATTGGCTTGTGACAGTTCCAGTTTATTTAGAGGGTTTTAAAATAAATGAACAAGGACTTAAATGGGTATTAGAAGCGTGCTTGTGTTGACAGTTTTATGTTTTATTAGTTAAGATGCCTCCGTGGTCTAATGGTTAAGAGCATTGTTCTTGACACGGAGGTCGTGGGTTCGATTCCCACGGGGGACACCTAGTGATATGTCACTTTGTGCGTTTTTCCCCAGTTGGTTGGGCCATTGCAGGCCGAATCACCTGATTGTCTGAAAGAAAGATGATTCCGTGCTTCGGATGGCACGTTAAGCCGTTGGTCCCGGCTACTATCTCTCGTGGTGGTAGTCGTTACATAAGAACCACGCCAGAGGCCGTAAGGCGGTCTGAAAAAACTCTGACACCAGGGCTTGCCCACTTGATAAGAAGAAGTTAAGATGATTTGAAATATCGTAATGTCGTTGGAATAGCAAATATCTTGGTGAGATTTTTGAATTTATAAACAGTTTAGATTCTGAAGTTATGCGCAATATGGTTAGGAGATGCTCAGACCATCAAACTAAACAGCTTTCTTTACGGGACTAACATGAAAACGTGAAATTCCCTCATCCCCATAAAATATTGTGTCGCGAATCGAAGACGCAGTCACGTCGTTGTGCAAGTCCAAGATGAAAGGTACTATTGACGTTTTTGTTTGGATTGTAATCTATGAAAAAGTTGTCACATAAATATTACAATATTCTAGTACACTGAGAAAAAAATGCTACGTATACGTAGCCCGTCGTAGCTTACGTACCACGTAGCTTACGACGCGATACTAATTACGAGTGTTGCATCAGTATTTAAGTTGTCTCGTACTTCATAATGAAGCTTCAATATGAAGTACTAGACAACTTAAATACTGATGCCTGTAGTATCGCGTACCGATGCCTATAACATAAGTATCGCGTCGGAAGTTACTTGGTACGTAAGCTGCGGTGGGCTATTTATACGTAGTATTTTTTTCTCAGTGTAGAAACGACTACATTTTTCTATCGTGCGATTAGGATATCTTTCAGTAACCCCTCAGGGAATATAGTCTTAAGCATATGATCCTTAACAGTATTCCTTAACTGACAAATTGAAACGAAGTTTGAATTTGAACCCAAGTTTCAATTAATTTCCGAAAAGGTATAATTCCGATAGACGCCGGTCGGGGACCGAGGGTCCTCGGCGCAATTCTAATTACATTATGCAGATTGGTACGTGTCACCCGCTGGTGGCTAAACGTCGTGAATGTACTGCTGATGGAAAATATCACTGCGAAAAACTCCTTAGTTTTGTTACTGACTTCGATTGTCAAAACATACATTGGCCACATAAAAGTAATTTATATAAGTACTAAAATTTCTCTTCCTTCTACATAGAACATAAAAGCATTTATGCGCACGAATATATCGAGGAGATAGGCAGATAAATTCATAATAATTCCACATTCAAAATGTCCACATTTTACTAGCATTGTCCTAAGCATATAAGCATACTAGATAAGGAGTTCAGTTAGACAGGTACCTATTGAGCCGGTTGCAGTCGACTAGGACCGGTATCGAACCATTGCCTCCCGCATGGAAGGTGAAAATATACTACAACCACTTGACCACTTTGTCCAATATAAAGCTCAGAACAGAGCACAACCCTGAAAGAACATAAAATCTTCAATGTCACAAATATCGTTGTGTATACCTCTCATTGTGTCTAAAACTAGGAAAGAACCCCTCGCAATTTAGCGCATTTTGACTCAAAAAATTACCTAAGCTCGTTGATAGTGAGTACAGCTAACATCCTAGTTACGATGAGTAAGGAAAATGGGACAAATGATTCGGTAGGCTTCAATTTGAAGTGCGTTTTCTGGTTTGTTTATTCTGAGATACAAACTTGCCATTTGATTTACATACTACAGAAATTACATAATACTACGCTGGCGCAGTCAATACAGCTCTCTTAAATCACACTAAGTAGATCAAATTTAACGATTATCAAATCATATTGCATCTGTTCCTGGCAGTAATGCAGTCTGGTCAAGATTTGCGATGAACACTTGCAATTGCAGTTTGACGCAGTAATGTCGGATGCATCGCTGAGTTATTTATTAGTTGTTCGTCACAGTCACAGCGCATGCTTGACGAGTTTGATAACTTATGGATTAAACTTCAGTGGACTGATACTAAACCACCTCACAGAATGTGTATGGAATTTGCATTAGTTGTTTCTAAGAGTGTTCGAGGCAAGGTCATGTCACTTATAACTTTTGACACGTTAATAATCATCAACATCCTGCAATCGTCCACTGCTAAACATAAGCTTCTCTTCCAAGGCGGCCCACAAAATTCTATCCTCGGCCTTCCTCTCCCAGTCGCTCCCCGCTACCTGTCTCAGGTCTTCAGTTCAGCGCCGGAACGTCACACACTATGCCTGACAGTTCCAGGACTCGGCGGATATAACGACCAGCCCATTGCATCTTCAGTTTTTATATTAGCCAGTTTTAGGTTTTAGAGTTTCTTGTCGTATCTTCTCTACAGCGACATCACGCTAGGATGCGATGGTAGCTTCAAAATAAGATTTGACATTCAATAAGTATTTAAAAAGCGTTCGTTGGTGTAGTGTAGCTTCGGTATTGGAAACGATCACCGAAGTGAAGCGACGTCAGGTTCGGTCAGTCTTTGGATGGGTGACCGTTTAGTGGTATTTCATCTTGAGCGTTTCCGGGCACGTTAAGCAGTTGGTCTCGGATAGTTTCGCCAGATGGCGTTGTAACTATTCGTTAAGCCAGGTCAGAGGCCTATTAAGGCGGCTTGAAACTTCTCTGACAGTAAGTTGCCTCCACCAACACGAACTGGGCCCGCGTGGTGGAGTATGGCCCACTCCCTCTCACCTTTTTCGTGAGAGGAGGCCTTTGCCCTGCAGTGGGATTCTACAGGCCATAACTTACTTACTTTTATTCAATAAGTGGGCTTCAAGTTCCTTCACTTTGACTATATCAAGAATTTTTAGCCTCTCACTCTACGTCGAGCCTAACTTCTCAAGTGCTTGGCTTCGTATCTTTTATTTCGTGCGCGGAACTCCGGACGGAGCTGAGGATTCCGTACAAATTGTGTTTCTGTTCGTTGTTAAAGTCGCGTACATTTTTGTCGGGAGACGTTTTCGAGTGAAAAGTTTTATTGTTAGACATTCTTACTTGTATGTTGAGATTGTTGAGCGATCGCTTAAGAATTGCTATCTTTATTTATTTTGATGAAATATAATTTTGTGTTTGTTTTTGATTTTACACGATCCTTCTTAATAAGTTACCTTTGATAAGTTAGTCGAAGCTAGGAACACGTGGAAAAAAATTGCGGCCACTTAACCCTATCGCTATGCTCGCACACTGAGATAAGTCGTATGACGCTCGCGCACACCAACATAAGAAAGTTGGCCTATTTGATTTAGTACGTTAGAAGCGTGAGGATCTATCTTGACATAGCATAAGCATAAGCATATGCTCAGGACTATATTCCCCGAGGGGGAAGTCTAAGATATTCTGAAACCACAGAACATCCACGTTTCACTAGTACCGAAACTCTGTCCAGTGTGATGGAGAGTGAGCCCGTCGCCACTTGAGTAATGAGCAGCAGGTACAATATATGCTTCGAAATTGAAGCATGCAGGTTTCGTCACGATGTTTTCCTTCACCGAAAAGCCAGTGGTGTTACAAATCGTACATAAATTCCGAAAAACTCATTGGTACGAGTCAGCCTGGACGGGGTTCGAACCATCGCCTCCTGCACGGCAGGCAAGGTTACTCGCCACTGGACCACCACGGCTTTTTTATCTTGATATATAATTAATCAATGATCTGATGATTTTTAAGGGGATGAGACCATCAAACTATTCTACTTTTTCTAAGGGACTAACATCGAAATCACCAAAAAATTAAATCAGCTGTCCCATACATTTGGGTCGAGTAGGTAGGTAGGTGCAGTTTTATATGAATCAGCAGAATTTTTTGGTACGATTTCGAAGTTGGCTCTATAGTGAAAGTAGTTCTGTTTGATCTATTCGTCAAACTGAACTGATAAAGTTTCTGTACCGACTAAAAATATATCCTGCATATTCTACATACTATTTACTATGTTTTACATACTGTATGTTTTTGGGAACTCGATTCCCAGGCTCCAATTCCTCACCTTGGGTCTTTGCGTCCGACAGCCGAACAATTTCATTTCGATGCTGAAACAAATGATGTCGGTTTATTTATCTGTCAATACAAAGTCAAGCAAAAGACGTGCGGAATAGAATCGAAAATTCTTTACCTTTCCGGTGAAGAAGGCGACAAATAAGTATGTTATGTTTCGTCTTGAGAGTTTATAAGAGGTAGAGAGATAGGTTGTTTTTGAATCATTTTGTGCACTTTGGATTTTAGTATTTTATATAAAAATAGATAAATTCTTTCGAATTACGGTGTTATGAAATTAATATAAATAAAAACCGGCCAAGTGCGTGTCGGGCCACGCACAGGGTAGGGTTCCGTAGTTTCCCGTTACAATATACGGACTTAGAAGGGGGACTTTTTGTTTTATACTACGGTTTAACGGCTAATAAAGTCTACGAAGTAAATTTTACATTTTTTTGCCTATTACTCGTTAACTTGCAAAAGCTTTCTTACCGGTGATAGTTTTCCATTCAAATTCGTTATACAACGTGTTAATGAATGAACGCAAAACAAGAAAGTAGTTTGTTTAGAATCGGGAGCAGAATCGAATTATCATGATTTCAACATAGGTATATTTTTTTTTAATATTAAATATTTGTTTTATAAAATTTTAAATTTACTGAACTCGATCTCAACCCACCGCACGGGCACACTCACCCTAATTACTACCAAAACAAGATACTTAAAATGTATCCATGAGCACGTTAGCACTTTTCAAATGATAACAAATAATTTTTGCCTGGAAACTTAAAATGCGAATAACTTTAAATTGTAACTGTAAAAATAATGAAATTATTGTTTCAATCTAATTATTTTGTTATAAATCAGTCGGGGTGTATGAGGTTTTGCGCTTATTCATTAACACGTTGTATACACTACTGCCGTGAATTTTTTCACGTATCCAGAAACAATCGTGTTGCTGGCAGAAAGGGCGGGGGGGAGGGGGACACTTGACTCTAAAAACTCGGAAATTTTGGCAGAATCGATATCTGATCAACTTTTAAAAATGATTTTTCTCATCTATAGGTAGGTACTTGTAGTATAAAGAGAGAAGATGAATTTTGGTAACCGCTGCAAGGCTGAATCAGTATTCAAAGGGTGTAGAGCATCACTGTGATGGACCAGGTCTGCCTGCCTAACTCCAGTCGGTTTAGGAGTTATAGCCGTTCAAAAAAGGTTGCTAAAAATGAATATGCAGGTATTATTGTAATATGCACTGTAGCTATGCGAACAGTACAAAAACTGACATGGTCTATCAGTCGGTTTAGGAGATACAGCCGTTCAAAGGTCGGAACTTTGACTGGCTGTAAGAAAATTATGAATGAAATGATAATTTATACAGGGTCCTACCTAATATAAGTCGGACCATGTATATATTATCGTTTTCAGTGAACCTATATAATAGAATAATGTTTTTTCCACCTCGTGCTACAACAATGTCTTTATTTTGTTGCAGGTAACGCAATGACGTCACACGGGTACGCGGAAGTGCAAATTAATTCCCGCCAATATCACGAGGTACATACAAACCCCTTCGCTATGCAAATATAGCGCAGAGGGACTGTTTTTTGTCGGAATTCCGGGACAAACTACAACTAAACTAAATTACTTATAATAAATAAAAAACTTGAATTTTGATTTGAAATTAATGTTTTTGAAGTGACTATTTGTATCTTTATTAAATAAATAAATAAAAATAGAAATTGAAATCTATCGAATAGGAACGAACAGAAAGTGGAATACCCTGTATTCTTTAAGGAAAAGTATCATTAAACTTTAAACCACATACTCTGCCTATCAAACTGAACAACTTTTACTATGTGAAAAACATGGCAGCGCAAAAAAAATCAGCTGTCCCATATTAAACTGCAGCGCCTACTCGTCTCAAATGTATGAGACCGGTTTTTTTTTATCTTACAGCTTTACTCCTATAGTAATAAAAGTTGTTCAGTTTGATGGGTAAGTGTATTTGGTTTAAAGTTTTCCCTGTATAATCTATTGATGAATTCAAATATGACGCTGTATGATCGCATAATTATAAAATTTCTTTCACGAAAATGAGACTACGTTTTCAATATGCGAAAATTTTTGTTTTAACTTAAAATACTGTTTAAATAAAACAAGATCAACACTACTTCACAAAGGTTATTACATTTGTTTTCATTACCACTGCTGAATGTTGAAAATTATTTGAATTCTGGAATCAAACGTTTCGATTCCAGGAAAATCCCGCTTGTTTTCCAATGATCGTGTAACCCCAGTTGGAGCCGGAACGCTGAAATATTCATTTTATTCATATATTTGAGTGGAACCCGCTGCGGGCAAATGGATTTTACAGTCGCTAATTTGCTTCAGGTTTGTTTTCAAATGCTATCTGACTTGTGTCATCTTTGAGTATGGAATTCCAAAATTTGAAGAAATCACAACATACCTACTTTATCAGCCCGTATTACAGGCAGAAAACTTGTCCATCCATCCATCCATTGTTCTGAAGCATTCCGTAAAATATGTTCATAACATATTTAAATTTCAAAATCAAAATTCTGTAAATTTCTTTTATTTTGGAAAACATAAAACAAATAAAAACGTATTCTATTTTAAGAGGATATGTGAAAAAAATAGGATTCTTCAAAGCATCAGATATCATGAAGTACTAACAGTAGGAGTATGATTTCAGGATATGTGTAAATTGAACATATTATTAAAATTTTGATTGCCGCCAAAACACGATTAAGACAAATTTTCTCGATAGAAAAACAAGCCAAAGTAGCCTCCGTCTTCATCTATAAACACTTGGAACTGCTAAACGGTGAATAATAGAAACACGAGACTTGATTTAAAAAATAGAGATTGATATTTTATAAATTTTGATTGCAGCAGAAATTAACTTATATAAATAGTAAAATCACAACTAAATAAAGTTTGTTTTGGCGCTTACGTCGTTTTATTTAGTCAGGCGCGCGCGCCGCCCCATCTCTTTCTCTCGCGTCAGGCAGTAATATAAGCTATCACAATCTATTAAAAAGCTCAGTCGGCTGTGGCCTTTGCCCGCGTCGGACCTGCGTTCGCATGCCCAATTTCCGAATTACGATTAATTATCCAGCTTACGTGTAAATATTATAGTGTAATATATTAAATACAATCTAAAATAAATTCGAGGCCATAGCAGCTTCACATTAAAGAGAATATAATTCGGAGCACGCTCCATACAAACGAAGTCTGGTGATATTTTCAATAGTAACCAATTAAAGTCAATGAAATTTTTCAGAAAAAATCTAAAACTAATTTCTATGCTTGTATGAAGTCAGATTTTCGTTAAAATGTATAGTTTTAAAGTTACAATACCTCAAAGAATTCCATACAAATCTTAAATTAATTCTAGCATTAAAACTGTATATTTTAACGAAAATCTGACTTCATACAAGCATAGAGATTAGTTTCTAGATTGTTTCTGCAAATTTTTCATTTACTGATTGGTTAGTATTGAAAATATCACCAGACTTCGTTTGTATGCAGCGCGCATTTACGCATTCGGAATAAACTTCTCTTTAGTATATTTCTCACTCAAGTATGTATAGCAGTTTTTTTGGACTTCATAGACCAAGAGCTAGCTGTTATTATCTTTAAGTCGTCGTAATTTTCGGTTTTACTATCTTGTTTTTCAATTTCTTCAAATAATTAAATTTATTTGTCATAATGGAATCTGGTTATAAACGTATTTATGAACCGTTGTCAGTATTTTTACCGAGTTGAAGGATTCTATTGCTCCGGAACATCTTGCCTGGTATGAGAGTTTGAAAACTCTGTGGCCCTTAATTGTATGGGTAGTCAGTATGGTGAGCCAGGCTGAAGGGCAGGGTAGGGAAGGCGAGTGGTCGCAGAGAGTTTCTTCTTCCAAGTTGTTTCTTTCTTGAGTGCTGGATCCGGAATGAATCTACGCCGATTTGGCGCCATTTTATATCATTTTCAAGCGACCACCCCTCCTTACCCCGCACTCTTGCCCTGAATACAAATCTCTTTATTTCTCATACAATCTTAATTTCTACGCTTACAAACCAATATAATTATATAGTTAAGATATTTATTTTCTTATTCTAAAAATAGCAGGTGCATCATCCGCCGGTGCATAACAGAGTGCAGAACGAAAAGGAAAGGTACAATATTTATATAACCCCGGCCCCCGCTTCCTCATAACACAGGTTCCGGACGCCGGGGCCCCCCTCGCTCGCCTGTATGCGCTGACAGAGATGGAGCGTTCTGTCTCTTTCTAACAATTATTTCCAATAGGATTCTACCCCTTCTAATGAGGTAGTGAAGCTTATTGGCGTAATTTCTAATTGGAATTTATAAGTTCTAACTCGATTCTAATTGTTTTATTTACTTGTGCTATGCGTTAATTTTATTAGGGAAGTGTACCTAATCTAATCTGGGGTAGAAATCACTAGAGAAATCGAATAAGAATCCTATTAGAACTATTTACATAACTTATGTGCTAAGCCCTAATTCAAATAAGAAAATTTTATTTATTGAAATGAACACTTTAACCTAAACTTATCCTACTAGTATAAAAGGGTATATAAAACGAAATAAACAAAGTAATGTAAAATACTATGTACAAAGGTAGTCAATTCAGGTTCTGTCGTGCACATTTCTCCCGCCGTCGCAGCTCTGCGATCCAACCTATAGCACGACGATCCTCTTGGTCGGTCTCCGGAGGACATGCCCGTTGCTGGTTACGACGTCCACGATCCTCACCTCGCCGTCTCGCCCTGGGTAGACCGCGACGATCCTTCCTGTCGGCCATGTGTTGCGGGGCAGGGTGGGGTCGCAGACGAGTATCAGGTCGCCGATAGCGTGCGCTGGTCGTGTGAGGCTCCCGCCGGTGTTGGAGTAGAGGCTGGTACTCTTTGACCTGGCTCCAGAAGACGTCCGCCATCGTTGAGCGCGCTGCGCTTGCGCGCGGTGAGGTCGTTTGGGTCCCAACAGGATGTGGTTGGGTGTAAGCGCCTCCGGTTCTTCTGGGGTCACCGCCACGTGTGTGAGTGGGTGGGAGTTGACGGTGTTCTCCGCCTCGGCGAGCAGGGTGAGCAGTGTCTCGTCGCTAGGGTAGCTCGTGGAGTTTGACGCGCAGTGCCTCCTTCACGGTGCGTACCATGCGCTCCCACGCGCTGTCCATGAAGGGGGAGGCCGGGGGTACGTAGCGGCAGGTGATGCGCCGCGCCGTCGCCTCCTCGCTGACCGCCGCCAGCGCGGCCTTGGCGAGCTCCTTCTCCGCAGCCTTGAAGCACGTCGCGTTGTCACTCCATTCTCCACTCCACGCCACTCCACACTCCTTAGGCACTCCTCTTCGTGCCACGAACCTCCTCAGGTCGCCGGTCGCCGGAGAAGTAGGCTTCGCTCTTCGTATCTTGCATAGTTGACAGTGTTTGATGACGTTCACGCACCGTCGGTCGTATCTTCAGTACCCATAGTCGCTGCTGTAGCTTATTCACGACTGTTTCGATACCGCCATGTAGTCGCTCGTGTACGTGTTGTATGTACAGTCGCGTGAAGTAGTGTTTCCCGTCGAGTACGGTCGGGCTCGCAGTGTCTTCAACGATGTCAGGTGCTACGTGGATTCTTCCTTTGAGCCATCTTCGCCGACGACCACTGATAGCGCCGACAGCTTGTCTCCCGGCTGAGGCGCCGCGCCGTTCCTTACTCGACGTAAATCTTCGGAAAGACAATCTTCTTTTACAGGTTTCCACCATAGTTTCTCAGCGCGAATGAGATAGTGCGTTTCGATACCGATGGTGTTGCTATCTCATTTCTTCACGTACGGTGTCTCGTTCTTGCGTGCTTTCTTATCAATCTTTGAATCAGAGTCGTTTTTATTGTTTTCTTTCGTTCGTTTGCGCTTCGTAGCCAATACTGTTTCATTTTTCTTCTTTCGACATAAATTGACGAACTGTAGCATGCGCACCGTAGCTCGTAGCAAAAGTGGGAACGACGAAAATCGCTCGATTCGAGGTAGGTGAGCGTGGTCAGGTCGCTGGTGGGTGACGTGACAAGTCCCCTCTCTTCTCCTGTCTTCGGTGCTTCTGTCTTCGTCTCTTATGGCCATTCTCGTTCGTGGTTTCGTAGGAAGCTCGGCCCGTTGTACCATCGGACCTCGCTCCCGCCGATAGAGACCGTGGCGCCGCCCGAGTTGGCGGAAAACTTCTGTACTACTGAATTTGTATTGGACACCCATCCGCATAGCTCGAAGCCGGCTTGCCGATGAATGTAGTCGACTGATTTCGATACTTCTTTGGCTTCTTTTTCGGTCGGAAAACTTGTTATGTAGTCGTCCATGTAGTGGTTCTTTTCAATGGCTCGCGCGGCTGCAGGATACTTTTCTTTGAAGTCTGAAGCATTTCTATTCTTCACGTATAGCGCGGTGCATGGTGATGACATCGCGCCGAAGATCACTGAAGTCATGCGGTACTCTCGCGGTCGCTGGTTCCCTCTCTCGTCGCCCCGCTATAGAAATCGTAGTGCCTCTCTGTCGTCCTCTTGAACTTATATTTGCATAAACATTAATTCCTTTATGTCAGCTGACACGGCGTGTTGGTGTTGACGAAATCGCATTACAACTCCCGGCAGAGATTGCAGCAAGTCTGGACCGCAGAGTAGCATATCGTTCAGGCTGCGTCCGGCTGTCTTCGCTGTGGCGTTGTGTACTACTCTTATCTTCGGTTTCGCGGGGTTAATGACCGCGAAGTGGGGTAGGTATCATGTTTTATTTGGCACCGGCGGTGTGGTAGCTTCATCGGCGTAGCCCAAAGTGAAGAGGGTTTGCATTCTTTCTTCATATTTCTTTTTCAGGTCTTCATCTCGGTCTAGTTTCTTCTCTAGGTTGTGCAGCCGTTTGAGTGAGTTTTTGTAGTTGTTCGGAATCTTCATGTCGTCTTCTTTCCATATAAGTATTGTTTTGAAGCGTCTGTCGGGCAGGCGGTGACTGGTTTCATTCAATATCTTCAATGCGCGCTGCTCAGGGTCACTATTCTGTACTCGTTTTTCTTTATTCAAACTATACGTTTATATTGATTCAAACTCGAAATAATTCTTCATCATCTTCTTTCGTGTATAGTTATTGAAATTATGTATTTTCATTAATAACGCCAAATAATATTATACAGGGTGTAAGGAAAAGTATCATTTTACTATGGGAGCAAACCGTTATGGGAGTTACAACTCTTTGCGTTCTACCTATCTATCTCAAGAACGGTTAACTATTATAAATGACCAAATTTGAAGAAAATTTAAAGTTCTACAATTTTTTTTAAAACTTCAAAGGTCATTTAGAGCATAGAAAAGAAGATATTTCCTAAAGACCTGTTTTTTGACATTTTACCTTGAATCTTTTGACCTGCATAAACGAGATTTTATGTGACATTTGACCTAACGTATTGGATGTCATAACGATGATTTAAAGAAGTTTGTAGCTTATTATCTCTCAATCCGAGGTTGACCCTTTTTTTCACCTAATTTTCCTGGGGTACTAGGAGAAACAGTGATAATGAAAAACAAAACGGAACAAAACATTAAATTTGAAACGTAGGCAGGAACATACCAGAAGTATGAGAGAAAAGAAAAGGTAATAAGTTGTAAATAATTTTCCAGCACTCTGTGACCTAAACCTGCATTTACGTTTAGCACCCTTGCTTGTGCTCGGGTGCTAACTTCACGCTGTGCAATAATGGACTACTTAAGTCACACTTATCGTAATGTACTAATGTAAATAAATGTTGATTTTAGGTCGTAAGATAAATATTATTAGTGATTTTGTAAATAAATGTTGATTTACCATTTTAAAATTCATTCATACCTGTTATAATATCCTGCATCATCCTCATCCTTCAATGCTATGCCATGCATCTGAGGGATGCGAGGTATTTTAGAATTACCTATGGATTTTCAAAATAGGTTTATGAGTGTTATACAACTTCTCAACCTGAAAGTTCTTGTGGTATCGAGAATAACTGAGATTATTGCAGTATTACGAAACTTATTTTTTCACGTTCTTCTTACATTTTTGTTGACGGCGTAAAATAACTTCCAGGTTTCATCTAGATAGTCGGTATGTTTTGACCATAGAATGTTTTGACTTGTATTATATCAATTACAAGTACAAAATAAGAAGTTGAATTGATTTGATTACGGGACCTAAAGACGTAAAGCCTAACCAAGAACCGAACCGAAGACCAACAGGTAGCTCTCGTACTATAAAGTAAAACAAAATCCTGTAATGATAGTTTTTTTCCTTCTAGATAGGTACAGTGATTTTCGGTATGATATTAATGAGTTTTAAGTTTTTTAAGTGAAATCAATTAAAGAGTATCCTTAGTTAGGTATTGTTTCTATCTATAAATTGGTTGTCCGTAATTGATCCTGTAACAAATTAATAATTGATCAAGGAGGATAAATAGAACGATACTTAATTATAATATATTGTGTTTTTTCATACGACAAAAGGTACTAATAATATATTAACAGCGAAGCGTCTTCTACGCATTTTGAGTGATTTGATTTTCGCGGGCTAGTGCGCGACGATGTTCGGTAGCGGGGCGCGGGGCGCTTGCTGCGCTAAGCCACGCCCATTTCGCTTCAATTATTTTTCGACATAGGCCCTTAAAGCAAAAATTCTTACCCGTACTCGTGTAAACGTTTTTACCCGACTGCGCCAGAAGGAGGGTTATTTGTTTTTTATTGTTCTTAGGAAGATTTACAGCATTAATTACTTAGTAAGCATAAGCATAAGCATATGCTCACGACTATATTCCCCGAGGGGGTAGTCAGAGATATTCTGAAACCTCAGAACATCCACGTTTCACCAGTAGTACCGAAACTCTGCTCGAAACTCGTTTACTTAGTAAACACATCCTTAAATAACTGTAAGCTGAATACAAATCAATGAATGAACGCAAAACTAGAAAGTAGTTTGTTTAGAATCGAGAGCAGAATCAAATTATCATGGTTTCAACATAGGTTTTTTTTTCAAAATATTAAATAATTTGTTTGTAAAATTTATTTACTGAAACCGATCTCAACCCATCGCTCGGGCACTCAAATCCTATTAACTACTAAAACAAGATTCTTAAAAAGAATCCTGGACCACGTTAGCGCTTTCATTCATTGCTGAAATGATAACAAATCATTTTTGCCTCAAAACTTAAAATGCGAATAACTTTAAATTTTAACTTAAAAAAAAAAGACGTTGGTATTTATTTATAAATATTGAAAATAATGTGGAAAACATAGTGTTACTAGAAACATACTTTTTTGTGATAATCCTAATGGAAACTCATTTAAAGTGTAGAAACTAAAATCACAGAAAGAAAATTCCGCGTATAAAAGTATTTCTACCCATTTTAACAACAAAGGATTACCTATTTATGTACAAAATTTGTTTCATGAATAATTTCTAAAGAGCTTTGTTAGCACTGTTTGTACAAAAAATAAAAGAGGATTTAATGTTTTATGAAAATGTTCAGTACACCTGGTTTATTTGTGTAATCAGCCCACGCAACTAACATTATGCGTCGCAATCACAAACAAAATGAAGTTTCAAACTCTATGTGCCCACAATATTTGTCTATATTTTAGGTAACTGTGGAAATAAAGCTACAAGATAAATTATAATCGGTCATTGAATTGGTCTGCTATTCACCATTGAGTTCTAAGGCTTTGTTTCATTATGAAAATTTAACACATGATGCGCCAAATATTTTCTGTAATACAGAGATAGTAAAAAACCAGTGTTTTTAGATTACAGGGCGAACAAACAAACTTAAATCAAATTCTTTGTGACGCACTTAGTAAAAAGACTATGACTTTTAATTAACTCTTGTTGTTTTATAACCATGGGGAGTGAAACTTTTCTGTGGTTACAACAGTTCTACCGTTTGTATTGAGATTTATTTAATAGATTAAATACATACATCATACATACATACATACATAAACTCACGCCTTTTTCACAGAGGGGTAGGCAGAAACTATAGATCTCAACTTTGGGCGGTTCTGACACACCTCTCCTGCTTCCTCTAAGTCCATACATCTTGTCATACATTCCCTTCGATTTCGGCTACTTTTAACCTGGCATTTTTTCCTTAAATAATGTCGGTACACGTTTAATACAAACATAAATACGCAGCATTGTAAAATAATTTTTTTTGAAATAATTTCGTTTTAATAGTGGAAGCAGTTTTCTGAAGAAGGTTGTGTTTTCAACTGGGTGATGTGATGAAACTTCCGTAGTCTGTCAGATAAAACTAAATTGTGCTACTACGCGACTATGTCGTAAAACATGAGCGTTACATTAGCGTCAAAAAACCGCCGTGATTCTGCAACTAGGTTGGGTTGCGTTGGGTCTTTCGTAGGCATCTTGAAGGACCTTTTAAATATTAAACAGGATCATCTTAGCTAAAGACTCGTGGCTGATGTCACTGTCAGCGAGCTGGTGCTCTGTGAGATAGAAGGATTATGGACATTCGTCTCAAGCAGCATGTGCACGCGGCGCGGGACTAGGTGTTAAATCAACTAGGACTGAGGAAAGATCGGGCTATCTGGGAAATATTTTTTGAAAAACACTAATACCTTGTAATCATACAAAACCTTTACTACTATAGCTTAAGAATTTATATTGTAATAGTTAAGTCGTGTTATGTTGTAGAGTTTCTGGCCACATCTTCTCTTCAGCGACAACACGTTCCGACGCGGTGGTAGCTTTAAAAAAGATTTGACGTTGATAAGTGTGCTGCAAGCTCCTATATTGAATAAATTATATTTACTTGACTTGACTGACCCAGTAATTTATAATTTTGTAATTTTAGCTACCTAATGATAATTTTGTCGTTTACAATGACTACTGAATTTTAGTCCAGTCATTATAGACATTCAAAATCGAAAATTTAATAATAATTCCAAAAGTTTTCAAACTTCGGTCAAGTGAATGGTACATTGGGACGACAATAAATCTCATTTTGCAACCTTGTCCGCAGTCCGGAACATTGTTAAAATTACAATTAAATTAATTTTTGCGGTATGGTCGTGAAAAAAATTCCAAAAGTTATGCAAACTTGGGGAAGTTTTCGGTATAATATTTCATATCACGTATTAAATTTGCAACCAATCTAAGTGTACGGAACATTTTTTGTTATTGAAAATTAATGTTTTTTTTTATTAAACTGAATGAAAACGTTCCAAAAGTTCTGCAAACTTGACACATATATCGGAAAAATATACCGAACGGTTGTATAAATTTGCAACCTTTTCCGTTGACCGGAACATGTTTATTTATAATTCTTTTTGATTCGTGGTCATTTTTTCGAGTAAGGTGGTCTCGGAATAATTACAAAAGTTTTGAAACTTGGTTGCAAACTTCGAAAACATCTATTCTGATGTATTTACAAATTTGCAACCTCATACGCGATCCGGAACTCTATGCAATTTGCAAAAATGTAATTTTTTTTTTTTTTCACCTTCAAGAAAATTTCAAAAGTTCTGCAAATCGAGGGGACTGTTTAATTTTGGGATTAATGTCAGTATTTGAATTTGCAACCTCTCACGCAATCCGGAATCTTGTGTGATGTCGGAAATTTAACTTTATGGCATTTTTCATTTTCGAAAAAATTGCAAAAGTTTTGCAAATCGAGCCAATGATTGTTTCTTTGCGGTGCATGTCAGTATTAAATTTTGCAACCCCGCATGAGATCCGCAACTTCATGTTCTTTGCAAAAATCGATTTTTCGCATTTTATTATCCTTGATAAAAATGCAAAAGTTTTGCAAATCGAGCGGATGGTCTTATTTTGGGATCGATACCACTATTCAAATTTGCAACTTCGCACGAGACCCGGAACCTTGTGTTATTTGCAAAAATCGACTTTTTTAATTTTATTACCGTCGAAAAAATAAATAGACATAATAAGAATTTCAAAAGTATAGAAAAAAAGTATGAGGATATCAAATATTCGTAAAAAAGGTAAGTAAACATTAATGGACGACAATGCGTAGGTGAGTAACAGTGTATTTAATCCCCAGATTCGTTTTATTAATCAAAAAATACGTACCGGCAAAATCCTACGTCCGGTTTAAATAAGCCCAACGGAATTTATTTTTGGCATAATCACCTGTCATGTAAAAATAGTACTATACCAACATCTGTTAGAAACAAATTGTGTTACAAACAATTTCAATCATTAGCATGTGAATGGTATATTATTGATTTATTTGAAAGACGAATTTACATCAATAGAAAGATGAACTAGGAGGATGCATAATACCTTTATAAGATAATGAAAAATTGAATAGTAGAAAATTTGTTGACGAGACATGCTGAAAAATACTAAAGAAACTACCTGAAATAATTTCTGTATTACGTTTATATCTTCTCATATAAAACAAGTAAATGTCGACACTGACGATTGTTACATTCAAGCATTTAAGGGAAAACATTTCGAATAGATTGTCCGTAAATAATATCTTTTATCAATATATGAGATCAGTTAACAAGTGTTAAAACCTTACAAGTTAGCGATAAAACTTTGAATGCATGTTGAATGTAACAATCTGTAATTGAAGATACTGAAAATCTGATTTATTTGAATTTCGTAGAAATACATATCCGAAAAGAAATAATTATGAGCATTTGAATTTTTTTGTGTGGGAGGGTCCTGGATCACCATAATGTTCTTCCAGTTCCGTGGTACATTCCGATGACATTTCACATTCCACAATTGTATTATCCAGTGCACCATCTTCTGCATCTGATCTTACGTCACTGCTTTCATAATCAAGGAACGTATCGAGCGGTTGACCTACACGATCGCTCTGAGCGCACCATTGTTCGACACTAGTTGGCTCTTCAACCTCGTCATCGGATTGAGTGAGATCCACCTTCATCGCGTTTGCACACGATTGCCCATGGCAGAAATGGCAAGCCTCGGAGCAGTTCAACCCTGCTTTTTTGCAGCCGCATCTAGCCCCACATCCTTTTGCACATCTGCATTGAACAAATTCAAGCAACTCCTTCGGTGCTGGATCCTGCAGTGTAAGAATGGGCGTGAGGCCTTGGCTCCCGTGTTTCCATCCCCAAGATTCGGCTTGCAGGTCATTGCCCATCCAATGTTGGACCTGGTGAAATGTGCGGAGTGAATGTTGTCGGGCTGCAGCTTTCGTTGGTGGAAGAGAGGCGAGGTTAAATTTGCTTTTAGTAATAGATCGACTGAAGCCATCGTACCGTAACTTGTTCAGAGAATCCTCGGTTTTACCTCCGTAAAGAGCAACTAAAACCTTTTCTCCAGCGGCATCGATAGAATCGGGATCAGAGTTTCTGTTAACGAATGTGTCTATCGCAATCTCCAAATTTTCGAATTTTTTCGACAATGTGGTAACTTTCAATTTTCCCTGGTTGAAAATGGCTGAAGTTGTATCACATCCGGTGAATGCATGATAGAAAAGAATGTGTCGCGCTAACGTTGGATCTTTCAGGCTGTTTGCTGAATATACTAATTTCGGCGATTTTCCTTTTCCCGGCTTCATGAAGTAAACGTTTCTTTCCGTTTCCTTTGCGATTCCAGTAAGAATGATCAACAAGTCGACGTCTTCTCCAACTATAATAATAGATTCGTGCAGCCCAGACAGTTCCAAAGCAGTCGTAACGATCAGGGTATCAGCATCACCCTCGTGTTGTTTGACGATGTATCCAGCGACTTGAAATTTGCGCTTCAACACCTCTATCAGTCGAGATTTATTCTTATCATTTCCTAAGAATTTATCTTGAGCTACAGTGACTTGCATCGTTTCATCGAAGAGAGTCTCTGTAGCAACTGATTTTGTGGATCGACGCAGCCGCTCTGCTGTTTTTGTGCTTTTTTCAACTGCATCCTCTGAATAACCATCAAACACAATCGTGACTTCCCCTTTATAGTGTTTCTTCACGTAATCTACGTATTGTTGGCAGATGAATGAAAAATACGCGCCTTTTCGCCAGACAACTTTGTGAAGTAGAAAGCCCCCATCTATGATGTAGCCGACATCGTCCGAGAACGTAGCTTCCTCAACTGGCGAAAAAATATCGTACATAGCTGATTTCTTCGATTTTCGCATACCAACCTCATCAAAGAGGGACAGTGGATATGGTGAGAGTTCGTATGCAAAATATTTTTTAAGGTCGTCCTGCGATTGTTTCGCGAACGTGATGCGTTGATAAAGTAAAGTTGGATCAATGGCGATTACGTCGTCTCCAATTTTGATAGATGACGATACGGCTGATAACGGAAGAACTCTTTTTTTTCGCGAAAAAGAAATTTTATCGAAGCTTTGTCCCACAATCGCGTCGATTCCATCAAGTCCAACTTTTTCAGCATCGAAGCAATTAATTTCGGGACCACCAACAATTCCAGTGCCCAAAGAAACAATGGCGTTCAGAACCGGAAACGGAGGATGGCTAGAAAACCACTTCTCGAGCTTAGCAACATCAGCGTTGTCTCTTTCCTGGCGCGATGGTCTCGAATCAACGTGCTGCTCCGAAGTTGAAGACATCACATCTACAAATTCTTCCATTGACTGGGAAACTTTTTGCATCACAGGTAAGCCCTTGGTCCACTTTGCTAAGACACTGTCGGTATATCCACGCCCTCCTGTTAATCCACCTTTGGTCTTCATGCCCCTCATCAACGTCTGTTCGATCGTCATATCACTCCAGATCCCCGATCTATATTTCTCTGATCGCCTGATAGTGAAGAAGCCTGCACCAACGAATCGACGGTAGTCACGTGGGGAAATTGATCCTTGCAGTTCATGCATGTCCTGCAGATATAGTTGTGCTGATAAGGCGTAATTGAAATGACCAGTGGCATGAAAGAATGGCATCATTTTTGCAATCGTAGACAAGTGCAATTTCCAATTTTCAGTACGCTCAGCTTCTATGAAGTTCTTCACCAACGTTACCATACGGAAGTATAGTACCCACAGCTTAGCAGTCGGACCGTTCTTTTCCAGCTCCTTTAATTGAGCTTCGAATCGACGTGACATTGATTGAAAAAATTCGTTTTCAAGTTTTAATTCACCACTTCCATCACAACAGTCGGTTAGGACGTCCTCAATTTCCATTCGTTCTTCGTCACTGAACTCTACGAGTTTCAAGATGATCTGTCCTAAAGTCAAATGTGTCAGTAAATGTCCCCGGACAGCCCTCGAATACGCGTGACCAGCCAACATTTTTTCCACGGACAGAGGAGCGTAAATGGTTGATAAGAGTTCTTTTAATCCGCTCCCAGACATAACGTATCCGATGGCACCAAGGAACGACATCAACAAGTGGAATCCACCAAGCCGAACGACTACAGATTGAAGCCGAGGATCAGACGTGGAAGAAATTATATCACGAGCTTTTTGATAGAGAGGTTGGTCGAATGTTATAAAACAAGTAGTCTGTCGAACTTTCTCGCATTCTGCAACCGCACAGAGCAACGTTGTATAGATGGTATTGTAATCGCTCGGTGAAGCGTTGATAAATGACATAGTATTTATGTCAGACGTCGAGAACGTTCCTTTCGACGTGATCTGCTCCATAAATCCGTTCCACCCACATATGCCAGGTACATCGTTCAATTTGCCATACATCCACAACAAATCAGAGGCTCTTGGAGAAATAGGATCGATGTTATTGACTTTTTGAACTGTCAATGTGTGAAGGTCCGATGGAGCCGTCTTTCTCTCAAATGTTTCAACAGTAATGTGCCCAAAATTACCGAGTACAGCTGCAGAGGGAACGTCTGTCACCCTGAATAGACCACGTGACGTTCGATTATTGGCCTTGGGAGTTACGCAGTTTATCATACCCATAGAGTGAAATGTACCCAGTCCATCGAGTGTGTTTACATTCACGTCCGCGTTGTCTGCCACAAATTGGATAAAGCCTTGTCCAGTCTGAGCCTCTGGGTGCAAAATTGCCGATATCTGAAAAATTTCGGCTTCAGTGTACGAAGCACAGAATCCTAATGCGGATACCACGTTCACAAGATTTTTTGAGCCGAATCTTGAGTGAAGATAGGCTGCTAGACCGACTTGTAATGAAGATACGAAGGATTTCGGTCTCGCAGCTGCGATTATCGAGTGTGCAATAGACGTGCATTTCTTTAAATATTTATCTCTCGATTTACGTTTCGTTTTTAATATAATTTCTTTCAGGAACAATTGCAGAGTATCCGGAACATCTTTTTCGGCATCGTCGAGGAAGGTCTCGGGACTGGGATAGTAATCTGTTTCATAAATCTGCGATCTGATATCTTCCGAGATTATTGCCGCTGCTGCGCGAACTATTCTCGAGCGTTCATCTCCTTCGTTTTGTTTTCTATTTTGGTACCAGGATTCGAGAAGTACCGCATGGTTCCGAAAACAAATTATTGGGGTCCGACCGACAAGACTTGTAATAACAATATCCTCTTTGTACTTCTCCTGCAATTTTGCCTTAAGGGTTGAATCAGAGGGAGGATCGTCAACGAGACTACTCAATTCACGCAAAGAAAATTGGCACTGATCCTTATTTTCCTCGAGATATTCGAAAATACGGGCCATTGAAGAGGATACATGTGGCTCTGTTGGCCGGCCACTACTGGCTCCAGAAGGTCTCGTCGGTAAACAAAACGAAGAAAAACACCGTTGATGATATTGAGCTCCTACTAAATGTAACTCAACCCCTTCGACTCGCTTCAGCACCTTAAAACAGAAAAAGACGATGTTCTTAGTTAAATTTCATACTTTATTATAGCGATCTTAATTTTTGAGTCATCGTTTTATTTAATCACTATTGTACAGTACTATTTATTACTGTGTAGAAACAAAAAAATGTATACTATACATTGAGCTAATACAATCGTCAAGCAAAACGAATTCAGAGAAGTGATTCATCCGAAGCAGCCAAAATTACCGATTTTTGAAGACCATACATATGGTCAAATCCACCAAATAACGAACGCAAATCCGGCCTCAAAAAAATCGACACTTTTTTATTAGTTCTTTGTACTACTTGGGTATGAAAAAAAAGATTCCTTGAGTTGGAGAGGTCTCGCAATTTAATTAATATTTTTAATTGCTCTTGCAAAATTTAACCCCGAAATTTTTCAATCTCATGTAACATGTTGAAAAACGCTTGGAAAAAAAAACTAATAAATAGTTGTCGATCGAAAATTTGCTGAATTAAAAAAAAAAAATTGTTTTTTTTTTTATCCC
Organism: Agonopterix alstromeriana; assembly: GCA_963924505.1. Lineage (NCBI taxonomy): Eukaryota > Metazoa > Arthropoda > Insecta > Lepidoptera > Depressariidae > Agonopterix > Agonopterix alstromeriana. Next base: position 16,993,837 of record OZ004673.1, read on the forward strand.
CCCACCCCTCTGTAATGGTGAAAATTGACATATAATACTTCAAACGTCGATTTCGGTCAATTCACCATCTTTTTCACTACATTTTATTTTTTTTTCGAAAAGTTCAGGAAATTTCCGATCAAAAACCTATGTGAGCATTTTCCGATCACATACTGTGCAGTCAATAAAAAATAATAAAAAAAATAAAAATCTCGAAAAAATTTTTCTCGTGGTTTGAAAATTTATTTGCCAAACCATGAAATAATTCAAAAGAAATGTAGAATTTTTAAAATTTTTTTCCTCCTGGAATTTTTTCCCTCCTGGTATACACTGGAATTTTTAAAAAATATGTTGAGCCTTTTTTTTATTTTGAAAACAGTCAATTTTTGTAAAATTGAAAAAATACTCCAAAAAATCCGAAAAAATTCCCATATATTCTTTCAAAGATGCTAAGAATTTTTTGTTCATAATAATTTTTCAAAGGAGTGCATTATTTTTGAAAAAAAATTTTTAAAACTTTTTCATGATCCGATAACTTGGAAAGTTTGAAATTTTTTTCCTAAAAAATAATGAAATTTTTCGAAAAATTCCCAAGAACAAACAGTTTTTAGAATCACTCAAAGAATACACAGGAATTTTTTCAAAATTTTTAAAACATTTTTCTAATTTTACAGAAATTCACTATTTTTTAAATAAAAAAGAAATTACTGAAAATATTTTCAAAAAATTCCAGTGTATGTTTTGTGATTTTAAAAACTTTTTATTCTTGACAACTTTTCGTAAAGGTGCATCATTTGTCAATGAACGAATCATGAATGTTTTCGCGAAAATTTTACAGTGTAGGCGCCATTTTAAATACATTAGGGGGTTAAATCGATTTCCTAACCGCATATTATCAATGTTCAAACATTTATTCCACCGTTTGGTGGGGTTCCAGGGTCATTGCATTCCAGGGTCAAGATTTTTTATTTGTAATTTATAATTTTCTATTGAAATTTTGCCCAACTCTGACGAAAAGTATATTACAAATGTGTAATATAGGGGAAAGCCGTCAAAGCGGAACACCCGGGCAAAGCGGAACACCCCGCGAAAAACGTGAATTTTTTTTTCACTGAAAATCTAAGCATCTTTAATCGTCCGTCTTTAAATATTCAGAGACGAACCATTTTTGGAGTAAAAAAAAAAAAAATTTCGAAAAAAATAATGAGAATTCGACTGAAATTTTTATCTCAAGCGTTTTTCACGTTTTCGCGGGGTGTTCCGCTTTGCCCGGGTGTTCCACTTTGCCCGCCTTTCCCCTACTCTTTGTTTATATTTGAATGATTATGAATGTTTGATAATTACCTCCTCGCTCCAATGGTCATCGTGCTGATTGGCTGCGTTAATGATGCTTTCCTTCGTGGTAGCATTACGAATTTTAAAAACTCGATTTCGTTTTCCGGCTGGTTTTTTGTTCTCGTTCGTTAAAAATTCTGGTGTTATTTCTTTAGCGCAAAATAAACACTTCTCCTCAAAAGAGAACAGTTGTTCTACCAACGGATTTTCCTGTGCAACTGGCCTTATTGATGCTCTTGGCCGTTTGCGGGAAGCGTTGATGCTCTTTTCGTTGGTATATAATTTCGTGCACTTTTCATGCACTGTTACAGCACTTAATCCAACGAGATCATCGCCTTTCCCATCACATCTTTTTTCACTGCATTTAATAAGCGTGGCGATCCCTCTTTCTCTGACCGTACGCACATCTTCGCTCGTTACATCTTTGCCACAAATAAAACAGAAGCAATAAAACTTTGTGCATTTTTTATGCGCTGTTACAGTTTTCAAATCCAGGAGAGCAGCAGCTTTTCCATCACTTTTTTTTTCACTGCATTGAATGAGTAAGTTAATTCCTCTTTTATCCAGCACTTCAACTTCTTCACTCAATGAATGTGTATCGCAAATGATACAATTGTTAACCGCTGCGTCCATCACGAAAATTCTCGAAATGGAGCAACGGAGCACAAGACGCTTTGTAAGCAGAAAATCCCAAAGCGAGCACAAGACGTTTTCCAACCGAAAAATCACAGCCTACTGACCGTTAGTACGTACGCAGTGTGCCACGGTCACGTGGACGGTGGCCTTGTTGGCCGCGTTACCATAGCAACGCAGGTATACGACGTCGCAGCGGCTTCGTATAGCACAAAGTTTAGGAACAGCGATGTGTACGGAAATAATATTTTGCGTGAATGTGATTAAAAAATATTTCCGTATTCCGGATATGGTTGCAAATTTAAATACTGACATTAATCCCAAAATTAAACAGTCCCCTCGATTTGCAGAACTTTTGGAATTTTCTTGAAGGTGAAAAAAAAAAAATTACATTTTTGCAAATTGCATAAAGTTCCGGATCGCGTATGAGGTTGCAAATTTGTAAATGCATCAGAATAGATGTTTTCGGAGTTTGCAACCAAGTTTCAAAACTTTTGTAATTATTCCGAGACCACCTTACTCGAAAAAATGACCACGAATTAAAAAGAATTATAAATAAACATGTTCCGGTCAACGTAAAAGGTTGCAAATTTATACTACCGTTCGGTATATTTTTCCGATATATCTGTCAAATTTGCAGAACTTTTGGAACGTTTTCCTTCAGTTTAATAAAAAAAAACCTTAATTTTTAATAACAAAAAATGTTCCGTACACTTAAATTGGTTGCAAATTTGACACGTGATGTAAAATAATATATTTAACACCACTCCAACTTTGCAGAACTTTTGGAATTTTGGTCTCAAGAACTGAGCAAATTATCATCTATTGCATTTTTAACAATGTTCCGGACCGCACAACAGGTTGCAAAATTTTATAGTTTGTTTTAATACCATTCCCGACCTTACATCAAAATTTGAAAACTTTTGGAATTATAATGAATTAATTGTCTTGACTGACTGGACTATTTACCAAATAATTTAGGACAGCAGCATTCACTCGAGTATTGCGTCCGACTAAATGCGAATGAAACCCACTAGCCAAGCGGGGCGATGATTATAAAACCTTTGTTGCTTTCAGTATGATGATTATGACCTCTTGTTTACCTATTTGACATCGACTGTGTTATCATGAACTAGTTTTAAAAAAATTACAAATAACTGCATGTGTTTCAGGACGGGCGGGGCGAATGAAGGCAAGACTCATGCCCAAGTCCTTCCTTAAAAAGTTACGGTTCAAAGGTACGTCGTAGCGGGTTTTTCGTAGCCGATCCCTCGTAGCCTAAGAGCATCAGCTCGTAGCGGGTCTTTCGTAGCGATTGATTCGTAGCCCCTGTGTTTTGTGTGCTCTTTTCTGTTTTTTTTGTGTTTTATTTCGGGAATGTGTGTTTATTTATAGTTGTTGTAGATTTGTTTGGGATGTAATTTTGAACTATACATTAATTAACTATAGGTATTGTTCGGAAGATAAAATGGCAATAGTTATTTTCATACCATAATTAACTGTATCAAAATAACAAAGCTTTTTAGTAAACGGGTTTACTTTTTTCCTAAATTAATCTAATTTTCTTCAGTTTTTTTTTTCATATAAATTCCATGAATTTTTTTATAATTTAAATTTTATGATTTAGGTATCCATTTTATGTTAATTCACTAATACCATGTATTTTGTATGTAGAATTAAATCGAACAGGCGTTTTCATGAAAAAATTCTTCAACAGCATTTACTAGATGGCGTTGCAAGAACAAAAATTGTTTGTCACATATATTTTTCTCGATTTTCCAGTTTTCTTCATTAATTAAATAAATAAAATCACAAACACAATCTTTACGATTTGAAAGAAGTAATAATTACTTTAATTATTACTTTTAACCCAGATGAAATTCTTAAGATTTGTGAAAAGTTTCTTAAGTTTACTACATACAATGACATTCCAGTCCTTTCAAATGTCCTCGGTCACTAAGCAGTAATGTTAAACGGTCAAGCCATTGATTTATCAACTACTGGACGTAGGGTCCGCGCTCAAAAGGGTCCGAACCAAAAGAGCACCAAAACGTATAAAGAGAACCAATTACGCGACAGTCTTCGTTAGACCGCGCGGGCGCGCGCGGCGCGCGTCGTATCGCGGTGAGGTATAACTACGCAAGCAAAATGAAAAAGCATTATTATTAAGTATTTAGCATTTTCAATGTTTATATTACTAGACATGTACTTAAGTTTGTGTAGGTTAGTCTCGATTTTTTTTTTTCGAGAATTTTTTTCTATACTCGGCATCCATTATCTTTTATATCAATGGACGCTTTTGCGGTCTCGTTAACAGCGCGCTGATGGGAATCCTTACGTATAGAAATGTCATTGACTACATAAATACTACTAACGCCATCTATTGGACTTTTTCGTAATAACTTTCGAAAACGCCTCATTAAAATGTGAAATGGCGCTGAGCAAAGACCGATTTTACACAAAATTTAATAACTACTTTTTCCTACATTTCTCTCGCAATAACTTTCATCTAACTTTCGAAAACTTTTCCAAAACTTTAAATCAGTGTGAATATCTCAATGAGACTATCAAGATATCAAGTTTCAAATTCGAGGACAGTTGAATAATTCAGCTTCCAGTGCAAGTTTGCGTGCATTTCGGATTGCATTGACTTCAGAGTTGAAGAGAATCTAATCTACGTCAGATGTCTCATAAAACAAGCTATTTTCTACTTTATCATGCCTGTATACGTGTTTTGAGAAAGGACTGTTGCAGTAGAATAGATTTTGTCCACAACTTTCCTATATTCGTGAAGTTAGCCACAATTCTGAAGTTGTTACAGATTAGTAGCTTGCTTTCTTCTTTTGCTTATTTTAAGTATGTACACACGGCAACAGATCAACCTATCCATGTTTGAACTCTTTGTCTATGAACATAGAGTTCAACTATGGGTAGGTTAGGTACTTCACAACGATAATAATAACTCAAAAAGTCAAAAGTCAAAATTGTTTGTTCAAAATAATATCACATAGATAACTTTTGACGTCATGTTTTCGAATCTACCACCGCGTTGGAAGAACTTATTAGCTTATTATTTGTGGTTAAAGAGCGTCGGTGGCGAGTTGTGTGAGAATCTGGACTAACGACATGCTATATACGAATGAGCTTTTCTAACTTAATACCGACTGCTCTCAAAAGGTGATTGAAAACATCGTGGGATTCGAACCTACGATGAAGAAGAAATTCTGATGCGTATGTGTAGTCTACCAATCTGCATTGTGCACGCGTGGTGGACTGATGGATAGGCTTGTCTCCTGCAGTAGGACATATACAAGGTGTTTTAAGGGGGTGGTTTAGACCATCGAACTGAACAACTTTCACAATGGGACCAATACAAAACAATCCCCTTAAAAGTTTTTAATGTTTATTTTTACTTTTGTAACACCTTGTCTATACAAGGTGCAAGGTCTAGCCTATGCTGACGATGATGATGCGTGGTAATAGCAGTATAATTCCTTTCGGGGTGGTCAATAACTTTGCTACAATTAATGAGGAGCGTATGCAAATTAAGTAACGCAAAATTTTAAATTTCCTAAATTTATTTAAAATACTGGGCACAGATTCGCCATTCTTCTTTTGCTTTCTTGTTATTGTAAACAAAAATATTAATATTCCTACTATTGAAAATATTGATATTGATATAACCTCATTGCTAGAACGCACGAAAATGTCAATAGACTGAGTCGATTTCAAAGTAAAATAAAATGAAATACATCCGGGGAAATAAATCAAACATAAACGTAAGCGTATGAAATCAATATCCATTTCGCACAAAATATCCAAAACATGCGATAAAAAAGCTTCATGTGCATAATTTTAGCAGCCCCTTGTAGTATAGGATCCTATCTACCTAGGCCCGATAGCACAGTTGGTAGTGAGCCTGCTGTGCCGAGGGTCGCGGGTTCGAATCCCGTAATGGACAAATATTTGTATGATGAATATGATTATTTGTACCCGAGTCATGGACGTTTCTATCTATTTATGTATTCTATATCGTTGTCGAGTCATCATAATACAAGTCCAGGCTAGATTCTGGTACTTTAAATGTGACTAGATAATTTGTGTGACAATGTCCAAGATATTTATTTATTTATTTATCACGCGATATTAATGTTTAATTTCCTTACATCGATCCTATTCTAACACAAAGCTCGTTAAAAAGCATGATGTGAAATTTATCAACAGCTCAATAAATCAAGCAAGCAATCAAAAATATACTTTATTTTACACGAAGATATAAACAGTAAAATACAGAGAGAAAAAAAAAACAAAAGGCACAAAATACAAACAACTCCTTACCTTTAACAAAATACATTTACAAATAATTGCATAAAATGTAATGTAAAATTGTTTGTATTAAAAGTCTGTTTATACAAGGAGTAACAATACACCCTCGTAAAATTTTAATAGGTGGTTTTGTTTGGACTATAAATCTGAATAACTTTTAAAAATCTGCTGTTCCATTCATTTGGGTAGTTCTGTATGAAACAGCAGATTTCTTTGTTTTTTCTCGTTATTGGCTCCATAGTGAAAGCTATTCAGTTGCATGGACTAAAACCACCCCTATAAATATTACTAGGGTGTTCTGTTACACCCTGTAATCATAAATATTTCTTATGCTTATTTATTTCATTCGAATTTCAATTAAATATTAGCAGCAATATATTTACAATGGGATCTTACACACTTATCTTTCCTCCATTACATTTTATTCGGATAAAATTCATTCATTCTACAAAGTCCTGTAAATTGACACGTTTTAAACCTTAATGACATTTACAAAACAGTTCCATCAGAGGTCTTTACAGCGTGGTCCGGTAATATCGATGCCGAAATAAATACATCGGCATCGTTTACTTTATAATGTAAATAAGGTCTCTGTCGACACCGAGTTGTGAGAATGCAAATCGTTTGACAATATCAATCACCATGAGTAATGAGGGTAGGCAGGTTCAATGCAGGTTCTGTCGCTTATTTCATGTTTATACTCCTCAATGAGTTTATATTGCTTTTGTTGGTTGTTTTGATGTGTATTTTTTTCAAGCAAAGACTCGCTTCTCAGCATTCATTTATCGATCATTGTTTTGATAAAGGGTGTAATTTGGTGAAACAACATCGAAATCGCGAAAAAAAATCGGATATAAGTAGCTAAATCAGTAACGCGTTGAAGTGTGTTGACCTAATTCAAAGTGAGGCTTCTCAGGCTAGACTCAGTCTTTGTGCGGGAAAGCACTTATGGAAAGCCTACTCCCAGGACAGGAGGTGCCCAGGCCGATCTGGAGATGCTTGAATAGACTCCGAACTCAGGTTGGCCGGAGTAAAGACAATCTGTTTATTTTTTATTTTATTTATTAGGTACTCAAACAAGTCACAATCAATTTTAAAACATAAAGTAACATGAGCGAAATATTTTAAGTCTAGACTGTGACTCGATTAAATGAGTACACAACATGAGTAGAAAAGTGAGACATGCTTAAAATTACAATTTTCAAGAGACCAAACATACAAACAAAAAAGAAAATAAAAATAATACAATAATTTTAAAAGACCAAACATCTAGAAACAAAAAAAAAAGAAAATAATAATGCAATATAATTATGCTGCAAGTTGAATTATAACAGTAAAATTGGTTACCTACGGCTAATTATAAGTAAAACAAATATACTCAATAAATATAGCTAAAAATTATGTACCGTGTTCAGAAGAGGAGAGGAGAATAGTATGGACACATCTTTTAAAAGTGTTTAATCTGTTATTAAAAACATCAAGTTCCGAATGCTTTCGACTTAACTCTTGTTTAAGTGGGGTTACACGGACGAGATGGACCTTAGGTGTGAATGTGGTGTTACTCCGCAGACTATGGCCCATCTCGTATCGTGCCCTTCCTGCCCGGATACCTGTACGCGAACGGAGCTTATGAACGCTGGTGAAAATGCTATCCGTGTGGCGAAATTTTGGGCTGGAATGATTTAGAATGACATGCTATCGACTCGATAGAAGAAGACGAAGTAACGCGTTAAAACACCAAAGTCAAAGTCAATATAATTTATTCATTATAGCAGCTTGAAGCACACTTATCAAACGTCAAATCTTTTTTAAAGCTACCACCGCGTTGGAACGTGTTGTCGCTGTAGAGAAGATGCGAGCAGAACTACAACATAACACGACTTAATAACTATTACAATATAAATTCTTAAGCTAAGGTTATGTATACAATAATATATAGTCTATTTAATAAAATAATTGATACTATACAGTAAAGTAAATAAACTACAAGCTAGTGACCTCAGACCCAAGCATATCATACAGACATAAACACATGACCATAATAACTTTTGGGGTGATCAGAATCCCGGCTACAACTACAAACCAACTCCGAAATGGTGCCGTTCTAGCGAGGCAAAGCTTTAGCATAGTGAAGGTTTTGGGATGGAATGAAGTCTCTGGTAGCCCCACGCCCACAAAAACTCTGCTTAAGAAACCTTACCCTTAGTCGCTTCGTACAACATCCACGGGCAAATATCAAAATCAAAATTTTTCCAATTTTGGTATTTTCCTATACATAAACATACGTTCCATTAAATAACTTGCTGCTTTCGAATAACTTTTGAAAACCGACCCCTATTTCGTAGCAGTCCTGCGTAGCACTCGTGTGCTACGCTGCTACGAGCGCTACGCCGTAGCAAAACTAACCGACACAAATAGTTCTGCGTACAATTTCTCTAACAATAAACCGACTGAAAGTTTCCATTTGGCTAAATGTTGCTTTACTAGAGTTGGTACAGACAAGTTTACTATTAAAGCTGTTATTTTTTGCTCCGATCGGTTTGCGCCCAAAGTATAAGTTGTTCAGTTTGATGGGTAGACTATTAGTTTAAAAGGATGCTAATCAATTTCACCCTTTAGTCATAATTCACAACACCTTTTCACATAAACGGCATCTCATACCTTTCAATAAATATTTACTCAGTTTATCCTGAAAATTGGTTTATGCGTAATATTTTATCTTTATGTCACAATGATACACCCTGTAGAAGTTTCAAGGAACTACCCTGTCAAAACTCTTATGTTTGTGTAATAAATACCAAAATGATTTGACACAGGGGACTAGTTCAAAATGCATGTTAGTTAAGATATATGGGGAAGGATCTAAATACTTTTTATGGGTTCTCTCCCTACTACGGAACCCTCTGACACGAGTTATGGGCCGAATGTCTTCGGGAATTGATGGAAATTGTCATTTTTATTGATGGACCCTATTCAATTTTTATTTTTGCATCGTTGGAGGGGAGTGAAATGGGTTTTGAGACGTCTTGATTTCGTGTGTTAAAGTTTTTATGGTTTTGTTATTGGCTGTTTGTATTGATATTAAGTATATCGATTGTTTAAGTGACTATAACTTTATATATTTTTACAAATTTAGCCATTTAGAGAAATATTACACCGTAATATACAACGTTTTAATGAATAAGCGCAAAACCTGATACACCTCAACTGATTTACAACAAAATAATTAGATTGAAACAATAATTTCATTAATTTGATACTTAAAATTTATTGTTATTCGCATTTTAAATTTTGAGACTAAAATGATTTGTTATCATTTCAGCAATGAATGAAAGCGTGCTCGTGGATACTTTTTAAGAATCTTGTTTTCGTAGTAAGTAGGATAAGTGTGCTCTTGCGGTGATTTGAGATCGAGTTTAGTAAATTTTAAATTTTACCAACAAATTATTTAATATTTTGACAAAATTACCTATGTTCAAACCATGATAATTCGATTCTGCTCTCGATTCTAAACAAACTATTTTCTAGTTTTGCGTTAATTCGTTAACACGTTGTATATATTTTGTGATCCAAGGTATAGGCTGAGGTTTTCTAAAAAAACTTGCTCAGCATAATGTACTTATATTTTACCAACATATTTAGGTACTGTCCATGATTTTTTTGACACGAATATTAGCAAAAAAACATTCTGAAAATGAAAAAATGAAAATGTGTTTATTGTGGATCATAGGTAAATTAATAGATGTTGTACATAGAAAATAAAACAGTTCGGCTATGTCCTGCCACATGGGCGTACAATAAGTAGGTATAAAAAAAAGAAATGCAAGCAAGAAAAATTACTACTTATTTCACTTTTGTTTGACCTTTCACCTTTTTATCTACCTTTTTTCTTTTGACGCATCCTCTCTACAACGGAACACCTTCCGACGCGGTGTTAGAGTCAAAAAAGTGACATCAAAAAGCTAAGTATGCGATATTATGCTGTATTTGTTTTTTAATGTGGATTTCAAAAGTTACAAAAAAAGACTAAAATTTCTTATATGCAGTCAAAATTACACATACATATAAAAACTTAGTCATAGTGCCACATATCCAGATCTATTTAGGCATAACACGAATCCGTTTTTTCTGAGAACAAACGCGCAACTTTGACACAGAGCGCCATCTATTGGAATTTTCTGCGTTCAACTAATTGACCACTCTTTTATCGCCTTTCGAACACCAAACTAAAAGAGAATCCGTAACGAAACTTTCATCTTCAAGTAAATGAAATAACCGTGACAATTCAATTTGAGGGCGATCAGGATCCGACAGTCAGCGGGTCTTCCCCGGAGGATTGATATAATGCTCTTTTTGCTCTGTTGTCGGTTCGACGCCCTGCGGTGGTACACATCATTATTAGATTTCAATAAAAATATATATATGTACTTATATAGGCTGACTTGTATCGGAGTGATTATCATTTCTTTCTTTCTACAGGGAGTTATTAAGACCTATTATTGGGAAAAAAATCGTTGACGGGGGATACAGGATAAGATTCAATGCATCAAGATACTTTTTGTCTGTTTTGTTCATTGCCTGGCCTATAAGTCCATTGTCTGTTTTTATGTGCACGCAACACATGAACACTACTGACACTATACTAATGGACTTATCACATAATCTATTCGATCTATTATTTAAGGGAGATGACTACATAAAATAAATTTTAGTTTTAACTGCTCAGTAAATAAACCGTTTGAAAATAATGCTAAACTCACATTTTCAGTAATGCTGTTGCTTAAATACTATTTTTAATAATTGGATTAACTATAAAAAGTATCAAAACGACGACGAAAAACAATGACGTCACTATTCAATTTTTAGTACAATATTTCATACAAAGCACGCGTTTTGACGTTTGATAAAGTTTGAAGACTTGTTAATTTGACTAGTTGGAAACTCGCGGATTGTCTATCTACAGACACCTGGCCTGTTTGTTGTATTTTGTATGAAGCATATGTCAAATGAGCTGTCGGATAAGCTAACAAGAACTTATTCGGGAGTGGTGAAACATGCCCTTAATATAAGTAACTTATAGATAGATGTACCTCAAATGTACAGAATACATAACATAATAGACAAGAGTAAGTTACCTAAGACCATCCTATTTGAAGTAGAACACACAAGTTCCTGTGCCATTATTGCAAAACCTCTAACTACAGGATCCTGAAGCTCGCACAGTTCGTCTCGCTCACTCTCTCGGTGTAAGTATAAAGTTGTCGCTTTCCACACGGACGACAAGTTTGTGTAACGAAATTTAAAAACAATCCCCACGAGGCGAGCACAGCCAAGCAGCAATTTATTTTGTTGTCTACGAGATTGTTTCACCACTCGTTGTAAGGGCTATGTTATGTTAGATTCGCGTTTTACAATAACTGTCAAATACGAACTTTGTTGAATAACATGCTCTGTGGCAAAGGTGTAGGTAAGCCTCTTTCAGTCTATAAAATCGTTCTCGATATTGTGCCTTCTGTATCCATTTCAATCCAGATTTTTTCTTGATATCGTCGTATCAACACATTTGAGGTCTTCCTTTTGGGCGTCTCACTTAATTATCTCCACTCTATTAGCGCTTTGCCTCAAGTAACTTCTTTTGTGGCGAAATGGCCAGCCTAGTGCCACTTGAGCTTCGCAATACGATTAATGACATTATTGACTTTGCTCTCCTCCATGAGCCGTTCGTTTGTCAGTCCCTGCTTACTTTGCCTTATCTTGTCTTTTTTTTTCTTTCCTATCTTTCATTCCTATAAATGTAAGAAGTCCTGTCTCACTAGCACTCACTCATAATAAATGGCTAGTCTCCTCTTATCAGTGCAACTCCATTTGTGTGAAGTGTCTGAGTTGTGGCTACATTGAAGAACAAGTCCTAATGTGTGGACTGACCCTTACACTCTCTCCATGGGGTTAGGTCTTTGCTTTAGCACGGGGAAGAGCCTGATGAATTTTAGTTCCCGTTGATAGTCAGGTCCGCTTCAGCGTCCGCCCCCGCTCCGCTACTCCCACCGCACACCGTATCATATCGCCGTTGAACAACGAAATCATAACTCGGTCCGTGAGGCGGGAGAATTGAAAATCTAGATAACGCCGAGCCAGCGTCTCTGCCAGCCCCGTGACAAAGAGATCCCGTCGTCTTGTTCACACTGACTGATTGTCAGATTATTTGAGGAAATGCCTCCGTGGCTGAATTGAGAGCTACATGTTGGGCGCCATTTTGCGTCGAAGGCTTATTGGTTACATGTAATTTGAAAGTAATGTTACCATTGATAATTTTTTTTGTGTTTGGATTTTGGGACGAATCATATAGACACCAATTATCAAATAAAAATCAACTCTAATAAAATTTGCTAAAAGTGAACTTTACAACAGCCGCGTAAGATCCCACTGCAGGGCGAAGGCGTCATCTCATGAATAATGGTGAGACGGAAGTGGGCCATAGTGCGCCACGCGGCCTCAATGCAGATTGAGTTATTGGTCAAATGGCTGTGAGATAATTTTAAATCCTCATTCTGAAGTCTAATGGCTTCTGACCAAGGCTTAATGAATGTTTACTTTCACCGCCATCTGACGAAACTATCTGGGACCCACTGCTTAACGCGCATTAACAAGCAAGAAAGCGCTGCTCGAGATAAATAAGCGGTTACCCATCCAAAGACTGACCGGACCTAACGTTGCTTAAATTCGGTGATAGTTTCTAATACCGAAGCTCCACTACGCCAAGAAGCGTCGCGCTATTTTGAAGGTACATTGTAATAATTATTGAGCAAGCCCCAGGTCGGGCGCCATTATGCAAACTTCCAGTGTAATATTTGTTCAAGTGATTATACTAACAGTGTAGTCACTATGCAGTCATTTCGCCGAAGCTTAAGTCACTATTTACCGCTTAGTTTATCTCAGCACTGTGCAGCTATGCAGTCCAGTAGAATTAACTGCCCCCTTGAGCTTGAAAGCGCATTATAGCTGATTGCAGACGAAACAGCTTATTTACTCAAAACAAAAACGTTGTAAATTCCTTCGTAAAAAGACACTTTCACCAAGGTCGGTTGTTGACGGAGAGCGTGGGCAGCGCGTTGCCATGCAGTTTTAACTTTCAATCGTTATGGGTCCGGGTTTAAATCCGTACAAACAACATGCCATATTCCAACATTTCACTATTAGGTTGTACGGTTTGTACACTTGATTTTAGATTTTGATTTTTAGTGGAAATATGTTAATCTGTGCTTGATTGCATTGATTTATTGAAAAAAAAAGATTTATTAAATTTTATTTAAGTATACTAAGAACATATTTAACTTAATTAAACCCAATTTTCTCGAAGTTTTACCCTGTTTCAGGCGGACAAAAAATTACGTGATATTTGCCGAGACTCGGCACTCTCACGTGAGATTGGGTGAGATTCGGCTTGACCCCTAAACGCCTCTCGTTTTTAATAGACGCCCGCTAACTGTATGTCAAGATCGAAACATTTAGTCTGGCGTGTATAGAATTGTGTCTACTCAAAAAGCCCTCGAGCAAAACACTTAGAAATTATAAGAATCAATTATCTCGTTTCGCTAAAAATACAAGAGGGCTTTGACTTTAATTGAAGCCCAAGCCGAAACAGTAAGTGTCTTATAATTATTTTTGCCTTTTTAATTTCAACTTCAATCGAGAGAGTGAGCTCAATTTGAGTTAGAAACGAAAAATAATAATGTTAGCGAAAATAACATGTGATTTAGACATTTTATTGAATTGGTTGAACAGTTTTTTTGGTACCTATTAAATTGGTAGTAAATTGTTTTCCTAATTTACTACCAATTTTAGGTACCAGTTATTCAATTTTAGGTACCAGTTATTCAATTTTAGGTACCAGTTATTAAAATGGAAAAACTTATTGAAAATAATAATTCGATAATGTCTACACTAACGACGAGGTACGAGCTACATTGTTTTTTACTGGCATTAAATTGGTAGTAAATTGTTTTTCTATTACAAGTATTAACAAGAAATTGAGAAAAACAATAGAAAAAAGTGAAAATAATTTTGTTGTTTTTCTAGCATGTTTTAAAGAAGCAGAAGATCCGCTTTAAACTCGCACTGACAATATGTAACTTTTTAAATACAACATCATTATTTTCTTCCATTAAAATCTAGTTTCCGACTTCACACTACTTCCAGCGCTAGTGCTCAGGAAGTGCGTCAGTGCGGAAGCGGTAACGTTTCCCGCGCTTCCGCCAACATGGCGGCCGGGTGGGGGGCGCTCGACGCCAGTCGGGCTCGAGCCGCCGCTGCGGGCGGACGCGTTGCACCGCTTGTTGATGTATTTATAGCTGTTTCAAAAGGAAACGTTTAGTTTCGTATGTAGCATACGATTTTATTTCAACTGAAAAACTGGCTGTAACCGGAAAATTTCTCGAAATGTAAATTCGTTTTTTCTGCATGAAATGTTGGCACGTTTCGTCTGTCTTGCATTTAATTCTAAACTGGAACAATTCGAATGTCTAAAAGTCAAGTCATAGTTGCAAGCTGCAAAATTATACTTAAATTATACTTTTCGTAAATTCATGTTTATTTTTGTTTTAGTATGGAACCTAAGTTTGCGATAATTTGAGTTCAGACGATATTTTATATCAGCGTTTTTTGAAGTGAAAATAGTCCTGGTCACCTCGCCTAATAACGACGTGAAGACAATTTAATTAGTTTAAGAAACTTTATCACATACGACACCATCGTTAAATTCAATTATTATTACTTAAGTAAATAAATATTGGATTAGCTAAAACAAAAGATGAACATCTAAGCGTATTGTTCGAATTACCGTCTGAAAGCAAGACAACTATCTTTTCGTCGTTGCAATCTATTCCATGCGTTATCTACGCGAAGCTGTTTCCTATCAAATAAGACAGATCAGAGACTATAAATCTATTCCGGAAAATATCTCGAACCATAACAATTTGTTACAGTAATAATATTGTTCTCGAAGTGAACACAAAGAGTCATAGATAATAACGCAGATATCGGATGTTATTTGTACTCGCAAGGAGTCTCAACAGGTGGCATCCATAGCTACCACCTGTGTCCGCACCGGGGCACTCCTAGCGTTTGATATCCGTTCCACATTTATACTAGATACTTACCTCAGAGGAAGGATCTCCATAGAGTCCGCATAAATTTACGATTGTAGTTAGTCTCTTTTGTCATATGACGTACCTTTAATAGTAAAAGGAGATGGAACTATAGATATTTGTTTATGCGGCTGTCCACTTTTTTTTGAGCTAGTGTGTGTGAAAAGTGACCGTAAACAAAAGGCCATATGTCACTTGGTGCCTTTTGTCCATACTACTTGACACCACACACTCAAACCTAATCGTCAAAAAAAGTGGACACTTTACAATTGATATGGCTCGCTCTATTAGGTATAATCTCTTTGGTACTTACATAAATAGATAGCGTCGATGGCGCGTTGCGGAGAGTTATGGAAACTCAATCTTGATGTCCAGGTTCGAAACCGCACTCAAACAGTGATGGAAAACATCGTGTGGAAACCTACATACGCTGAAGAAGAAATACCGATACAATTATGTTAAGTCTACCAATCCCTGAAAAAAAGAAAAAATGTGTATTTCGAGAGTTGCTTGAGAGTAGACCTGTGCCCTGCAGAAGGACGTTTAAAAGTCCTGACACTTTTTAAGGGAAATATCAAACCGGCAAACTGAACAACTTTCTCTAGCGCGATTTCGATGTTGGTGCTAAAGAAAAGTTGTTCAGTTTGACTGTCTGATCATCCCCTTACAAAGTGTCAGCATTTATTAAGAAGGACCTTAACGTGTGGTCCTTCCCTAGTCCTTCTTCAAGCTTTAAGGGCATTAGTTTCAGTGGCGACAGGCATGTTATCTTAGCATCTTATGGATCAATGTTGTCTGGAATTTGAATTTAGCATTTTAAGGGTAATGTGTTTATCAGCCTATACAACGTGTTAATGAATTAACGCAAAACCTCATACACCCCAACTGATTTATAATTAAATAATTACATTGAAACAATCATTAATTAATTTAATCAATGTAATTAAAAGTTATTAGCATTTTAATTTTTCATATCCTTTACAATCCTTTGCAATATCTATGGCAAAGTATCAATGAAGCGCAGTCGCTCGCTCGCAAGGACCGACCCCCGCCCGCACCCCGCGCCCGCGCCCGCGCCGCACGGTCTAAACTTGTAAGGGGGGGTTTACATGGGTAGATTTTTATCATGCCGCTAAGCAAACTAAATCCTCTCAAAACCGCACAATTACGTAATATTCACAGTTGATAAATATCACATGTAACTATTTAATTTTGTTTAAAAATGATGAGCAGAAAAGATTTTCCACATTTTGGTATCGCAATAATTCGTGAATAAATTATTCTAGTAGGTAAAACACAAAAACACTTTCATGCGGCGAGCGGATAATTTTCGCGGTCGATTTTAGTCAACCAACAGGCGCATGCGGCTTATTGCCGCACGACAAAAGTTGAAACTAATCTCCCCGGGACTTGACGGATTACCCTTGGCCTCGAATTGCTATCTACTCTAGTACATGGTAAATTTTAATGGTGAGGATAGAAATCGCATAAAAAATCGTCCCGTGCAAACTCCGCATTACATTGCGTGACGCGGTAGGAGTCGCTCTCCCTGCCGAAATTTGTCACGATTACGACACGTCTACACACGATACAGCTGATTTTATGCAATTTGAAATACATCGACCGTTTAGTTTGATATAAACTCGAAACATAATACGCACACGAAGCAATGTATTGTTACTTCAGGTTGCATGCAATCAGCTGTATCGTGTGTAGGCAGCACTTTAAGGAAATAGGAATAGGGCTCAATTTACCTGGTAGTTTGTTTGATAGCGTAGTTTCGCCCTGCCGGGATTCAAAATAGTAGTCCTTCGCTTCATTTACCACGTGATTCAATCGTTTCCATCACAATCACACTTTCTCCAGGCTTTGAACTGGTAACTTGGTTTGGTTAAACAGCTATTCCGATTAAATTTACACTCATTTATCCATAAAACGTTTCTGGTTGCACTCGTTAGGTACCACTCATAAAACGACACACACAGCTCGTAGTCTTGAGGGACTAGCTCCTGGCACCGTCGGAAATGGAAAGGATGATGAAGATCATCTCGTAGAACATTCCACACGTAGACATGGCTACATTGGAATAACCGAGCAGCTTGCTTGACGCGTACTCGCGTCCGGGTTCTGCTGGAAGTACTCCAAGATGCTGTTTTCGAATTCCGGGTCGTTCCGATCATCTCCTCGATCTACAGTAGTGGGAGGCCCTAAAAGTCCCATAGTCGCGCAGTCGTTGGGTCGCTGCTAGCATTGTTTTATTAGACACTGATACACCAAACTGGTCCCGATTGCCAGATTTACGTTATCTCCACAAATAGCCAAGATTCGAACCATTTCAGAATACTGCACATTCGAGTAATGAAAGGCCATCGCGGAAGCGTAAGATAATTAAGCTACGTAATCTAATCGCTCGCGACGCACGCGCATGACTGGAGAAATGTTTTGTTTATTTTTTTGTTTGTGCGTTTCGCGACCCCCTCCCCCGCGGCGCGGCGCTGCTCAAAGGCCGCCGCCACCGCCGCACCCGCGCCCGCCCGCTTTCGTCGGTGTTTTATCTCGTTTCTTCCTTTTTGAGCAGGATATTTGCGCGAAATGATTTAATGAAAGCGCGCGCGTGCGTATGGCGTTTTGTTTTGGTAGTGTAGTAGTGTGAGTATGCCCGTGCGGTGGATTGACCATAGAATTAAGTAAATAATTAATGGTACAAACAAATTAATTAATATTTTGAAAAAATGTAACCTATGTTGAAACCGTGATCAATCGATTCTACTCTCGATTCCAAACAACCTATTTTCTAGTTTTGCGTTAATTCATTAACACGTTGTATAAGTATGTATGTAAGTTTGTTCCTTTGTGGCACACTAGAGACCAAGCGCGATGGCCGATTTTGATGATTCTTACGTCAATAGATTTGTCTTAATCTTGCGAGTGTCACTGAAGACATGAAAGTAATAAAATTCAATATGGCGTCAACCAGACACCGTCTAAGACGCCATATATTTAATATTTAGGCAGACGCGTCTTTAGATTTTTAAATTTACTTTATTTTAGATTAGATATTATGTTACTTTTGACTTCGTCTGTATACAATTTTTAAGCCTGTGTGCTTCGTCAGAGTTCGAGCTATCTCCTCTATACATAATTTCTTCAAAATCAGTTGAGTAGTTTATTCGTGAAAACGTAGAGACATTCGCATTTATAATATTAGTAGTATACATTTTTATGATATTTTCGACTCAAATACCTAAAAATATCACGTACTACGTACTACAATATAATAACACTAGCTTTTGCCCGCGACTTCATTAGAATATCGAAAATTCCTTTCTTCGATTTTATGTTTCTATCTTAAGCGGTTTAGGATGTGCGATGTCTGTCAGTCAGTCACAGAACTTTTTTATAGATATAGATTTCAATAACAATGCTCCTTTGAAAATAATCTCGTTTAATCTAAGTTTAGTTGTTTTCTACTAACAGCAACGAACGAGTCTAGACGAGACGCAATATCTCAACACTTGCGTATTTCCCGCGGGCCTCCTAACTCTGTCTGCCTCTGATCGATGCCCTCCCGCAGAGGGTGGGCACACCTGGACTTTAATGAGATACCTTTTGTTTTAATTAAACTAATAACTACAATTATATTATGATACATTACTGTGTCTCTAATGAAAAGGGTACGAGTAGAGTTGAATCAAATGGTACTTGTAGTCATTAAAATTGTGTTTTTTAGGTAGATAGGTAAAGTTTTAGAGTAGGAAATGCGGTTGTGGGTTCATTTGTGTAAACTTAAATGCGTTCCATATTTCAGGAGGTGGTTCTAACTGACCAACTTTCGCTATGGAGCCAATATAAAAATCGAGAAAGAATAAAATTGTTTTTCCGTAGAAAATATTAGCATTAGGCATATGCTCATGACTATATTACCCGAGGAGGTAGCCAGAGACATTTTGTAAACTCAGAACATCCACGTTTCACTAGTAATACCGAAACTCTGTTCAGTGTGAAGGGGAGTGAGCCTGTCGCCACTTGTAAAAAATATTAATTTGGATTCAGCCAAATGTCAATTAGCAAATTTTTCTTTTATATTTCTATGATGGCCCAATGAAGGTTGTTCAGTTTGATGATCTGACGCTCTCCCCAGAATATGTATAAGTGTACACTCTGTACTCTATGAGGAACGCTGCAGTAGCTATGCTTATTTTCCCCGAACCAAAACAAGCTACAATTTCAACAGTGAACCTCGTTGCCAATTTTAATCGTTAATATGAAACATTAAACCTATAATTCCCATTATCTGCGCCGTTTGGCCGCACTGACCACAGATAAGAAACGTTCTCTTCCGATACGGGTTTCTAATTACCGCTAATAGCTTCCCCCCGCCCCCCGCCTCGCCTCGCCACCGCAGGCGCAAGCGCTTTTAACTTATCTCTATTGAAATCTTCCATTATGAGGCGTTTTAAAACAATTAACGGTATGCGGGGTAATGTTTCTGACGATAGCTTTTAGATTTAGGGTCAATTCCCACTGAAAGAGCAGCGGCCGGTAGCGCGCGGCATTTTACCTACCTTATTGAACTTTGTCTATACTCCATTCCAAATAGGGCGAAAAGAAGGTAAAAAGGGTTCTTTATAGTACACACTTTAAAGAAATACGAATATTGTATCAAACAACAACATGGCGATGTTGAAAGACCTAAAGAAGCAGTGGTGTGCACATGTGGTTCTTCTTTAAAATCATTCTGTCATCAAACACTGACATAAGCGTCTAGAATTTTTATAAAATGATCACGGTCTAAAAAGGTTTCGTGGTCCTGCTTCTGTAATCTTCTTTTTTTCGTCTTTATTTGACATATAGTATACAGTGAGATGACAAGAAGATTTTATCATTATACAGAGTGAGTGCAAGGGAGAGACAGGGCTATACCACTCCTTACTAATTTCCTACCACCAAGAGGGGTTGAAATCAAAATTGGCGGAGGACAGGAAGAGTCCGTATTGTATGTAGTACCCTAGTATCATACTCTTTATTATAGTATACCGCTACCTTTCTCAGATGGTCGTAGGTCCAGTAGGCAGGGGGGCGTCCGACATTATTCCTGGCAGTTGGTGACCCTAATTGGCCCTATTACCATAATTCATAATTATTACAGGATTATCTTATAGGTACATACAGGGTGTGGTTTTGGTTAGCGACGCGCATTTAGAGGGTGCTTCAGACCATCAAACTGAACAACTTTCATTATGGAACCAACTTCGAAATAGCGAAAAAAAATCTGCTGTCCCATACATTTGAGTCGATTGCAGTTTTGTATGAAACTGTTTTTTTTTTTCGAGATTTCGAAGTTGGCTCCATAGTGAAAGTTGTTCAGTTTGATGGTTTGAAGCACCCCCTAAATGCGCGTCGCTGACCAAAACCACATCCTGTATATCTCTGACTTCCTCGCTTTGGGGAATATGGTCGTGAGCATAATTAAGACTGCATGTGTATATGACTACTTACATTTATTCGCTGTTAATATAGTTTTATCTCCGTATCACTATGTAACAAAGCCTATAAAGAAAAATACTATAAAAACTACATTCCCGTGGCAGTAACCCTAGTATTAACAAGGTGATCGTTGTCGCAACAGCCGGCCTTGTTATGGGATAACGAGCTTTATAGCCTTGGGTGTAAAGCTTAGATGTTTATCTACTTTGTGGTGTTATGTACACAGTTTTATGTGGTTTCCATCACGGCTTTACTGGTGCGGAAGAAATAGGATTTTTCTTTGACACATTATAAAATGATGATATGAATTCCCATAGCCGATTTCGATTATAACGACTGTCTAGTTCCTGTATCCTGTATCCGGCTTGGGTACTAGAGATGTATCCGAACCCAAAACCTTAGATAAAATTTCCGTATAGATTGAGCCTCACGCTTGTACTGTATAAAACAAAAGGGGCCAACTTTCTTAGATTTGTGTGCGTGAAGCGTTATACAAATTGTGTCTATGTGAGCGATAGGGTTTGGAGGCCAGTGCTGGCTGCAATTTTTTCCTAAGCGTTCCTAGCTTCGACTGTATATCTTTGACATATAACTTCTCAAAGTAAACTTATTCTTCTCTTTGTGCGTTTTTACTGAAGTACACACGGCAACACATCAAGCTATACAAAACCAAATAAGCTGGCCGCGCGTAGGTTGAGTAACGTATTTATTTTGCACCCTTTGACTACGTCGTATGATTCATTTTTAATTGCTAAATGACTTCGGGTTTTGAAGATCGACTAGCGGACTTATTTTCCTGGTCGTACTGTATTAGATATTGAAGCGATCTCAATGCCTATATGGTCCATCTAAGGTCTATCTAACAACTGCACCAATTTTAATCGTTCTGCGGGCAAGAGGGAAATATCCTGGAATGTAATTCTACGTTGTAATTGATTACGCGGACGAAGTCGCGGTCGAAAGCGAGTATTCGAATATAATTGTGTTATTTGATGGTTAGATAATTTGATGGATGGACGCTATGGTTAATTGGACTAATTGGCAAGTGATCAGTAATTGCATTTGGACCATCAATATAGGCTGTTGGGCCTACTTTAGAAGATTAGATTCCATCATGTAAGTACTTACATACATACGCGTACATAAACTCACGAATATAATCCCTTTCGGGGTAGTTAGAAGCTTTGTTACAATAACCTTCTTTGTCTTATGTCAATTCAATTTTTGCGGATTCATCATTGACGTAGAATGCTATGGACGCCGGGTCTAGTACAACTCGAATAAAGTGTCCGAGACTAAAATACACAAACCTAAGTACGTATAGTAATATAAACCAACTAAAAACTTTGAAAATACTGAAATTCGACGCGCGCTGCTCGCCCACGCGTGCCCGTTGTCGGCCGATCAAACGAAGACTGTTGCGTAATTCGTTCTCTTTTTTACGTTTTCGTTCTCTTTTTATTCGGACACTTTTGAGCGCAGACCCTCCGTCCAGTAGTGGTAAGTCAATGGGATGCATTGATAATGTTTTACCGTTTTGACGAAGCCTTCGCTGCTGATTCGGACATTTTGTAAATTTAGTCGTATTTTTTTAATTTATTGTTTCGATTAAAATGTATAACAATACAGTCAATTTAAAATCTTATTATTCTCCATGGTGCGAACGATGATTCTGCCAATGTCAAGGTAAGAAAACACCGCCGAGCCGCATCGCCGTTTGCGATAAGGTCGTTTTTGTACCGTGTGCATTACCTGTCTAGTTACTCTCTGTGTACTGTTTTCGGTGTAAATGAAGAATTGATTTGATTGATTGAATGATTGAAAACACTCTGTAGGTAATACAAAACTGAGTCCGGTTAAAAGGAAGTGGTTCAACGAAGGGTATCCCAGTCATCAACAGACAGTATTTATGTTTTGTTAATAGCAGAATTAGTATTTTGTAAATTACAATTATAATCCATAAACTGTTATTAACTTATGAAGCTTTCCAAACTTGGTATTCAAACCTAAAGGTAGTATAAAATATATCTTTCTCGTTTTCCCCCCATCTACATATAGTAGTACACTGTTTGGGCACTGGGCTCGAAAACGTTAGCAACCTTAATTAGTTTACTTCTAAAAGAGTTTGCTTGGCGCCATTGCTCTTGCTGTGTTTCGTCAGTATTTGAAATTCGTAAAAAATTGGTTTTAGTGATATTTGTGACATAATTTCGTGCGGATTGTGTACCAAACAGTTGCGTAAAGCGACCGACGTAACAGGAATCTCAAATAAATACGATAACAGAACATAAGTTTTGGTTCAAGTTAACTCGTACATGGTCATTTCGGCGTCATCGCGCGAGCTTAGGAAATCGACCACAGATTCATCGTCATCTATCATCCTTTCATCAAAATAAAGAATATAAAGAAAAAAATAACGAATGGCTCAAAAGTACTAGTATCCAGAGCCGTTAAAGACATTATAAAAAAAAAATACTTGTAAAATGGACTTTCCCAACTGGACCAGAGTCAATAAACCTTAATAATTCAGACCTTCATTACCTGCCTCCGTGGTCTAATGGTTAAGAGTACTGGGCTCTTGACACGGAGGTCGTGGGTTCGATTCCCACGGGGAACAACACCTAGTGATATATCACTTTGTGCGTTTTTCCCCGGTTGGTTCACCTGATTGTCTGAAAAGAAAGATGATTCCGTACTTCGGATGGCACGTTTAGCCGTTGGTCCTGGCTACTATCTCTCGTGGTAGTAGTCGTTACATAAAAATCATGTCAGAGGCCGTAAGGCGGTTTGAAAAAACTCTGACACCAGGGCATACCCACACGATAAGAAGAATAATTCAGAGGTGCCCGAAATGGACGAGAAAGGGTTGTCAATCAGATCTCTGCCTACCTTAAAGAGAGAAAGATGTGAGTGAGTACGTATGTATGGAGTGTTTTGAAAGACGCCATGTGCTGTCATTTATGAAAAATCTACAACAGAACGGTCTTTACTCGGTATCTTTTGTCATGCCTTAACGTTTTGTGCACCTTCCCCGAAAATGATCCATTCACCTCTGAATACCTCATCAATCATCCATCTTATAGTAAAACTGGTTTTTTCACCTGATTTTGTATGGACGTGTTATGTTTGATCTGAGACGTGAACAAGCCAAGTCGGTCCAGTAACTACCATAAATCGGTCCAACCGTTTTGTTATTTATGACATTTTTATCTGTTTTTCTGTTTAAGTAAGGTCTCCTGGGGTAATGAAAACTATGGGGCAATTGCAACTATACAGCAATTGCACTTATAAGAATCACGATTCAGTTCTTCTTTTTATTTGCCAACGCCGCCTGCCTTTTATATGACTAGACATGCGTTTATAAAGAGTAGGTACTTGATACGAAAATATTTATTTTAATATCAGCTAGACGCAATTGCCCAATGTCACTTACAAATTTACTGAACCTATCAGAATAGGTTTTTCACTAAAGCATAGGGTAGCATAGTTTGGTCGCAATCGGCTCAGTCAGTTAAAAGTAACGAGATGAATGAACTTTTTCCAGTGGTCTGCGCGTCCCAAAAATTTGTTTTAGATTCCTCACACCCGGGTGTATCCAAAAATACCCCATGTATGTATGTTCTGAGATTTTTTGTAGTTTAGACGTTATGATTTATTAGAGGTGTATTTGAGAATTTTCTACCGGAGCGGCTTAAAACTGTCATAACTTTTATCACAGTAGTAATATATTGAATATTGCTATATGGTGGTCTGGAAACACTCTTCTATGCGTAAAATAATCAGCAATACAACATCCATGCAAGTTACCGAAAAAAGAGTCCAAACTAAAATATTTAGGTTTGAGTAAAACGAAAGAGCAAAACTTTCAAAATTCTCTTAAACATATGAAATGAATGTTCCATAGGTTGAAACAAATTTCAAAAACTTCAGTGATTATTCAACTTACCAAATAAGAAAAATTTGTCTCGGGCGGGACTTGTACCCACACTCTTCCAAACCGGGGAAGTGCGTTATCCAATTTCGCTACCGAGTCCACTAGCCAGAGAACGAAAATTTTCTTAAGGGGACGTTTAATTTGATTCGAAATAGCACAACTTGGCTGTAACATGTTTATAATCAATAATAGTTGAAATTACCAAATAAGAAACAAAAAGTGGTTTGTATAGGCCATTTTACGCTGGAATCGGCTTCCAAAGTTACTCGTAGTTCGGTGAAAAATCCTGTATATCGCGGGCGCGATAAGTTTCGAATAAGAAACCACCTGTGAAACCTGGTATGTTAATTATTAATCGAAAAAGGTAATATTTACGTATACTGGGAGAATTGTCTAGAAATTTCTCCTGCTTCATTAGACATTAAAATCTTCTCTATATCAAAGTATAACTCGGTAAGAAGCTGTACGAATAGCTCGTATTCGTACAGCATCTAACCGAGTTATATTCACAGCTTGTTAGTATCGTATTACTAAGAGCTGGCTGCGGTGCAGTTTACAGGCCATTACGTGCACTTTACGTTCTTGGGTCGCGACTCGCAGCTGAGTGCTGCGTTTACGTTCTATCTCCAACCGACGCCGACGCCGACGCTCGGTATCTCTTGTTACTTTGTCTTTTGTTTAAGAAGTTAGATTCTGAAATGTTTATTGTGGTTAGGGTTCAATTCATATTAATTTGTTTTGTTAATTTCCATACAAATCTTATATTAATCACTAAAACTGTTTATGTTAACGAAAATCGGACTTCATACTAACATAGAGATTAGTTTCTAGATTGTTTCAGAAAAAATTTATTGACTTTAATTGGTTACTATTGAAAATATCACCAGACTTCATTTGTATGCAGCGCGCATTTACACATTCGGAATGGTTCAGGCGAATGGAAGTTATTCGAAAAATATTCTATGGAGTGAAGTAATTCCAATCGTGTATTCAATTCCTGATGTAAGTATGTATGTATATGCTCACGACTATATTCCCCGAGGGGGCAGTCAGAGATGTTCTGAAACCTCAGAGCATCCACGTTTCACCAGTAGTACCGAAACTCTGTCCAGTTAGACGGGGGGTGAGCCCGTCGCCACTTATAATGGACAGTGGGTACAATACATGCCTCGAAATTGAAGCATGCAGGTTTCCTCATGATGTCAATTCCTGATTTCACTAGATAAACTATCTAAGAATATTTTGTATTTTTTTCAACTCGGTAACTTGTATAAATCTTGTAGAAAAACGAAAAATAAAAGAACCAAGAATACCGATTCTGGTTGGTTCCCAGTTATTTCCGGGACGCATGGCCGGCCCCTTTTTTTGACCGTTTGAGTTCGCCCCTTTGCGACGAATTGATATGGCACTCCCACCCAGCGGCAAGGGACCATTCAAACAACAACAAAGTTAAATAGTTTTGCGTTGACTTCCTATATGTTAATTTAGATCATTCTGTGTGCGAAATTTCATTCACATCCGTTCAGCCGCACTAAAAAAATATAGCATAAAGTTTTCCTATTTATAACCAAATTTTATGTGCTCCTAAACAGTTTGCAAGTAACTTTTTTTCAGTGTTTGTTTATGCGTGATTCTGATACATTCAAAAACCGTCACATACTTTCACAGTAGCATAGCATAGCATATGCTCATGACTATTTTCCCAAGGGGGTAGTCAGAGATATTCTGAAACCTCAGAACATCCACGTTTCACCAGTAGTACTAAAACTCTGTCCAGTGTGACGGAGAATGAGCCCGTCGCCACTTGTAATGGGCAGTGGGTACAATGCGTGCCTCGAAAATGAAGCATGCAGGTTTCCTCACGATGTTTCTACAGGGTCCAACTTAATATGCTGACAGTTTTTTAAGAGCATGATCAGACCATCGAACTAAACAACTTTCTCAACGGAACGAAATCGCAAAAAAAAAATTTGCTGTCCCACACATATGGCTCGAGTAGGTTTGTAGTTTTGTATGCAATAGCTGATTTTTTGTCGCGATTTTGACGTTGGTGCCATAGAGAAAGTTGTTCAGTTTGACGGTCTGATCATCCCCCTAAAAAAGTTTCAGCATATTAAGAAGGATATAAAGAAGTTTCACAGTAGGATTCAGAATAGCCACAATTTACTATCAGTGCTCATAGTAATAGCAAAATAAACAGTATTTACTCTCCTAATACACTGGCACAATATCCCATATTTTATTTCAAGTAAATGTAATATACATTTGCTAATATGTTTTCTAGTCACGTCACAAAACTATAAGTAATACATTTTGTTGGCACGTCAGTATTATTGCTCGTAAAAACAGGGCTTTACCCTCCCCCCACACTTCACCATCGCCCTTCATCCAGTGACCATAGACTACCAACCCTATGGACTACTAATGTGATCACTAAATGATTTAGCAGTAGACTTAGGAGAGCGGGGGAAGTGAATAGGTGCGCACTAAAACAATGTGATTTAGCATCAGGGCTTTGTTTTTTTTGTGTTGCAGTTTTTTGCCTTGTAAGTTATAGCCTGTAGGACTAGGATCCCACTGCAGGGCAAAGGCTCTCACGTGGGAATAGGCCATACTCCACCACGCGAGCCAGGTGCTGATTGGTGGAGGGAATTTAGTGGTTTTGCTGACAGATAATTTTAAAGCTTCTAGTGGCGTCTGACCTCGCTTAACTACCATCCTATGGCAGTGCTAGAAAAATATTGAATGACATATCGCATTTTATCAGGGAACAACTCCTTAACTCGCCTTCCGAAGCACGGACGGAGGCGCTCGAGACGAAATATAGTCGAGCGGGGGCAATTTCGTCAGCGGGGTAATTACGTTAAATGGCTATAATTTTAGGCAGTAGTGTAGAATACACCTTTTCTACAGGGTTGGTTGAGGTTGATGTATAATAATAAAACACAGATATAGTATTCACTAGTGAATGTGGCTAGGCGTACGTCCGCACGGCACGGCGGTCGGTGAGTGAATACCAAGCGAATGCACGATAGATATTCACCGTAGACCGCACCTGCCGATAGATGGCGCTAACGGCGCTTTCCACATTAACTACTCTTTATTGCTGTACACTACATCTCTTTCTTGTTTTAATTTAATTTTTATATTTACTCGAATCTGCCACCGCTTCGGAAGGTATAACCGTGGAGAAGAAGCGGCGCAAGAAACTCCACAGTTTAACTAATTTCTTAAACCATATTAACAAT
The DNA here is from genome assembly GCA_963924505.1 of Agonopterix alstromeriana. Classification (NCBI taxonomy): domain Eukaryota; kingdom Metazoa; phylum Arthropoda; class Insecta; order Lepidoptera; family Depressariidae; genus Agonopterix; species Agonopterix alstromeriana. The sequence continues at coordinate 17,021,922 of OZ004673.1, forward strand.
ACATGTTGACTGTTATCAATGCTATTACATTCAAACAAATCACTGAACATTTATTGAGACTACTTTGTTTACAGAAAATAGATTTTTCAAATATTGATTTGAAATTGTCAAACACTAAATTCAACGATAAACAATGTCTACGGAATACGAGTATGCAATCTCATTGTATCAACACATTTCAATTATTTGTTACTTCTGTTCTATATTACCCATCCTTGTAAAAAAAAATGTTTTTTTTTTTTTATTGACAAGTAGATAAGTAAAGTATACCTTGTTTTATAATAATTCTGAGGTACTTTAGTGCAAGTAAACATCTAGTTGATCATTAAGTAAATTTCAGTTGAATTAATTCTTAATTTGAAATAAATTCTTAATCACCACAAGATAGACAACATAAAATTTAAATCCAGAAATAAATATTAAACTAGGTTTGGTAAGAAACAGTACCATTCTTAAATAAGAAACCTTTTTACTTATCCTAATCTTTATCACTAGCTTTTCCAGGTTTTATTTTTTTTATTTTTATTAACCTTCGCAAAGACTATAAGTTATCAATACGACTATTCCTGTCTATTCTCTGAATTATTGAATATTGTTATTGGTTATAATAAATATAAATACTTGATGTGTATTATACCTGCATGAATGCTGATATAACTTTGACTAACAACAATACACGGTAAGGTACACTAGGTGGATTTTGTTGTCAGCTATGTTCAGTAGTTACCTTCATACATAATACATAACTAAAGAATCATAAGAAGTACTGTATAATACATTTTAATTCATGAATGTTGCATTGAGACTAGTTTTGACAAATCAGCAGTATCTATTTATTGGATCAGTTTAAATAGGTACTATTTTACTCAACATATACAAATAAAATGCTGATACCTAAATTGAAATAATAATCGTAATAATTTAACTTTTCATTACATTCAAAACATTAAAACATATTGACGATATCAACATCGCGATTGAATGCTCTTTGACCTTTGCTGCTGTTCTCTGACAGCGTCGCAATTACTTAACAGATTCGCAATTTAATGCACAGTCGCGATTGAATGCTCTTTGATCCAATTTAATGTTTTCTTTGACAGCGACGCAATTACATAACAAATACATATTCGCAATTTAATGCGCAGTCGCAATTGAATGATCTTTGATGCAATTTAATGCTTTTCTTTGACAGCGACGCAATTACATAACAAATACGCAATTAAATGCACCCGTAATTAAATGCAAGGCTACTTTTAATTGAATACACCGCACATTCGTGTATAAATTTTCCGGCTGGCTTCTCGCAATCTAATGCGCATGTCTCATTTACTTCTCCTGTGCCCCGAGTTCCCCTGCCTTGGGCCGAATTGGGCATCCATAGTGAGATGAATTTCGACTAAATCTTATTCTTCTATTTCCCCTTTGGTCTGTAAAAGATCTACCCCATTAGATACGCTATGCTTTGGTTGTTCCTGAAATTGGACTGAATTTTATGTGGATGAAAGGCTGGTCATTCTTTTACCATTTGTTAAATCATTCCGTCCATAAACACCTAAAATAAAAAAGAAGTCTAGCCTACTACAACAGTCTGCTAGACTAGAAACCTGGGATTTTATTCCGCTATCTTGGTACCTACTCACGAAGATTGATGTATCAAAGGGTCTGATGGTGACCTACCCTATGAGGGAGTATTTTGTCTACAATTCTTATTCAGTCACTAAAGCAGTATTCTGAATCAGATTTATAAATGGGCAAAATAATTACTACAGTTCAACAATGATTAACTTGGTATAGTTAATTACTCCTATACATACATTTCAACAACTTCATATCAACATCCGTTAGAGCAAAACTGTATCATGTTATCTGTAGTTAAAATGTATCTCGGTAATTGCATTATTTATTATTACAATTCCAATGAAGAGATCTTTGGTAATTTACAAAGAGTAGTTTTGTAATTTGGTTTGTTTACATACCTCCATATTTCTATAACAACATCAAAATTAACGCGACATGATGACCAAATTAGGAACTAGTTGTTAGCTACATGATACGCCACGAAATAAAAAGAAATGTAAGATATACCTATACTCCATTCAAAACAGCAACGAAATTTTAGGGCTATTTTGCATTACAGAAACAGAGATTTGAAACACTTACTCTCAATAATTCCTAGAACAGCTTTTGAACCTCCAAGATATGTCGGATACTTTGACTATTTATATGTGGACTGGTAACGCGTGTAATTCTACTAACAAACATTTCTGCCACTTTTTGCGGGGGGCGAGGTAACATGAAATCTGCAACTTTGGATTTTATTCCCCATAACTTTAGATTCTAATTTTGAATGTTAAAAATCATGAAAAGTAGTCTCGTGTGAACCCCAAACGTTCTAAGTTCGAAGTTATTATTTCGCAATTATAGGCTGTCTCATTTAGTGATAAGGTGTGAAATTGAATGTAAATGCACAAGATCAATTGTGCTTATACCGTGGCAGAGGGGAAATACTACCGCAAGGCTAGTCCTTATAATAATTAGTCAAAGGTCGGATAGTATATTTATCCAATAAACTAATTGCATTTGGTAATCAGAATTGGCCAGAAAGCTAAATAGGAATAGGAAAATAATTAAATATTGTCCTCCTTTCTTGGAATAAAGTATAAGTATATACCTAAAATATTAGGTACTTTTAAATATATTTACACTAATAATGTTTTCCTTCTAAAAACCATAAATATATATCATTGGGTAAGCTTTAGGAAAATAATACTATTTTTAATTAAATGAACATGAATTATGTGCAACTGTTGTTTCGACTTTATTGCGTGGCGTAATATTATAGAAGACTATTTGGCACTAGAAATATATTGTACATTTAAAATATGATAATAATTTATCTATATAATCGTATACCTACAGGTAGGGTACTGATGATTAACCGATTTGGTTCAAGTACTGTATAGTGTACTTTAACACATACAAATGAATAAAGTAACAGTGCAGTGAAGTGCCTGCAGTGACTAGGTAAGATACATAATTAATCTATACAAACAAGACCACACCACATAAGTTACCTACTCATTTGTAATGTTCATAGTTGCTGTGCCCTACAGGGTCCATAATGATCTTATAGCTTATAAGTTAACATCTTGTTGTACATTATGGAATGCAATAAAATATTGAATATTGAGTATTGATATTGCAATACGTCATTAATACCTTTAGAGTTTCCTTGCGTAACTAAGCATAATCATGTATAGCATAGCACAATTAATGTCAATTGAATGACCAACTATACAAGCTGCCATTAATTATTTATATATAATTATATGACTTGTCATTTGAATAACCAACTACAAGCTGCTGATAGTGAAATAAAAGTTGTTTTTATCAATTGAATGACCAGCTGCAAGTTGCTAATAATTATTTTATTAATTATATGACTTGTCATCTGAATGACCAACTACAAGCTGCTGATAGTAAAATTGTTTGATTTGACAGCATTTGATGCCCAGCTAAAAGTTGCTAATGTCAATTGAATGACCAGCTGCAAGTTGCTAATAATTATTTTATCAATTATTTGACTTGTCATCTGAATGACCAACTACAAGCTGCTGATAGTAAAATTGTTTGATTTGACAGCATTTGATGCCCAGCTAAAAGTTGCTAATGTCAATTGAATGACCAGCTACAAGTTGCTAAATCGAATTGAATGACCAGCTAAAAGCTGCTTATGTCAATTGAATGACCAGCTGTGCGTTGCAATAATTATTTGTTATATATGGCAACTGATTAAACAGCTACAAGCTGACTGACAATATGAGAGTAATCGCCCTGACCATTTCAAAACTCTTAGCTATTAATTGAAGACATTTTCTCTTTATTATGCACTGAAGCAAGTAGGTATGGTTCAATCGGCGCCTTGGCAGTGGTCCTGTTGGAGGCTGGTTTCCCTGTGACATCTAGGAACATACAATCTGAGAACAAAATTTCGAAGCAGTATTATCGGTTTAGTTATGATGCTTGAATCACTGAGGTTTATCTGTAATCTACTCTCAACAGAGATGAGTGTTCTTTGTTAAAATGTGGGTAGGCAGGTACTTCAGAAACACTCAATTTAATATGAAATCACCTGATCATTTTCAGGCCGCAACCCGATCTTTAACCTTAAGTTACAGTACGTTTCGTAATATAGGTTTGATCATAAGATTGCATAGCCTTTTAGTACCGTTTGGTATTATAAGAGGTACAAGATTCAGGTTGACTGAAAATCGAATCAATCGAAAATCCAATTCTTTGCTTAAATAGCAAAAGAAACGAATTAGTTTCACCTGTACTGGGGTAATTGTATCCATATGACCCTAACAACAATGTTGCAAAGATAAGATCAACGTAAGGTCACTGAACTGGATTTCAAATTTATAAAGTATAGGATACGACACATAAGTTCCGGTAACAAATTATGTTGGTACTATTGAGGTTTGAATTGAAATAGAACAGACGATTACTATTTTTATTTTGTGAAATCTGGTTGTTCATTATGCAGAATGTTCGATCCGTAGAATATTAATACGTAGAATGTTCGATCCGCATAATGGTCAATACGCAGAATGTTTAATTCTACGCCAACCTGGTATTATTGCATAAACTTTTGGCATAATTTCGTAATGCGTCACTAGGCATAAATAGCTATCGAAATAAACTCACTTAGCATATCATGGTTACACTACAACATGACTAGCCTGTTCGATTCCAACGGGGGACACCTAGTGACATCTCAATTCGTGCGTTCCTCCCCAGTTGGTTAGGACATTGCAGGCCGAATCACCTCATTGTCTAAAAAGAAAGATGATTCCGTGCTTCGGATGGCACGTTAAGCCGTTGGTTTCGGCTACTATCTCTCACGGTAGTACTCGTTACAAAAACCCATGTAAGGCCGTAAGGCGGTCTGAAAAACTCGATAAGAAGAATAAGGAATGATCACGTGACCTTAAAGATTGATGTCCACAGCTGGCGTTCGTTTGTTCATCGTAGGCGTCGTCGTCACGTGTTGTCCCACACGTTCCTCCTGTCTCGAGTCTCCCCTCTTTCCTCCAGCACTCGGCAGTCGACATCCGGGAAAAGAAACACAGTATGTAGGTAATTCCAAATAAATCGATTTAACGGCTCGGTTCACTCATTTCCCGTCACACTCGACAGAGCTCGACAGACCACTAGCGAAACGTGGACGTTCCGAGGCTTCATTCAGAATAACTCTGACCACCCCTACGGGGAATACAGTCGTGAGCATAATCAAATCAAATCGAGTTCCAATCGGGATTGAAAACTACATTAACTTTTCTTTTTGAAATATTTGTTTTTAACACTGTGTAACTGTAGGCAACAAACAAAACAACGCTAGCAGACACCGTCTTCGATTGTGTAGCAAATAAATAAAACGCTTAGTGGCGTTTATACGCAAACGCAATTTGTATTTTAAAATTTTTCAACACTCAACAAACTAATAAGCACTTTACTCACGTGAATTTCGAATCCCATCCTCGTCGCCAATGTAGAATACACCTTTTCTACAGGGTTGGTTGAGGTTGATGTATAATAATAAAACACAGATATAGTATTCACTAGTGAATGTGGCTAGGCGTACGTCCGCACGGCACGGCGGTCGGTGAGTGAATACCAAGCGAATGCACGATAGATATTCACCGTAGACCGCACCTGCCGATAGATGGCGCTAACGGCGCTTTCCACATTAACTACTCTTTATTGCTGTACACTACAAGTAGGTTGAGAAAAAGCGTATCCCTTCAAAAAATATCTTCGCTGTGAATAAGAGTTTAAAGAACAATAGTTATACCCATTTGCTCGACTATATTACTCAAACGGTCACACATCCAAGGACTGACTGCACAAGACGTTGCTTAACTTCGGTGATCGTTTCCAGTAGGTACTACCGAAGCTCTAGTAGAGCTTCAGCTTTCAGTCCGTTGGAGTGATATAGTAGAGCAAATAGCTATAACCAACCTAATGCCTAAAATTTTCCGTAATTACCCCGCTAGAGGAATTGACCTACGGCCAAAATTATAGCCATTTTCCGTAATTACCCCGCTAGCGGATTGACCTACGGCCAAAATTATAGCCATTTGCCGTAATTACCCCGCTAGAGGAATTAACCTACGGCCAAAATTATAGCCATTTGACGTTATTACCCCGCTAGCGGAATTGACCTACGGCCAAAATTATAGCCATTTTGACGTAATTACCCCGCTAGCGGAATTGGCCCGATCGGACTATATCTCATCTCGAGCGCCTCCATCAACGCCACTATAGAAGTCTATAGATTTGTTAGTTTGGTAGTGAAACCCCTCCCCTCGGCTATAGTGACCCTTCCCCCTTGAGGACGGCACATTGTGTCAACGTTAAACGAAAAACGATATAAACAGGCAATAAAATTTGATAGCCAGCTGTAAAGAAGGACTGGTCCTGCTCCTTAATATAAAGGAGAATTAATTTTATTACAGACATGTACTTTTTGAAAAAACTCGGCCAAGTGCGAACTCTCGCGTACGGAGAGTTCCGTACCACTGTACAGAAGAGCAATCGCGCCTAATAAATCGTAACTGAACCATGATTGGACCGCGTGCGAACCACTACTTTTAACACATTCAGTATTGCGCTATTAATTTGACAGCCGTTAGAGCCGTTTTTGTTAAAGACTATCAGTTGTAGAGTTTAGTGCGATGCGGAATTCAGCACAGTTGAAAAGTAATTGAATTGCAATGTGATTAGAACTGAAATTGGATTATGATTGAACTTGGATGTTTTAAATTAGCGCAATCGCCGCAATCCAGTGTTCCCAAAAATGTGTGTTTTCTCCGGGGTTCTTAGCGCGAGCCCGACACACACTAGGCCGGTTTTTATTATTTGTTGTTTGTTTTACTTCAGAGTGTGCTCCAAAATCACAGATCATCACGCCAAGTTTGACGCTCGTATTGTTGCCGTTTTTACGATAGAGCAAAAACAAAAAACTTTGACAAAAAAACGTGTTTCAAGATTTTTAACTTTTTGGTTTCCCAAATTCAAAATAATGACACATATTCTGTGAAAATTTCAACTCTCTACCTATTACGGTTAAAAATTAAAATATACAGCCCTTTAGAGCTAAGACGGACGGACAGCATGGGCTTAGTAATAGGTTCATGTTGGCACCCTTTAGGTACGGAACCCTAAAAAGGAATGTTGGCTATTTGGAAAGGATGAGTGAAAGTAGGATTAGACGCATTATGTCATATTCTCAAACGTTTCAATATTCAAAAAGTCACATTCGCAAAATGGTGGAATATGTTTCAGCTATTTTTTGCTAAGACTTTATTATTTTTACCATTATATCGAGACACTTGTGTCCTGGCCCTACCTTATTGCTACAGATTAGACTCATACTTCCTGATTGCTACAGATTAGAGTCATCCCCTCTTCCTTGCTGGACTTCATTGTTTATGGTCGCCACTGTTAATCCTGGTTTACACGAGTTACAAAAGTGGGAATGTGTGGTGAACTTAATGTAAGTTAAAAAAGGCTATCTAACTAAAAGCTAACAAATAATAAACCAAAACGCCCTTGAATTAGGCTCCATAATTCAATAATACTCACTTGAACAGTATCAAGACTACTATTCTGAGCTAACATTCTCGTGAATCAAGCAGTTTTCACACTTGCACCGTTTCCTTAAGAGTGTTTACAGAAGACTTGTTACTCAGACAAGAGGATTTACGTTAATACGTAGCTATTTCCCCGCCTCGTTAGCTGCCCCCGTCGGAGTCGGTCGCCATCTTTTATTCAACAGACCGGTGAATGAATGTGAACGAATGAACAAGCTCGGATTGACGAGCTTCAATCCTGCATCGATAGTTGTGGTACGAGATATTCTCGACTAGGGCTCACACTCATACGAGATACGATGCGATGTCGTGTCAGTGTAAGCCTACTAGTTTTACGCACATCCCATATCCCCACAAACTGGAAAATTCATACCAGCGTCCGCTGTCGGTGCACACACACCAGCACGTCTAGTATGATTTCTCTACACGCGCGCGACGCGCCTTCGCTGCATAGAAAATAACCTGTTCCCGCGTTTTTGGGAGAGCGAAAACCGCGCTTGCCGCGACTTGTAGTATGGGAAAAAGCCACGTCGCGCTCAAATAGAGAAATCATGCTAGACGTACTGGTGTTCGTACTCCGGCTGAGTGTGTGCTCCTGTTCGTACGACCTCTAGAGCGCGCTATGTGTGAGTGCACTGACAGTGGCCGCTTGTATGAAGCCTTCGATCTGTTTGGATATTTAATCTTGTGGCCCAGAGCAGGCGTTGTTGTCAACAATGCAATACCAATACAGCCAACGACGAAACGCGCAATAAATATAATATCCTTTTCTATTTTTTTCCATACCATTCCTACTCCTCCTTTCTTCTTTGATTAAATTTATTGCGGGTTCCGCTACAGATTAGAGTCATCCCCGAGCTCGTTGGACTTCATTGTCTAGTGTTGTGAATGATCGCCTGTTGATCAGTTGAAAGTCCTCTGTAAAAAAGCATATTATAAACTGGATGATTATTTAAATGATCAAAATGCTTGGGTCTGAGGTCACTAGCTTATAGTTTGCTTGCTTTACTGTATGGTATCATTATTTTATTAAATAGACTATGTATTATTGTATACATAACTTTAGCTTACGAATTTATATTGTAATAATTATTAAGTCGTGTTATGTTGTAGAGTTTCTGGCCGCATCTTCTCTACAGCGACAACACGTTCCGACGCGGTGGTAGCTTTAAAAAAGATTTGACGTTTGATTAGTGTGCTGCAAGCTCCTATATTGAATAAATTATATTGACTTTGACTTTGACTTTGATCCTGGTTCACAGGAGTTACAGCGGTGGGCCCGTACCATTCCAGTCTATTCTGTTCTGTTCCATTCCATTCTATTCTATTCTGCGGACTTTAAGAAAACTGTACCTGTACAATGTATACAATGTACGGACATGACTGACAATCTACGGATATTGTACGTAAGACATAACGGATATGTAAAAGACTTAGATTCAATTGGTGTTATTTCGAGTAGTAGTTTACAACGACCCGTAGTAACGCTTTTAGTTCTACAAGTACCTTCAACAACTAGTGGTCTGAATAACCCTCCGACGTGACGCGTTATTTTTAGATTCATTCTACTTTACAGTTACAAAATTCTGATTTGAATTTCCTCGCGAGCGACAGATCAAATTACTACACTACTACTATTTACAGAATTACTAACTACAGAAAGAAATACGATCGCCTATTCTATACCAAGATTTTATTTAAACGGTAATGAAACCAATTTTTATCATACAGTTGAAATAACTCAGTAAGTATTGAGAAAATTTGGTGGAAAATTGGCGCAGTAAAAAGGAAATTTTAGGTTTATTCAAATGGATAAGAAAGGGTTCTCTATGATTGACATATTTTGTGATATTGCCATTCATTTTGAAGATTTCGTTATTTTATTACCTCTTTCAGATTGAAGTGAAATAGTTAGCAATAAGTCAGAAGCTCGAGAGTATGACGGGTCGATAGTAGTGCCGAAAATGGGGGGTTTTAATCCGTCAACACAGAATACGTTATAGTACTTCGTACAGAAGAATCGCTCCGTAAACTCTCGCTGGCCGGCCGGGTGCGCGGAAATAAAGTGCAATAGCGCGCGTGCAGTCAAGAATGTGCCGAATCACTTTGCGCGAGAGCTTCTTTTACTCCGACATCTCAAGGTTGCGCTGTCACTGCTCGCTCGTTACAGATCTAGATCAGAGTACCCTCGGAAGGGTGTTCCATACATAAAGATAAGTCAATACAAGTCTCCAAGTGAAGAAAAACATCGTGAAGAAACCTGCATACGCTGAAGAAGAAATTCCGATTCGTATATTCGATATGACGTCTACCAATCCGTTTTGTGCACGCGTGGTGGACTACCACCTATACACCCTCCCTGAGGGTAGGCCTGTGCCCTGCAGGATAAGTCAATCATTTGATCTTGCTCTGCTTAACTGCGAACTTAAATACCGAAGCTCGAATATGGAAACATTTAATATGTAGGGACTTTCCACAGATGTCAACACCCACAAGTTATAGCAATGAAGCTAACAGATGGCGCTACGGTCGCACTCGCAAATGTGTACGTAAGGCAACTTGCGACGTCACATTAGTAACCCGTCACTAATACACATAAGATTCACAACCGTATACAAGACATGAATCGCGCAAGAGAAATAATCACAGAGATTCGGTATATACAACGTGTTAATGAATTAACGCAAAACTAGAAGGTAGTTTGTTTAGAATCGAGAGCAGAATCGAATTATCATGTTTTCAACACAACTATTTTTTTTTCAAAATATTAAATAATTTGTTTGTAAAATTTAAAATTTACTGAACTCGATCTCAACCCACCGCTCGGGCACTCTCACCCTACTTACTACCAAAACAAGATTCTTAAAATGGATCCATGAGCACTTTAATTCTTTGCTGAAATGATAAAAAAACATTTTTACTTCAAAACTTTAAATGTTAACTATCAAAACAATGAAATTATTGTTTCAATCGAATTATTTTCTTATAAATCAGTTGGGGTGTATGAGGTTTTGCGCTTATTCATTAACACGTTGTATACAAGGTCAACTAAGAACTGTAGGACCACGGCCGGTCCCCAGGCTTCACACCTAGCCTGGCGGAAGATCTTCCCTTTTCCCCGGAGGAACCTTCCACAGTAGTTCCTCCAGAAATATTTCAAGTAGTAATTATGAAGTCCTTAGTTTCCTTGCGAGCTCGTTCCTGCTACAACCCGATACCATTATTGTCTTCGTTACAAGCTTGATACTTGATACTGATTTAAAATATCCCTTCCATGTGTAGGGGTGTTTACAATGTTAAGGATAAATTCCTTATTACCCGACTGCGGCAGAAGGAGGATTATGTTTTTCGAGCGTATGTATGTATGTATGTATGTATGTATGTATGTTTGTATGTCTATTTCTTTGGCACGCCCTACAGCCTAAACGGCTTGATGGATTTTAACTTATGGGGTGTCATTGGATTCGTAAAAATCGTGAGAGTGACATAGGGTATATTATTTCAAGATGGCGTCTACGAATTAAAAAAGAGAGGGGGAATAAACAATTTATTTTTGTTAAAAATTACAATATGGGTATCAAATGAAAGCTAGTAATCAGACGATTCCAAATATATAAATATTATAGTACTTTTATGTTACCGTTTCGACACAAGACTAAAAAGTAGGTATGAAATAAACTAAATTATTAAGATAAACAAAAAACCCGACTGCATAAAAAACCTATTAACTGAAAAGAGAAAAACAAGCTCTATAATCACTAATCAGCTATAACAACTTTGTTTGAGCAAATATAATTTGATTGTTATTAGGTAGGTATTGCAGGTGGGGACAAACCAATCAATGACCAACCAAAAATTTTCTTTGTCCCCGTTTGTGATAACTACCTAATAACAATCAAATTATATTTGCTCAAACAAAGTTGTTATAGCTGATTAGTGATTAGGTATAGAGCTTGTTTTTCTCTTTTCAGTTAATATGTTTTTTATGCAGTCGGGTTTTTTTTATTATTTGTTCTGACCATGTGGACTCGCTTAGAATGGACTACGCCATTTCTTTCCGTGGGTATCGTACGAGGCGACTAAGGGATATGGATTTTTATGCAGTGGTTTTGGTGGGCGAAACCCACCTATCACCACTTCATGTAATTCCGTCCTGAAACCAATACTGAAAACTAGCTTTCGGTTTTTCAAAATGAGCCAACCTGCGTTCATACATCCATTGACTGTAAAGTTTACATTGGTCGATTTTCGCCGTGTGGCTAAGGGCGATTTGAAGGACATCGACTGATTAGTTTGACATAAACTTGATACATAACAAGCTCAAGCAAGCTACTTCAAATCGCACTGTGCCGCACGGTGAAAATCGACTCTTGTAAACCCGCTTAAGAAAAGTTTATTCCCAATGCGTAAATGCGCGCTGCATACAAACGAAGTCTGGATTAATTTAAGATTTGTATGGAAATCTGTAACTTTAAAACTATACATTTCAACGAAAATCTGACAAGATATAAGCATAGAGATTACTTTCTAGATTGTTTCTGCAAAATTTCATTGACTTTAATTGGTTAGTATTGAAAATAACATCAGACTTCGTTTGTATGGAGCGCGCCACCCTTAAGTATATGAAACCTTAACACATCCTATTGACGTTTCTTCGATCATTGCTATTGAGGTTGTCGCACACATATCGCCTCGGCTTCGCCTCACCTCGGAATTGAACATCCATATCAAATATTCAAATGTTAACGTTAAATCGTGTGTCATTCAGTAGATTTTATTTTAAAGTTGTTGACCGTTACTTCGAGTTGAGATGATGACTCGCTGTCCACTCGTTGTGGAATGTGTACAAAATTTTACGCGATTAAGCTCTCATTTGCAAGTTTCATTTTTTATTATAATTTCTTTAACGGCTCTGGATACTAGTCCTTTTGAGCCATTCGTTATTTTTTTTTCTTCATTCTTTATTTTGATGATAGATGACGATGAATCTGTGGTCGATTTCGTAAGCTCGCGCGTTGCCGCCAAAATGACCATGTACGAGTTAACTTGAACCAAAACTTATGTTCTGTTATCGTATTTATTTGAGATTCCTGTTACGTCGGTCGCTTTACGCAACTGTTTGGTACACAATCCGCACGAAATTATGTCACAAATATCACTAAAACCAATTTTTTACGAATTTCAAATAACACGAAACACAGCAAGAGCAATGGCGCCAAGCAAACCCTCTTGCAAGTTTCATATCAAGATTAGGGGATGCCAAAGCGATGTGATAACCTTTGGATAGCGAAGGGCCTTCCCTGATGCGATAGTAAAATCATCGTATACCTAAAATTAAAACGAAATGAGTAAAAGCGTTTGAACCGATATTTCTTAATCACTAAAGCTTAAGTTAACAAGCTACATTTCAATTCGAAAATACACCCTGAACAAAAAGTCGACCGCTATTTTCTCGGTTAAAAACCAAAAATGTGCTCTCTCCCGCGGTTCGTCGACAGGTCGGGATTGGCGCCATTTCTCAACGTTGACCACACTGCTCGCTTTCACTCGGACGTGTTCTTTGTTGCCTGCTATACTAACGTACGACCTGGCCAAGTTTACTTGACACCTCACTTAGATCGCATACAAACATTATAGGTAGTACTGAAACTTAAGGGTATATTACTGTTGGCGCGCTCCATACAAACGCAGTCTGGTGATATTTTCAATACTAACTAATGAAAGTCAGTGAAATTTTCCAGAAAAAATGTAGAAAGTAATCTCTATGCTTGTATCTTGTCAGATTTTCGTTAAAATGCATAGCTTAAAAGTTACAGTGCCTCAAAGATTTTCATACAAATCCTAGCATTGAAACTGTATATTTTAACGAAAATTGGACAAGATACAAGCATAGAGATTTGTTTCTAGATTGTTTATGCAAAATTTCATTGACTTTAATTGGTTAGTCTTGAAAATATCACCAGACTTCGTTTGTATGCAGCGCGAATTTACGCATTCGGAATAAACTTCTCTTAAAGTTAAAAAGTTAAAGTTATAGTCAGCCTGTAGGAGCCTACTGCAAGACACCTCTCAAGAACAAGAGTGGGAGATAGTTGGCCATACCTAGTTGGTTGGTTGGTCTTGTGCGGAGTGGTGGAGGCAAATTACTGGTCATTCAGAAGATTTTCAAGCGTCCTAATCAGGCCTCCAGGCCCTTTGAGACACCTCCATCTACTGAAGCCATCTAGGACCAACTATTTAGCATGTCTTTCTAAGCAAAGTGACGTTCGAGATGAAATACCTCTAAAACAATATTTATTATTTATTTACCCATCCTGACATTATGACTATGAGTACCAGATATGAATACCTCTTTTGTAAATGTAGGTATTATATTACAGAAACTAATTAAAAATACAATGAAGTATTTTATAAAAAACATTCTTTAACCAACAAGCTGTTGATTCGAGGCGTGGTCAATTGGTGATTAGACCATTCCATCAAATCGAACTAATATCACAATGCGATCAACACCGAAATTGCGAAAAAAATCATCTGTTTCATATCTACTCAATACATTTAGGCAGTGTTGAAGTTCTCTGGAACAGATAAACTTTCCGCAATTTTATACTCCATTCCAAATAGGGCCGAAAAGAAGGTCAAAAGGGTTCTTTATAGTACACACTTTAAAGAAATATGTATATTGTATCAAACCTCAAAATGGCGATGTTGAAAGACCTAAAGAAGCAGTGGTGTGGACATGTGGTTCGTCTTTAAAATCATTCTGTCATCAAACACTGACATAAGTGTCTCGAATCCTTATAAAATGATCACGGTCTGAAAAGGTTTCGTGGTCCTGCTTCTGTGATCTTCTTTTTTTTGTATTTATTTGACATATAGTATCGTTTCGGTGAAAGTTATTCAGTTTGATAGTCTAATAGACCTAGTTAAGTTGGAAAAATAACCACGCATCGAATCAACAGTTAGTACGAAAAGAAAAACATTAGAGCTTTTAAACCAGGTGAAAAATTACCCAAAACTTTTCCACGAGTGTCAACATAAATTGGACGGTGTGTAGTAAGAAATTCTTTCACGTCAACTTTACTAGAAGTCTGGAAGGTTTTCCTGGCAATAGGGACGGAGATGGATTTAGTGCGGAGGTGTTATACGTACACTCGGAACTGGAAATCGTTCACTGTTCTCATTGTTCGTGTGTAGTACCTACTACTCGTAGAATTTACGATAAAAATGTATTTTCATACAGGGTCCTTCTTTATATGCTGACACTTTTTTAAGAGGATATTCAGACTATCAAACTGAACAACTTTCTCAATCACAAAAAAATAATCTTCTGTCCCATACATTTGGCTCGAGTAGGTTTGCAGTTTTGTATGGAGAAGCAGATTTATTTTTTGCGATTTCGATGTTGGTGTCATAGAGAAAGTTGTTCAGTTTGACGGTCTGATCATCCCTTTAAAAAGTGTCAGCATATTACGAAGGACCCTGTATAATAATGGGTGATTTTAAAACACTTTCCAAATTTTCAGGCGTAGTTCAGACCATCAGACTGAATAACTTTTACTATGGTAGTAAAACTGAAATCGCAAAAAAAAACGGATGTTCCATACTAAACTGCCATGCCATCTCAAGTGTATGAAACAGCTGATGAATTTTATAAATATCACTTTGTAAATTTCGGGGTGATCAGAAACTATGCAACAAGTACCAACTAGCTTAGTATGCAGTTGAAACTTTACATTGTATGAAGGTATGTGGTCCAACCAGGAAGTTGGAATCGGTATTGTATATACCTGGAGAGCAGACTGCCTTGCAAGAGTTGAAACATGAAAATACTCCTTGGCGGGCGGTAATGTTCGTCCATCTTTCGTAAATTCCCGTCGTTGTTTCTGACGTCAACTTTGTCCCTTTCTAAGCCAACGACAAAAATTGATAGAAAGGGACAAACGTAAAATCAGAAACATCGACGACGGACACGTACGAATAGAAAGAAATACGAAAGAAGGACGAACATTACCGACCGCCATGGTAAATTCTCGTGTTTCCATGCTTGTAAGGAGGTTATGGATCCTTTGGTTATAAATTCATTGGACCACCTAAAAACTGCAATAAGACGAGCAGACTTCATTCAAGACAAACAGAGAGTAACGCTAAGTTGCAGAAACACTCATTAGTGTTAATACTCCATTAAATCTCTTGCTACGAGTAGCTTGTACTACGTTAACAAGACAAAAAGTGACAACAAGACATTTAATGGAGGATTAACTCTAATGAGCGTTTTTGCAACAGAGCGTCAATCTGTCAGTTAGTGCAGGTTTTCCATTGTCGAACCTTTAAAAATAATAATAACAAATCAATGGGAATCTGTTTTTAGCTATCTGAGTGAAGCATCATAATATTCATTTCAATTTCAATAAGTATTGTTTGTTTGTTTGTGAAATAGGATCGTCCTACACGTAATACAGGGTTTAAACCAACGCGGTTTGCGTTTGCGATCTCTGTGCAGTTGCGGTCACGTCACGGTTGTTCTAATTTCGTGATGATTCATTGCATGAATACATACAGGGTCCTTTTTAATATGCTGACGGTTTTTAAGGGAATTTTCAGACCATCAAACTGAATAACTTTCACTATGGGACCAAAGACGATATGATGAAAGAAAAATCTGCTACAAGACCAAAATGTATGGGACACCTGTTTAAAAAAAAACTTGTTGAAAGAAATAGACAAATAAATAAGCTAGAAAGGTTTGTCAGGATCGTAATAGGTGGCGTTCCGTTGTCTCTGCCTACCCCAGTGGGAGACAGGCGTGAGAATATGTATGTATGTATGTTCTACACTAACTTATTAGCAGTCGTCTCTCTCTGTGGCGAACAGAAACGTGACAGCAGATCGCAGACCGCGTTGATTTGTATTAAAATAAAAAGCTCGCGCTGTTGTGTTTTTAATAAAAAAAAAAAAAAAATATATATATTCTATTCTATAATAACTTAATAGATGTCGTATCTCTATGGCGAACAGAAACATGACAGTAGATCGCAGTTCGCGTTGATTTGTATTATTCAAAATTCAATGTGTGGGTCGACTTCTTTTCCACTCAACAAAAAGACACTTAATAAAGATTAAAGTGAGAGGGAAATTGTGAGAAACAAAGGGCAGGAAAAGGACGGGGGATTCTAAATTCATTAACGGTGCTGAAAGCAAGTTAGAGAGACATTTAATATTCAATTAAAACTGGGTTTGTTCAAGAAATCAAACACAAACCGAAGTCTGTTTCCCAACGTTTATTTTTGGAGTAATTTTAAAGAAGGGAATTCACCGGGAGCATTTCAAGTAAGCAAGCGAATATTCGAGTGAGGATGTTGCATATCAGGGATAGGGAGAAAGGTTTCTTCACAAAACTACGTCAGGCCGTAAGGCGGTCTGAAAAAACTCTGACACCAGGGTAAGAAGAAGATAATATAGGTCCCAGAAGGACATCTTTATACAGACGAGCGAATAGGCCACTATATTTCCCATTCAACCAACGTACGACAAGGCGTAGTACGAGACTGCATTCCAACAATCCGTAAAATAAGGTTCGCATCCTCTTTTATAATGAGAATCGGTAAGGTTTGGAACTCTCTCGTCCTCCTGCGTCTGTTTCCAAGCAAATACAATCAGTATATTTTTAAAAGAAGAGTTAATAGGCTTTGTCTCGGTGAGCGCTTTACATCCTCGGCTTCGTCTACACTTCCATCAGGTGAGTTGAAGCCGAGCACAAGCCCAAAAATGCGATTGCGATTATTTCGCTTTTTGCGAGACCTATTTTTTTGTGTCTTTACAGACTGTTCTGGAGACCGATTGCGCTAATTTAAAACATCTAAGTTCTATTCTTATCCAATTCCAGTTCACATTGAAATCCAATTACGTTGCGTTATGCATCGCGCTAAATTCTATGTAACAGACAGCGTTTAACGTCTGAGCGATCGGTCAAAACGGCTCTAACGGCTGTCATGAGCTGTACCGCGATTAGCGCAATACCAAAAGTGTCAAACGTTTTGGTTCGTACGTAGTCCAGTCACGGTTCAATCACCGAATATTTACCGCGAGCCCTGCTTATTTTATTTGATGCTCTATTTCATAATGCTCTCGGTGTAACCAGTCTTAATTCTCGGTTACAGTCACAAAAAAAATGTAAAGCGCAGTTCCGCTAGATTTGTACACTTTTCTTTTAACCGACTTCGAATTTGTGAGGTTGGTTATTTATAAGTAAAAGTAAGTAAGTTATAGCCTGTAGAATCCCACTGCACAAAGGCCTATTTATAAGTAAATGCGATATATTTTTTACTGTGCAATACCATGGGGGAAACAATTCTGTGAAACGGAGTACAATAACATTACAATCATTATTCAAATAATGGAATCTCCTAGAATGGAATACCAATTTTTAACCCCCTAGGGCAGCCCTGAGCGCGGATTTCGGAAATTCCGTTAACCTTCCACGTAAACATTGCGAGCTCGATGAAAAAAATGAAATTAGAGTTATGTACATACACAAATAAATTCACGACCATAATGTTATTCGGGCTTCATCATCAGCGTATACAGAGAAAACAGCTGCATTACTTTAAGGGATGATTGTACCCAAGATACTGAACAACTTTCCCTTAGAATCAAATAGGAAATTCTAAAAAAAACTACTTTATATACAAACGTGTCATCAGGTGCTTGCATTTAGTATGGGAAGTCCAAAATTTCCTATAGGTTTCTTGGAGAAAGTTGTTCAGTATCATGGGTAGAACCACTGAACCACCCCTTAAAGTAATGCAACTTTACCCTATCAATCTGTATACGTCCCACTGCTGGGCAAGGAGGGACATAAAGGCGTTAGTCCAACACGCGTGTAGCAAGGCTTGCCTTCAGCAAAATTCAAAAATTATATTTTAAAGTAATATTACACAGTTAGCCTTTTGACTCTACTCTACACTACTACTCTATATTCTGTGGTCTGGCACGGTATGGTGTAAATATATACTATATATCAAATAAAGACGAAAAAAGAAGATCACAGAAGCAGAACCACGACACCTTTTCAGACCGTGATCATTTTATAAAATTCTAGACACTTATGTCAGTGTTTGATGACAGAATGATTTTAAAGACGAACCACATGTCCACACCACTGCTTCTTTAGGTCTTTCAACATCGCCATTTTGAGGTTTGATGCAATATTCGTATTTCTTTAAAGTGTGTACTATAAAGAACCCTTTTTACCTTCTTTTCGCCCCTATTTGGAATGGAGTATAGTGCTGTACCATATGAATAGATAATAATAGTACACTATAGAAGCGAAACTATGAAAACCAACACGAGATTTAACCAAGATTGGTAAGCGTTTCTTGCTTTTTTATGCTGACATTTAACGAGGGAGTTTCGTTTGGTACTATTATTTTCTATTCATATGGCTATACACCTACCAATATTTAATTAATAGATTCAATTTGAAAATGCAGCAATCGAGAACATTACACATGCTTTTCAAATAATGTAGCATGCTCGTTTGTTTGTCGCTGGTTAGAACTATTTAGCCACAACACCGCGTTAATTTAATTCACACGACGATACGAATGCGAATCGAGACTTTATTTACTTTCGTGTTCAGGTATTAATTAGGTTTAGAGCTTTATGTATCGATATGTTATGCTTCACATTTTCATAGACCTTGGTCAAAATATTCGGTGATTTTTAGGGTACCGTAGTCAAACAAGGAACCCTTATACTTTCGTCCATTCTGTATGTCTGTCTGTATGTATACCCCGCCTCAATAACTCGCTCATTTTGCACCTATTGAATCGAAATTTGGCATGAAATTTGGGCATAACAGTAACCCAAAAACAGATATTGTGTTTCAAAAAGTTCTCTTAGGTAAGATGAACGGGTTAAAAAAGTTTTCTTCTTTTTCTACTTATACCTTTACCTTTACCTTTGGAACCCTATCATGGGCGAGTCCGACACTCTCTTGGCAAGTAAACACTTTCAAAATTTTCAGGGGTGGTTTCAGACCATCAACAATTTGAACAGAAATCGCAAAAAAGTAGTAAAAGTAGAGTCGAGTAGGCTTTGGAGTTTAGTATGAAACATCAGACCATGAAATTGAACAACTTTCAGCATGGAGCCAACATCGAACTCGCAAAATAATGTTGATGTTCAGTTTGATGGTTTGAAAGCACCCCCTTTGATTTGCAACTCATTTAAGTGAATATAATTCGGAGCGCGGTCCATACAAACGAAGTCTGGTGATATTTTGAATACTAACGATTAAAGTCAATGAAATTTTTCAGAGACAATCTGGAAACGAATCTCTACGCTTGTATGTAGCCAGATTTTCGTTAAAATGTATAGTTTTAATGTGCAGTGCACAAAGATTTCCATAAAAATCTTAAATTAATCCCAGCATTGAAACTGTATTTTAACGAAAATCTGACATCATACAAGCATAGAGATTTGTTTCTACAAAATCTCATGGACTTTAGTTGGTTAGTATCGAAAAGATCACCTGACATTGTTTTTATACAGCGCGCATTTACGCATTCAGAATAAACTTTTCTTAAGTTTACACCCTGTATAATGTATTGTTACTTAGCTTCATCCTCTGTAGTTACTCGTACAATAGAATATAACAGTTTAGTAGAAGTAACTGGTGGTTACCGTTTGTTCGAGTTTAGTTTAGTTTGAGGAGTTGACTCGGGACTTTAGCATTTTAATGGTCGTCTAAATTGTTCCTTAGACTATTTTGCTTCAGTGTAATACCTATACAACGTGTTAATGAATAAGCGCAAAACCTCGTACACCCCAACTGATTTATAAGAAAATAATTATAACAAAACAATAATTTAATTATTTTGATAGTTAAAATTTAAAGTTACTCGCATTTTAAGTTTCCAGACAACAATGATTTGTTATCATTTCAGCAATAAATGAAAGCGCTAACGTGATACATTTTAAGAATCTTGTTTGGGTAAAGCCTACCCTATAAACTATAAACTAAATGTTACTCCCAAACTATGCCCTAAGTTTTGTGAAATATCCGAATTTCCTCCATTAAACTCAAAATGCGAGTCAGAATATATTTTGAAAAAAATGTCCTATGTTAAAACCATGACAATTCGATTCTGCTCTCGATTCTAAACAAATTGCATTCTTGTTTTACGTTATTTCATTAACACATATTGTATACGTGTTAATGAATTAACGCAAAACTAGAAAACAGTTTGTTTAGAATCGAGAGCAGAATCGAATTATCATGGTTTCAACATAGGTCGTTTTTTTCAAAATATTAAATAATTTGTTTCTAAAATTTAAAATGTACTGAACTCTATCTCAACCCACTGCAAGGGTCCCTACACCCTACTTACTACCAAAACAAGATTCTTAAATCCATGAGCACGTTAGCGCTTTCATTCACTGCTGAAATGAAATAAATCATTTTTGCCTGAAAACTTAAAATGCGAATAACTTTAAATTTTAACTATTACAATAATGAAATTATTGTATCAATCTAATTATTTTGTTGTAAATCAGTTGGGGTGTATGAGGTTTAGCGCTTATTCATTAACACGTTGTATATCTCCATTTCACACAAGTGGCTAACCGGATACATGATACCTACGTCCTACGTACGAAATTCTCTTAATTCTTGCGACCTATTTACGAGTGCACTAAAGAATAAGCGTGACATTCACGCCTCTAACACGTTCGACTTTGTCGACTCTTCCTGGCGATTGTTTTGGCAACTAACGCAATCAGGAGCGTGTCTGAGTCGATTGATTTATATTTATATGTCACTGCCGACCGGCCAGTGACTTCTATTAATCTTTTGGGGGACCTGACTGTTTATTGGTGAGAAAAATCTTACCGATTCCCAGTCCCTAATCCGCCGCGTTGTGTCGAGGTCTGTACCCCTTCGTGGTGCCCTAGGAGGCTTGCTTATGGGAATATAATTCGGAGCGCGCTCCATACAAACAAAGTCTGGTGATATTTTCAATACTAACCAATTAAAGTTAATAAAATTGTCAGAAACAATCTAGAAACGAATGTCTATGATTGTATGCTGCCAGATTTTGGTTAAAATGTATAGTTTTAAAGTTACAGTGCCTCAAAGATTTCCATATCTTAAATTAATCCTAGCACTAAAACAGTATATTTAACGAAAATCCGACTTCTTCAAACATAGAGATTGTTGACTTTAATTAAGTGTTTTTGAAAATATCACCTGACTTCGTTTGTATGCAGCGCGCATTTATGAATCCGGAATAAACTTCTATTGTCCGATGTAATTAACAGCACGCTACGCATGCTACGAGCAGATCGAAAATGTTGACTGAAAATCAAATTTTCATGTGTAGTTCTCACCGATAACAAAAGAGGACAAACTCGTCTGTCGTTTATTTCTCCTTTTATCACTTCAAGAATTATTTAAATTAATATCTGTTATTAACTGTGTGATGTCTTGTCCGCAGGGGACACAGTATGTCCGAGCGGAATGTTCCGCTGTCCGGAGGGCAAGTGCATCCCCGCGCTGTGGGTCTGCAACTACCAGCGCGACTGTGAGAAGGGAGAGGACGAGTTCCAGGCGTGTCGTAAGTACACTGCTTTATATTCTTATTGTAAACAGAACAACGCGAGCATGGGTCGAAGGGACGTCGGTGGTCCGTTGCGGACACTCAGTCATGACAATCCGGGCTCGAATTCACACCGACGACTTGCTGTATGTTGTTTCTAACTTATGTACATTATACCGACTGCTCTCAAATTGTGTGGAAACCTGCACACTTGCGTCTTTATTTATTTAACATTTTATTATACACTAATACAATACAATGAAAACAGCAGAATAGACAAGTACAAAGGGCGAGATGAACGTACGCTGAAGAGCTTGATCCGTACCTAACTCATTTAACTTAATATACAAGGTGTTAGAAAAATACAATTAGACCATCAAACTAAACAACTTTCACTATCGGACCAAAATATCAAAATCGCGAAAAAAAAAATGATATTCCACACTAAACTACAAATCTACTCGAGCTAAATGTATAGTACCTATGTAGGACAGCAGAGTTTCTTTCGCGATTCCGATTTTGGTCCTATATTGAAAGTTGTTCAGTTTGTTGGTCTAAACAACCCTATCAAAAGTTTTAAATGTTTATTTTTACTTTTGTAACACCTTGTAGAATGAAGGATTTCTGTAAGCGATCTCTGCAAGTAATAAAATATAACCATGACAAAAAACGAAATAAAAAATCTCGAAAATGTTATTCGATGAATTGTATGGTGTTATGCAACAAAAAATATAAACAGATGTGTTGTTTATGGTACACAATCAGGATAGCAAAATGTCAAGTTTATTCAATACAAAAAACCGTCGACTTAATAGGAATCCTGTACATACATACATATACTCACTCATGTGGCCCATTGAGGTAGGCAGGGGAAAATTGATCGCCATCGGCTACGATCCTGACATACCTCCTTTGCCTCTTCCACAGTCATAAGTCGTTTCATACACGCTCGTCGGTTTCAGGTACATTTGATCTGACCCTTATTAAGTAATTTGGTCTGCATACTTACGTCTAGGGCGTCCCCTTTCGACTGTTAACCGAACCCTGTACATTTATTACTTTGACTAATTATTATAAGGACTAGCCTTGCCGTAGCATTTCCCCTCTGCCACGGTATAAGCACGATCTTGTGCATTTACATTCAATTTTACACCTTATCACTAAACTAGACAGCCTATAATTGCGAAATAATAACTTAGAACTTAGAACGTTTGGGGTTAACACGAGACTACTTTTCATGATTTTTAACATTCAAAATTAGAATCTAAAGTTATGGGGAATAAAATCCAAAGTTGCGGATTTCATATTACCTCGCCCCCCGCAAAAAGTGGCAGAAATGTTTGTTAGTAGAATTACACGTGTAACCAGTCCACATATAAATAGTCAAAGATTTATTATTATCTTGCTCATTTTGAAAACTATTCATTCCGATGTCCTAAACTCCTCAAACTATAACGACTTGAACAAAGCTTTTGGCATCTCCAGTAAAGATAAAACTATTTGGCTGTCTGTGCACTCTAACTTCCGTGTCAGTGGCTACACGCACGTGATGCGTGTGCATAATATCTGGTGCAGTGTAATGTTCTTCTGTCCTCTCTATTACTGGAGGTTGGCATTCAGCTCCGCATACGTTTTAGCCTGTAGGATGGCAAAGACCTCTCACAAATAAACGTGAAGCATTGTTGGAGACAAGTTTATGACAACGTGCTTTCAGTGGTATCAATACATCTATCGTATATCACAGTCATCTATCAGACCTAAAACATAGCGTGCCTCCTGAAGCACGTAGAATGAATTACCTGACCGGGAATTGCTTAAGTTCGGTGATCGTCACCTATTTCCTTTTGAAGTGAAACTTCTTATAGGAGGGCTTTTAAATTCTGATCCGCAACCTTTTTGTGTGACGGAAGTACGAAATTTAAATCGCGAGAAGTTTCACATCTGCCGGGAGTCCCAACTTTTTTAAAGAGATGCATTTGATGTTCAGATTGATTATTATTGACCTCAAAATGCGGATTAGTAGACGGTTTTTTAATGGGATGATTAGACCAAATCGAAAAGATTGATGGATTGTGTGAAAGATGACATGTAAAAGAGGAGTTTGCGCTGAAATGACGGCTAAAAGAGATGAATGGAAGAACGCGACATATTGCGCGAACCCCAAATAATGGGATACGTGCAGTTATATGTTGTTGATGATGATTAGACCAGATCACGGTAACGCAGTGACATAGGCTAACTAATCTCTGCAACACAATGGTTCTACATCTACAAGAATAAGACCATCAAATTGAACAACTGTCTTAATGGGATCAATATCGAACTCGCGAAATAAATCTGCTGTTCCATACAAAACTGCAAACCTACATGACAAAAATGTATGGGACAACAGATTTTTTTATGAAAGTTGTTCATTTCGACCACCCCTTTAAAACCGTCAGCTTATTAAAAAGCACCCTATATGAATCAGACAGTCTGTAACATTGTTATTCTACGCTCAAACGCTACCATATCGCATCAGTCACCACAATCCTCGCAACGCGGCCTCTATCCCCTATCCACTATCCCACTATCCCTCTATCCCTGCACCATTGTTGCACATGACTAATGTTTGTTGCGACATTACGCCGGAGATTTCCCGCGAGCCAAAATGGCGGCAGAAAAATAGGCTTAGTGTCGCATCATACGTCAGCTGACACGTGACGTCATTGCATGCGCTTTGTGCATGAGTTATGGGGTTTTAGCCTTTCACACTTAATAAAATAGGGGGATTATTTTAGTTCGTAGCATAGCATATGCTCACGAATATATTCCCCGAGGGGGTAGTCAGAGATATTCCGAAACCTCAGAACATCCACGTTTCACCAGTAGTACCGAAACTCTGTCCAGTGTGTCCATTTTAGTTTGTGTTGTTTACTACATATGCATATCAACTTCCGATCGCAATTGACGTCAAAATATCAACATCATCTCAGTCGAAAGATATCCTCTGCTCGACCTATTCCTCCCACAGGGACTCTCCCCTTATCCAACGGGTTTCCGCCGCCTTCACCAGGTCGTCGGTCTACCTTGTGTCCACTCACTGCTGCCACCGCTGCGTTTTCGGTACGCGGTCGCCACTCGAGAACTCTTTGTCCCCATCGAGCATCTGTTCTGCGAGCAATGTGCCTCTCATTGCCACTTAAGTTTAGCAATACTTGGATATGTCGGTTGTCTTGGTTTTTCTTCGAATATCTTCATTTCTGATTCGATCTCGCAGGGAAACACCTAGTATACCATTCTTCATTGTCCTTTGGGTGAGTTTTATCCGTTTTATAAAGCCTTAAGAGAGTGACCTCGTCTCAGTTCCGTTCCATATGTCATCACTGGAAAAACACACCGGTCAAAGACTTTTCATAGAATACACAATCCCAAACTCTCCGGTTATCCGTCTGGTAGACACAATACACCGCGAAATTGACGCAACCAGGTCATTATAGAGTGGTTTATCTTAAGCCAACAACAGTACTTTTCCATTCCTATCAGATTTTCCAGGATCCGTAAATAACTGACACTGGAATTGCTTATTCGAAAGCGCTTCGAACAAAACGCCTGCAATGCCCATCAACTCTCAACTCCGCCATTTCGTGTCTGATTCAACATCTACAACAATTTAAAACCTCAATAATTTGCGCCGACGAAAGTTTAATGTCCGTCCATCCATTCCCGCGGGACAATAGCATTCGATGTAAAAACTGCGGGAAGATATATCGCAGTCCCGGCGTCCATGTTCGGGTACAGAACTAGTAAATAAAATAAAAAGTACGAGTCCCGTGCTCACGGGTACTCTTTGTCTATTTGAACGGATATACGTTACTAATAAATAGAATGATCTAAATCGGTGCAATCGGTTAAGTCGTAATCAGTCAAAAAGTAATGAGGTAGGTAGGTATAAGCCTCCTCCCCATAGCATAGCATTTGCTCACGACTATATTCCCCGAGGGGGTAGTCAGAGATATTCTGAAACCTCAGAACATCCACGTTTCACCAGTAGTACCGAAACTCTTTCCAGTGTGACGGGGGGTGAGCCTGTCGCCTAGGATAGTGGGTACAATTCATGCCTCGAAATTGAAGCATGCAGGTTTCCTCACGATGTTTACCTTCACCGAAAAGCCAGTGGTGTTACAAATCGTACATAAATTCCGATAATTGCGATTGAACCATCGCCTCCTGCACGGCAGGCAAGGCTACTCGCCACTGGACCACCACGGCTTTTTTTCTCTTCCTCGCCTCAGGTCTCCTCCCCATTATGACCCTTTTTCCTTTTTCAAAAAAAAAAACATACCAGCTTCGATTTTTGAGGCGTGTTTTATGGGCTAACTATTAGCTGTCATGGCAAGAGTTTTAGCGCTGCTGTGGGATATTACCTATACTATAACTATAAAATATTACCCTCTGATTACTCCTTCGAGGAGTATATTCTTGAGCATATTTTATGTTTATTCACGTTACTTATCCCGACTTTGGTATGGATTACCAAAAATGGTTACAGTAGAACTGGTAAATTTGAAACTAAACATTATATCGATGGCTTATAATGTTAGAATTACAACGCTTTAAGTCCTTGGGGATTTTAGATACATACCTACATAAATGATGAACCTCTCCCCACTAAGCCGAGCGGGAACCATTCACGTCATCTGAATCGTATTCAGTATACGTTAGTGAAAGGTAGACTCCTTGAAATGTTACCTTAGTTAGATTAGTTGCTATATGGTACTACATTATTAGGCTTTGGATCTTCATTCGAATTCAGTCTAATATTTTTATTATTTTCTTACATTTTTAAATACTTTTTGATTATTTTCTAAGAAAGTATTTCAAATGAAAAACTGAAATTTAAAGTTCTGAGAAAATATTATTTGAGTAAAATAAAAACTGTAAAAAAAGAAAATAACAGCCTTTTTTTAGCAAATATTATCACACTGTATCACTATCACTGTCTCACAAATATATGCTAATATAATCGACGTTCCTAGGGAGCTGTTTCTCTGTAGGATTATTTACTTTTAATCTTTATTGTATACACAAAAACTACATTATTTTGAAAAATTACTATAAGTCAAGATGTATTCTTGCTTTTAATATTGCTATTATTCCGTATAAGAGCAAAATTTTGTAGTCGTTTAGTGCCAAGTTACCTGCCAAAAGGCCTGTGGGTCCTGGGATCTTTGTATACAATGCTGCAATGGTCTGCTTTAGAAAGTGTAGGATTTCTTTAGCAGTATTCAACAGGTCGCATTCGGAAGTAAAAATACTGTAAATATCAAAAGAAAACATCAATACGAACTGTAGTTTGTAGTGTGAAAACAACACGCCCCGTTGACACGCCATAACTCAGTCGATTAATTACTCGCACGCTAATGCGGGCGGATTACATCGCGTGAATTATACACACGCATTCACATGCGCTGAGATGTGCGGGGCGTGCACGCACGCTGCGTGCTCATGCGTGTTCAGGTGTGATTCAAAGAGTTATCCTGTATGGGTGCTAATTGAAGTGATTGAGTAATTATAGTTTAAAATAGGTCATTGGTTTTGATCGCAGCTTTGCTCTAGCCGATCCCCGCGTCCAAGTCTATTGTATCTTTAGGTCCCGCAACGCCCTAAGCCAAGAATGGTACCCCTTTGGGTGAACTTAGGCCGGTTGGTTGGTTTCACTGGTTCGGTTATTCTTCCCGGATCTTCGGCGTCTTGATGTGGTCCCTCAATTGTCTTGTTACTGCTCATGTTTTGATGTAAAATAAAGTATATTTGATTGATTGATTGGTCTAGACTCCCATTACATCTTTGTGCCGTTAGCAGTGGAAATGTCTGGTGCTTGGGGATGTGAGGCCAAGGCTTTTGTGCGGGTGCTGGGCAGGAGGCTTGTTGAGGGAACGATCTCCGCTCGGGTTCGTATCTGGTCCAAAGGATTTCTTTAGCCATTCAACGCGGGAATGCTGCTAGTGTTTTGGGTTCCTTTGAGCCAGGTGCGTTCCGTGATGCGGAAGGCATTTAAGTTAGTTTTTGTTTTGTTACTGACGAAGCGTGAGGTGGATTTTAGTTTGGTAAGTTGACGAAGCATGTTGCGGATCTCTAACTGTTTATCTAAGGTTTTGACGAAGCATGTTGCTGATTAATGGCTGTTGTGTCATGATTGTCGAAGCATGTGGTGTCTGCTTGTTTTGTATTTTTACTATCAATAAATGTTCAGTATCTACAGTAATAAACACAACTTAATAATTTAAAGTTACACGCCGTGTTTTTCTATCGTCCTACCTCTCTGTATACAGGGATAAAACCCCTGTTGGAGCCTTCGGGGGTGCTTCAGACCATCAAACTGAACAACTTTCATTATGGAGCCAACTACGAAATCGCGAAAAAAAATCAGCTGTCCCATACATTTGAGTCGAGTTGGTACTGCAGTTTTGTATGAAACTGGTGTTTTCGATGTTGGCTCCGTAGTGAAAGTTGTTCAGTTTGATGGTCTGAAACACCCCCTAAAGGCTCCAACAGTTTGTTTTTCCACCTACGCCTTTAGATAAGCTAATTTCAAAAACTACTGTAGAGATTTTGATACGGTTTTCGCTATTAGATAGACTGATTTGCGAGATAAGTTATTAGTGTTACTCGTGCGAAGCCGGAGCGCGTCGCTAGTAAGGCCATTAAAAAAATAAATCATATCAGCATGTAGAATTTAGTTTCTGTGGCAGAAACCGCGAAAGACTGGCGTCAAAGCTAAAAGTGAACATGGCATTTGTAGCTGTAGCAAAGTTTCTGACTACCCCAAAAGATAATCCCGTCGGGTTTTTATAAATCCGTCGCTCCTAATTCGTTCTCTCAAGTCTCCTCAGCTCTAAAACGTTTGTAAGCACAAAAGGTGTCCCCTCAAAGACTTGCACTTGTGTGCATGTTATTGGATGCACCGGGTCGGGTGCAAGCCGCGCTCGGCCCCGGCCCCGGCGTCGCTCGCATTACCTGCGGTCTGCTTCCTCCCTTCCTTGATTATTTTCCCTTTGATATATTTGTTTCTATTTGTGTTTATGTTAGATACTCATTTATATAGTTAATACTAGACAAGTGCCTGTCGGTCTAGACGGTGCGTAGGGTTCCGCAGTATAGTTTTAAACGACCGAATATTAAAGAATTAGCCTCCATAAATCATTGCATTTTTCAAATTGAGATACATTTTAAATATGCCTATAATTTAGAAGTTAATGATTGTTACGAACTGGGACGGATGGACAGACGGACTATCTTATAAGGGCTTCTTTGCCCACGGATCTCTAAAACCAACCATCTTAACCCTGGGGCCCCGATAGATATATTCAAAACTGACTACGGGCTTATACAGGGTGTACATCAAAATATCCTAATTATATTTAAAGGGATGGTCGCCGTAACTATCAGACTGAACAACTTTCACTATCAGCTGCTTAATACAAAACTGCGGTACCACCACCAACTGCAGGACAGCGGATTTTCGATTTTTTTACGAAGTCTATTATGAAAGTTGTTCAGTTTGATGGATTAAAAACCCCTTTAAAAGTTACTAGGCCGTTTTGTTACAACCTGTAAATGCTATCTAAACAAGGGTTTCTTATGAACGCATTAAAGAAAATACTTTGGAGTAAAGTATAAATAACTTAACATTAATTACGTCACAAGTCAGTAGAAACATCGTGTCGACAAGCGATGGTGATGGGTACGGCATTAATTATTTGTAACTTTGTTTTCTTACTTGTTATTGTTGTATTTTGTTAGACGAGGCGCTGATAGGGTTAACTTGTACAATACAGCGTGTGCTGGGAACATCACCCTTCAATCTCACCCTTTGACTATTTATATGTGGACTGGTTACGCGTGTAATTCTACTAACAAACATTTCTGCCACTTTTTGCGGGGGGCGAGGTAACATGAAATCCGCAACTTTGGATTTTATTCCCCATAACTTTAGATTCTAATTTTGAATGTTAAAAATAATGAAAAGTAGTCTCGTGTGAACCCCAAACGTTCTAAGTTCGAAGTTATTATTTCGCAATTATAGGCTGTCTCGTTTAGTGATAAGGTGTAAAATTGAATGTAAATGCACAAGATCAATTGTGCTTATACCGTGGCAGAGGGGAAATGCTACCGCAAGGCTAGTCCTTATAATAATTAGTCAAAGATCTCACCCTTATTCAGTTGTGTGCTAAAATGTTAGTTAGTAAGTAAATTTAAATCTTTCACACTGTTCAGAAACATTTCCGATTCAAGTATCTTATAATAGACAGCTCTAATGTTGCTACTGATTATGCCAAATATTATTGCATGCTGTATTTCTTTATAAGTGGTTGTGCATTTAGCTTTAACCTAAAAGGAAGGATCTCTCTTTAAGGGGATATAATTCGGAGCGCGCTCCATACAAACGTACTATGGTGATATTTTCAATACTAACCAATTAAAGTCAATGAAATTTTGCAGAAACAATCTAGAAACAGATCTCTATGCTTGTATGGAGTCAGATTTTCGTTAAAATTTACAGTTTCAATGCTAGGATTAATTTAAAATTTGTATGGGAATCTTGAGCGGGCCCTACCCTTCAAAAGTAATGTCAATGAAATAACTTTTCAAATACATAATTGTAGACCTTATTTACCTTTCGAATGTGAAAGACATTAAGTCTTTTTCAACTGTACTGTTTACAATAGTTTGACTTAAAATATCCCACGAACAGATTGAGGACTTCAATAAAATGCCACGTTAAAACTAACTAAATCGAAGAGAATGTATGAAATGATGTATGGAATAGCGGGAACATTTCGTCAGTACTACCCAAAGTGTAGAATCATAGTCTCTGGAAAAA
This sequence comes from Agonopterix alstromeriana, assembly GCA_963924505.1. NCBI lineage: Eukaryota > Metazoa > Arthropoda > Insecta > Lepidoptera > Depressariidae > Agonopterix > Agonopterix alstromeriana. The sequence goes on from OZ004673.1 coordinate 17,053,043, forward strand.
AATGAAAACGGAAATTTAGGAAAAAGACTTGAGTTTATGTATGACCTAAAATAAACACAAAATTTCTTTTTATCACAAACCTCACTATCAAAACCAAAGCAACTCTTTCTTTAACAAAACTCAAACTTTAATTTAAATTAATAACAATTAAACTTCAATTAAATAAAACAGTAGACAATTACCGTCTACCTTTACGAGCGTGTACGTGAGACGTCTGCACGTAGTCACGTAATCGTCACGTAGTCGTCACGTAGCCGGCGATAGCCCCCGGGACGATCTACGTGATACTTTGTTACTGGTCGCCGAGGGCCCATTCACGGGCAAGTCAAGCAATCATTGAAGGTACAAATTACTAGCTTTTGTTACTGAGAGAGAGCTACTCTGTACGTTTTACACTGGCCACTGATGGCAGCCACAAGTGGTTGAGCGAAACCGCGGTCGACAACACCAATGACACTTGACTCTAAATAAAATTTGCACTTTAAAACATAATATTTCGCTAACGGATCCCTAAATCGAATTTTTTTTTCCCACACCCACAATATTTATAAAAGACCTATCCAACGATACCCCACAAAATGGGATAGACGAGAAAAAAATGCATAGGTACTTCCCTAAAAAATATTTTTCAAGATTTAATTTTACCACTTTATCTAAGCTAAGCCGCGGACAGACGGACAGACGGACGGACATGACGAAACTATAAGGGTTCCTTGTTGACTAGGGAACCCTAAAAACTCATTGGAACATGGCATTCGTTCGTGCGGACACAGAATAGGTAATAGTATATAGTTCTACATAGTGCGCATTCGACTTAACATTGTGAAAATAGCATAGCATAGCATATGCTCACGGCTATATTCCCCGAGGGGGTAGTCAGAGATATTCAGATAACTCTTAACATCCACGTTTCACCAGGAGTACCGAAACTCTGTCCAGTGTTGCGGGAGGTGAGCCCGTCGCCACTTATAATGGACAGTGGGTACACTACATGCCTCGAAATTGAAGCATGCAGGTTTCCTCACGATGTTTTCCTTCACCGAAAAGCCAGTGGTTACAAATCGTACATAAATTCCGAAAAACTCATTGGTACGAGTCGGCCTGGACGGGAATCGAACCATCGCCTCCTGCACGGCAGGCGAGGTTATTCGCCACTGGACCACCACGGCTTATCACATTGTGAAAATAATAAGGTAAAACTAGATACAAACAATGTTTAATTAAAATGAGCATTCGGAAAGCAATCAAACCGCGTTACAGCACCGAAGCGTTGCAAACAATGCAATGAGACTAGTGTAAACACAAACAACTTCCTCAATATTGAACCTAAAGTCAGTGGCACGTAAACTCAATTTGCACTTGCACCTCTCTGCCCTCGTCGTAAAGGCACGTTTACAATGTGAAGTCATAATAAATGCCCGCAATAAATTAATTTAAAAAATAATCTTAAGAGGATATAATTCGGAGCGCGCTCCATACAAACGTACTATGGTGATTTTTTCAATACTAACCAATAAAAGTCAATGAAATTTTGCTGAAACAATCTTGAAACAAATATCTATGCAAGCATAGATGGAGTCAGATTTTCGATAAAATATATAGTTTCAATGCTAGGATTAATTTAAGATTTGTATGGAAATCTTTGAGACACTGTAACTTTAAAACTATGCATTTTAACGAGAATCTGACTCTATACAAGCATAGAAATTTATTTTTAGATTGATTCTGAAAAATTTCATTGAGTGTAATTGGTTAGTATTGAAAATATCACCATAGTACGTTTGTATGGAGCGCGCTCCGAATTATATCCTCTTAAGACCTTATTCCCCTTCAGCGCTTCAGAAATCTTGCTACAGCTACCAAATACCCTTTCGTACAGTACAACAAGACAGTTATACTACTGAAAATAATATTCGCGACTTTTTGCTATTGTTTAAAATCCGCGTCAAAAGATAGCACAATGCAATGATCCACAAAATGTTTTGTCAACACCATAATAAAAACAATAAAAATCACATCCTAGACAACCACTTCGCCACGAATCATACCCATACACTCACTAACACGCACACACGCGCATCTCATCACACTCTTACATACACACACGCACACAAGCATTGGTATTTTAATAACACCTATATAATATAACTAGAGTTAATCCGCGACTTCGTCCGCACTATTTATATATCACATTTTAAGTCAGATCATAAGCTATCAAACAAAAAAGCTTTATCAAAATCGGTTTAGTAGTTTTCGCGTGATGCTCGTACAAACAAACAGACAAAAAACTATAAAAGTACTAAAAAAGTTTGATTTCTAGTCAGGGACACCTAAAAACTGTTTTTTGTAAATATCTTCAATGTACAGACACACTTCTATTACAGTTTTATAGTAGTTATAAAGATTAAACACAAAATAAACCAGTTGGACCGCGGACACTGAAATCGATGATTTGGATTGTAGTTGGAAACACCTAAAAACCATAAAGTAACCTTTTTTTTTAAGTCTCTTGTACTCAGTACTTATAAGCTACTTTCTACCAAAATTTTCCAATGGTTTTGCTCATAAAATCCAAACCTACGCGGTGGAAACACGCCATAAAGGTGTAACACGACCGAAGCACGAGGACCCTCGACCGCGCCGCCTGATTGATGACCCTCGGCCCCGGGGCCGGGCCGGCTGCAGTCCCTACCTAACTTCTTTCACTAATGATGCTGGATTCAATCCTTTTGCCAACGTTTATTGTTTGCTAACGATTCTAGCTTGCTGTTTTTAAGTTGTTCTAGGTGGCGTATTAACGCCCGCTGTCAATTTTGTGGACATATATTTTCATATACAGGGTGTAAGTGAAAGCCTAGCAAATACTGAAGCGGTGAACTCAGACCATCAAACAGAACAACTTTCACTATGGAGACTACCTCAGGAAACGCGAAAAAAATCAGCTGTCCCATACATTTGACTCGGGTAGGTACAGCAGTTTTTTTTTTGGGACAGCGGATTTTTTCGCATTTCCTTGTTCAGTTTGTCTGAAGTACACCGTTTCAGTATTTGCTAGGCTGTCACTTACACCCTGTATTTCGTCTTGCTCATCGAAACGAAAATCTATTATTAACAGCAATTTTATTTGTAAAGGACTTATATCTCCACTGTGTTCGATATAGGACAAATTCTGGATTCGGAAGATTTAGAATTGGATAGAAAAAGAACAGTTAGGTAATGAATAAACTAAAAAAAATTTCGTCATCCTTCTAGCGATTTTATGGGATATGTATCACATTTAACATGGGAAACCAGAGCACATGAGCCAAAACCCGCTATATTAATATAATATAGAACTTGCCGCGACTTCGTCCCCGTTTTCGTAGCGACAAAAATGATACCAGATTTTAAGTCTAAACATAAGCTTTCAAACACAAAAAGTTTCACCTAAATTGATCCAGTAGTTTCCGCGTTATGCGCGAACAAACAAACCAACAGACAAGCCAAAAATCCAAAAATTCGTGATTTGGAGTCAGAGACACCTAAAAACCATATCGTTACTTTTATTTATTGTAAATATCGTCAATGTACACACTTCTGTTACAGTTTAATAATAGTAGAGTACAAGGAAATGGACATTTGAGGAAATGCGCGTAAGGAGAAATATCCGTTCAGGGAAGTGGTCGTACAAGGAATTCGGGCGATGGACGTTCAGGGAAAAGGACGTAGCCGACCTGCCCCCCTAGACAAAGTGACATTCTATTGGCGTTGACGCTAGTAGAAAATGACAGAATGTACGGATTTGACATTAGCGATCGTCAAAATGTTTCGATCGCTAATGTCAAATCCATACATTCTGTCATTTTCTACTAGCGTCAACGCCAATAGAATGTCACTTTGTCTAGGTTGGCAGATCCATTATGGAGTTTTGTGTATTATATGCTAAGTATAAGGTAGTGAACTGAACTGACGGCGTTAAAACGCCACGTAATTGAGGGTTTCAGCGTTTTCATTTAATGGTCAAATCCATTAAATTTCTTCTCACCTTATGATAAAGATGCCAATGGTTCTTAATGAAGAATATAATAAATAAAACGTTCCGGTTGCAGCTCCTCCGGAATGCGAGGCGGGGCAACTGACGTGTGGCCAGTACGTGTGGAACAAGACGTACTGCATCCCGCCGCACTACCGCTGCGACATGCACGTGGACTGCGTCGACGGCACCGACGAGGCGGACTGCAGTGAGTACACACCTTTACTTTCATTTTACCCGACTGCTTCAGAAGGTGGGTGATGTTTTTCGAGTGTATGTGTTTGGATGCCTAATTCTTTGACATGCCATACAGCTTAAACGGCTTCTTCTTTCGTTTCAGCATGAAGCATATAGGATCCTTCTTAAAATGCTGACACTTTTTAAGGGGATGATCAGACCGTCAAACTGAACAACTTTCTCTAAGGGACCAAAATCAAAATCGAGAACAAAAAATTTGCTGTTACTTACATTTTGCTCGACTAGGTTTCCATTTTTGTATGGGACAGCAGATTTTTTCCGCGATTTCGATGTTAGTCCCTTAGAGAAAGTTGTTCAGTTTGACGGTCTGATCATCCCCTTAAAAAAGTGTCAGCATATTAAGAAGGACCTTATACATGATTCAACTTAATAATTATGCTGACACTTTTTTCAAACTAAACAACTTTCTCTATGGGACCAATGTCGAAATCGCGAAAAAGAAATCAGCTGTCCCATACAATTGGGTCGAAAAAGTTTTCAATTTAGTATGGAACAGCTGATTTTATTTTCGCTATTTCGAGATTGGTCCCATAGAGAAAGTTGTTCAGTTTGAGGGTCTGATCATCCCCTTAAAAAAGTATCAGCATATTAAGAAGGACCCTGTATACATTATAACATTGTAGTATTTTAAATTCTATAAGTTAACCACTTTTAGAGCTTCTCAGTATATAACTTTTTCACGCGGTCGGGTTTTTTGTTTTTAATTTGCACTTGCACAGAGCAGCCACACGATCAAATTCAAGCATGTTTTGTAAACTGTTACCTTCTTCTATAAAACGGGCGTTCACAAAAGACCAGCGATAGTCGCAGTGGCACAGTTTAAAGCCTATCAACGCCTCGAACCCCAAATAATTACAAAAGTATACGTAGAATTGTAATCTAAAACAAAAAAAGTGGCCGTCGCGGGACGCCCGCCTGATGTGAAACATTGAAATACCGCACTGTCCAGAATAAGCGCGCTTTTTTCGAAAATTTCGTACTTGGCGCTTCTGGAACGACGGACTAATCGCAGATGTCAAACGGGGAGTAACGGCGTCATACCATAATTTGTCGTCACGGCATTCGGGTTTTTTTTTACTGCCAAGGCCCGATTTTTTTGTTTTTAACTTTTGACACCTGCTTGTACCTAAATCATAAAAGTAATCCGATTAATGTATCTGATCTGTATTCTAATGCCATCGCCCCGTACCAACTCTTTCCAGCGGTATTGGAACCGTATTAAAAGTTAAAAGTAGTTTACGTCAAACTGCCGTTAACTATGCCCCGTGCGGTTTGAACTCGCGATGGAACTCCTCACCACTTTACTTATGCTTTTTGAGGTGGTCGCAGAAGCATGGCTACAAGTTTTTATTAAGAGGCTATGTGAAAAAAATAGGATTCTTCAAAGCATCATATCTCATGAAGTACTAACAGTAGGATTATAATTTGCGGATATGTGTAAATTGAACATATAATTGAAGTTTTGATTATAGCCAAAACACGATTAAGACACATTTTCTCGATAGAAAAACAAGCCAAAGTAGCCTCCGTCTTTATCGAGAAACGCTTGGAAGTGCTAAACGGTGAATATTAGAAACAAGAGGCTTGATTTAAAAAAAGAGATTGATTTTTTATAAATTTTGATTAGAGCAGAATTGAACTTACATAAATAGTACAATTACAATTAAATAAAGTTTGTTTTACGCTTGCGTCATTTCAGGCGCGCGCGCCGCCCTGTCTCTTTCTCTCGCATCAGGCAGTAATATAAGCTATCACACGCCCATTTCGCTTCAATTATTTTTCGACATAGGCACTTAAGCGGTTGTAGCAAGGTTATCCACACAAAAGCGGTTCAGTGGTCGTCATTTCAACCTAGCTTTTTAGGGTTCCGTATCCAATGGATGAAAACGGGACCCTATTACTAAGTCTACGTTGTCCGTCCGTCCTACCTATTTAGGGCTGTAACTTTTGAACCGTAATAGCTACAGTTGAAATTTTCACAGAATATGCGTTGTCAACAAAGTTAAAGTAAAAACGTCAAAAAGTTAAAAATTACCTCCTCCTACAAGATAGGTCCTCATACAAGAAACTAGTTTTTATCAACGTTTTTTCTTCTCGCTCTATCGTAAAAACGGTAATACTTACAAGCGTCAAACTTGGTGTGATTATAGAGCAAAATCTACAGTAAAACAACAAATAATAAAAAAAGGCCTAGTGTGAGTCGGTCTAGCGGAAAGGAAAAAAAATTGTGTATGTTAATATGTTGTGTAGTTGTGTGGTGTGGAGCTCGCACTTGACCGGTTTTATTTATCATTCCATATCCTTATGATCATATCCATATGATCTAGATATGGAATGATAAATAAAAACGGTCAAGTGCGACTGACTGGTCTAGATGCCGAATCTAACTTTAACTCAAAATCCCACAACTGGGACCCTTCTAGCATATGCTCACGACTATATTCCCCGAGGGGGTAGTCAGAGATATTCTGAAACCTCGGAACATCCACGTTTCACCAGTAGTACCGAAACTCTATCCAGTGTGACGGGGGGTGAGCCCGTCGCCACCTAATGGACAGTGGGTACAATACATGCCTCGATATTGAAGTATGCAGGTTTCCTCACGATGTTTTCCTTCACCGAAAAGCCAGTGGTGTTACAAATCGTACATAAATTCCGAAAAACTCATTGGTACGAGTCGGTCTGGACGAGGATCGAACCATCGCCTCCTGCACGGCAGGCAAGGTTACTCGCCACTGGACCACTACGGCTTAAGAAACAATATCCCTCAGTCACCTCGTACGACATCAACGGAATGAAATAGGCTTTTCTATCTCTTGAAGCGTTCGCTGTAGTCAAAATCGGCTATGCGAGTTCATGACTAGATTCCCTTATAATCCTAGTCATAAATATCGAACTACCGGTTATAACAGAGTTAGAGACATCAGCACAAATTCGCAATTAAAACTTAATTGTTCCATCTAACGGCATCTTGAACTCAAAGGATTCCCGGATATATATCCCGGGATCCCGTAATATCATCCCGGACAAGTCTAACACTCATTTGTAGCAGATGCATGTGATGGCCACTTTGTGGGGGGAATTCTGGAGTAGAACATACTTAGATGTTGGATTGAGGAAACTTGCTATTTCTTCAGATTTTTGAATATGTATACAGAGTGTAAATTTTAATGCGTTGCATACTTTAGAGGGTACTTCAGACCATCAAACCAAACAACTTTCAATATGGGACCAAAATTGAAATCGGACGAAAAACTGTGCCAAGTTTCAGTTTCCTGTGTCTTACGGTCTCCGAGAAAATGCCTGTGACAGACGGATGGACGGACGGACGGACAGACACCGAGGTGATTCCAACAAACAATCTGCAATTCACAAAAAATCTGCAAAAAAACATTTTTGTCCAGTTGCCGTTAACGTTTTCTATGGTGCAGGATATTTTTTCTCGCGATTTCGAAATTGACTGCATAGTGAACGTTGTTCAGTTTGATGGTCTCACTAAGCGGTACGCCTATGATATGTTACTTATTTAATTTTACACGCTGTATATGCCGCGCTGTGAAAGAATGGAATCGTCTGAAACCAAGAATATGAGCATATATGAGTTCATAAATTATAGTTCATTGGCCATCCAGAGAGGCAATGCGACTAGCATTTTGGGAATTTTAAACCACGATTGCGCAGGTATTTAAGTTTACTGTACATCTAGACATTATCCTTAATGTTGATGTCTAGGGCAGGTTAAGGCGCAGACACAACCATTCTAAAACAAAATTAAAACTTCAGCCATTGGAAGCTCATATAAAAGAGACGCGCAACTCAATTGCCGAAAAAACAACCTGTCATTGGTATTCCCCGCCGTATCTCACTCATTACCGTACATACAAAACTCGAAGCCTCCTCACAGACCTCTACGTTATACGGCTTTAAGCCGAAATTGGCTTGATAAAAGGACTTGTTATGCGGAAAAAAACAATGTTGTACATTGCTTTTAAAGCGACACCAAAATACACCGCTCCTATTTCTTTAAAAGGCAACTGTGACCAACTTAACCTGGCCTGTTATTCCCCCCTTGTTAAGCACAATTTGAGTGCTCTGTAGGGGGTGTGTATGAAAGCTGGGGGTAAACATAAATTGGTTTGCAAATGTGGAAAGTTCTAACAAGTGGATAAGTTTTAATGGTGTGGAAATTGCGTTTTTGTTTGTCGTTGTATCATCGATGTGCTGGGCTGGTTCAAAGTAAATCCGTTGTCTTCGAGATTACTTTGCTGAGACTTTGTTTAAAAGGAGATTCTGATGTTTTCTACAAGCTGTTCAGAGTTCTTAAATCTATGAAAAGTTTTTTACCGGAATATCCGTGGTTCGATTCCAGTCCTGATAGCACCATTGACTTTTTAATAACTTGTTTACTAAATCCCATATAAAGATGAAAATATATTCTGATTCCTATTAGGCTTTCTGGCCAATTCTGATCAGCAAATATAATATAATATATTATCTGAAAGATATACTATACGACATATTATTTAGAACGTTATTAAAGCTGTTCTAAGAATAAGTGAGAGCCAGGGGATGTTTAACCACGTTTTAGTAAGTTTTTGTTAGCTTTCATACAAAATATGTCAAACTGTCTGTCAGATAAGCTAACAAGAATTTACCAAGAATCGGTGAAACAGGTCCTAAATGTTTCAAATATCTGTTTCGTTGTTATTTGGAATGGATTATATGCATTACTCGAATTAGTAAAAGTGCTCCCACTTGGCTTAAACTGTTTATGAAGGTGTAATCAAAGATGCAAAAGCTATTTATCATTACGTTTACCAAAGCTACCAAGAGCCTCAACTTCTCTCACTATCGCAAATAGATAAATAATCTACGCAGTAACGAATTAATTCAGCTTTTTAGTAGAAATCTTCAACATTAAGCAGCACTTGCAAATACAGCAAGTATGCTAAACCGTCAGGATAAGCCGGATGATCCAAATGGCACAAAAACAAACTGCCAGTAAATCTAACTACGGGTCCACAACAAACGTCTAATAAAAAGATTTATTTAAAATAGACTAACATCCCGCTGCAAGTTTTCTACACCCACCTGTTTAAGCAATGATATAAGTATACCAATGGAAATGTACTTTAAGGATCCTAAAAAAATAGGATTGTCACTCTTAAGCAAACGCTTCGGATCGGAACCCTTTTATAGCCGATTGCATAAATTATGTTCTTGATGTGCTTTTGTATTATTTATTACCTACCTATATTTGAGAGCGTCAGTGGCGCGTTGCGGAGAGCTATGGAAACCCAATCTTGAGGTACTGATTGTAATCAGCACGGACAACAAGCCATGTACCAATGAGTTTTTCTAACTTATGTACGTAATACCGACTGCTCTCAAACTGTGAAGGAAGACATCGCGAGAAAACCTACATACGCCAGAAAAGAGGAGATTTCATATTTAATGTGTTCTGGCAAATAAATTTATTTGATTGCATTGATTTGAAAGAATCATCAAAATCAGTCGAATCGATTTTGAGTCGAATCGTAGGACCAAAAACTGTGGCAAGCTGGCAACCCTATGTGTTTCAATAATCTTTATGCAGGCAATATCAATTTGCAGGCAATCTAATTTTTTTGTGTAGCTGATAAGTTTGGCTTCAATTTCATATGACAATTTATTGTCAAAACAAAGGGGAACACAATTTCGTGCATTCGTTTGCCAGGGGTTAGCAAGCTTTAGGGCTGCAACCATACTTTTATGACCCTTAAACTATGAACTTTACACTGAATATGTATTATTACCTAAACAAATGGGTGTATAAAACTTGCAGCGAGATCTTGGAATAAAAGACACTTTGGCTTTTCCAGTAGATTTATTTTACCTGTGAAAGTACTCGCTTCAATACGTATAAAAAGTTTTTTTTTACATCTGCATTTTGTGAGCAAAAGCGTCGTTTTTGTAAGACTAACCGTCCAACTTTGGATATTCGAACTAAGTTCTTCTTACGTACAAGTTTTAATAGACGGCAATTATTTTATTCGTACTTTCAGAGAGTTTTTCGATATTTCCATGAACGTTATGGAGTGTGAAATGGAAGAAATTGTGCTTATATTTCATTACAATATGACTATACAGTTTTTGAGAGTTACGCGTTTTTACCGCGTTTAGGTATATTTGAGTTACCGATATTTCGGCAGTGTTACAACTGCCATGATCACGGAATGACTGAGGAACTGCAGGTAGATTTTTAAAAGTAGTATGTCCTCATGTCCTTAACCAATTATTTTGGGGTCGCATCAATAAAGTAAGTATTAGTAAGTTATAGCCTGTAGAATCCCACAGTAGGGCAAAGGCCTCCTCTCACGAATTAGGGTGAGAGGGTGTGGGCCATACTCCACCACGCGGGCCCCGGGCGGGTTGGTGGAGGCAAGTTAGTGGACTTGCTGTCAGAGAATTTTCAAGCCGCCTTAATAGGCCTCTGACCCGGCTTAACGAATAGTTACAACGCCATCTGACGGAACTATCCGAGACCTGCCTTTCGAAGCACGGAAACGCTCGAGATGAAATACCACTAAACGGTCACCCTTCCAAAGACTGACCGGACCTGGCGTTGCTTAACTTCGGTGATCATTTCCAATACCGAAACTCCACTCCGCTAACGAGCGCTTCGGATCAATAAATCAATCTCGGATCAATAAAGTTTTTTTTTCAAAAGAGCACTCAGTTTTATTGTGATTCGATTTTGATTTATCAAACATCATTCAAACATTTTAACGGAAATTTGATTAACCACATATATTAGTTAGAGATCGTGTTTAAAAGTTTCATTGAATTTAATTGGTAAAGATTATTAGTTAAATTGCTTAAAAAGGACCAGGTCAAATCTACCCGAAACCGACGAGCATGCATGAAAGGACTAATGAATGTGGAAGAAGCTAGAGAGGTTTGTCAAGATCGTAGCAGGTGGCGATTCGTAGTCTCTGCCTACTCCAGTGGGAGACAGGCGCATGTAATTGGTTCATATCAAAAACAGAATTAAACTTCGTATGTATTGAGCGCACCCACATGCATAATGGCTCAAAAAGTTACAGAGAACTACTTTATAAAATTCATCAGTAAATTCCCAATACACCGTGAAGCAATATCATTTTCACTTCGATAGTTAAATCTCGCCACAGTGTTATGTACGCCGATAAGGACGTGCTCTTAAGGCGCATAATCCTGTGACACGCGATGCCGAACAAAGCCTTCTACCCATATTGGAGGCTTCGAGGTAAGGCAGACGATTCTGCCGGATTGCTTCCATTTCCCGGGCACTGATCCGCCAGAGAAACCACCATATCTTGCTCCCTGAAAGTCTCTCAAAACTCCCCTTTTGACGACCAATTTAGGAACATGTTCGGGAGGTGCAAAAGATCTTTGTACTGGTTTTAAGACTCTAGGAGAAAAGTTGGGTTAAAAATACTATAGTGGATGATGTTTGGTCTAAATTTGCATTTAATCCCGTCAGGTATGGAGATGAAAAGAACTGCATATATTAAGGATGGTTTTTAAAAGGAATACGTAATTGGAAATATGCATTAGTTGGGGAGTTGATTTCATTTTTTTTATTTGTAGCTTAAAATTAGAAGCTTGGAAATCTACTTTGACTAGTATGAAATTATCAGACATAGTAATGGACTTGTGATTTTATTCTAAGAAGATTATTTTGTAACCACTTTCAAAATTCTTAAGGGTGGTTCAGACATTTGAGTCGAATGGGCAGGTATTTCAGTTTGGTTTGGTTTGGTAACAGCAGATTTTTTCTGCAATTTCAGATTTGCTTCCATAGTAAAAGTTGTTCAGTTTGATGTTCTGAACCACCCGTTAAAATATGGGAAGTGTTTAAATATACAGTAGATAGAGAGTTCAGTTATCTGAATCTGAACCATCAACCTTATGGTTGATGATTTGAAATGTTTTAGACCGTTTATAACACAAGACAGAAAACGGTGCATTTTGTGTTTTCTCGGATTAAAAAGTCCGCCTCATTCCATACCTAGCCTAGAAGTGTTGTTGGATGACAAAATGCCAGAAACATTTTAACTAGCCAAAATGAACCTAATATTTTCGACGCTGTGATTATTGTTTATAAGTGGAAAATCACACACAATCTTTATACCTTTGCCAATAATCGTGTCAAGTTAATTAACGTTGCGATCTCGAAGACTTTGAATTATTTACATCATAGAAATAGTACTTAAAATTGACTAACGTACAATCAGGACAATATTCCATTTCGGGAAGATCAGAAACTTCGCTACAACTACCAACCACCTTTCAAAATGTACCTACTTTTACAATTTACAAAATAATTAGGTACAACGAACGGAAAGATGACAAAAAGACCTTGTGTGTCCCATATTCAGTCAATAAAGGAATTTCATCACGTGACTGAAAACGTACGAGCGATGTTCACGGGTCACCGCCCGTACCCGGACCCGTATCCCGGACCGTACGGACATTACCGGACGCGGGTCGACGTGATTATTACCCAACTATTTATAAAAGGATATAGTAATCTGCTCGAGAACAAAGCGATTTTGTTTCATTGATCTTGATTCAAATTGGACAACTCAACTCGTACCTAACATATATAACATTTCGTATTATTTGAGGTCTACGCAATATTATGTCGTCGCCTTCAATTCCCCTCTGTTTTAGAGTTTCTGGCCACATCTTCTTTACAACGGAACACCTTCCAACGCGGTAGTAAAGTCAAAAAAATTACGTCAATTAGTTCGTTATCTGTGTGAAATTCATAGAAAAATTCAAATTTTTGGTGATATTATTTCAAGCCGGAAATGCAGCGAAGTGCTAAAACGAAAGAAGATATTTCCATTAACTGTCGCATCATTCGTAAACTATGAACTAACATTGAAACCATCTGCCGACACCAGAAGTGAGTAAAGGAAAAAAAGTGTAACTAGTACAAACTCCACAAAGAGTCGGTTATAAACAGATGTCGCAAGACAAGGCCACTTGACGTTCAAAGCGAGCCCTATCGGGATTTTACATAACTTTATGAAAACCACATTATCTCTACTCTCTAGCCTGGGAAAGCAAGCGTCATTACAAAAGCCCGTTGTCTAGCCATCAACATGCTCTGTAGCGCAATGGCGTTTGTAGTTTGCTTTCACTCTAAAACCTATCTAGCGTTGGCCTATCATGTCATCTTATTTAAGAGCTACACTCTTGTAGAGGTATTCGCAAAGTTTCTTCAACATCCTGATACGACCTATCATAGTCGTGTTTTAGAGAGTTGAACAATTATAGAGATTTTGAATTTTGAAATTGTTTATTTAACTTATCGGTTATCCTGTAGATCAGCGAAACATAGCCCTAAAGCTAATAGTGCTAGTGTCCAAGGAACCTAGTAGTGTCTAGTAGTCTGATAAATGCACGAAATCGAACAAATGCGATAATTTTACCGCTGACAGGCTACAAAACTACGAAATGATAAGAAACTTGTTCAGACTCCTAGCTACTTAATTCATCAGATCACTTAGCTCGTCTCCAAAGCGTAAGCCATAATAATGCAGTATTCTCCAAATTGCTTTAGCTTAGCAACAAGCTGCTCAACTGTTCCAGGTCAATTAAGAGAACTACAACACCTAGTACGGTTCACAACAATGGGCAGCCGAATTTAAAAGGCTTTTGTAACTGCTCCTCCCGCGACAGCATTGTTTTTGTATCACATTCACAAAGCAACCGAGTAACTCTGGATTACATTAGAATACAGCAGGAAAGCCATGCATGAGTAATGTTTTAGAATGCATTAATGTTTTTATTCGAAGCTAGGTATTTTGAAAAGAAGTTACAGTTACACAGTATACAACGTGTTAATGAATAAACGCAAAACTAGAAAGTAGTTTGTTTAGAACCGAGAGCAGAATCGACCTCTCATGGTTTCAACATAGGTAATTTTTTTCAAAATATTAAATAATTTGTTTGTAAAATTTAAAATTAACTGAACTCGATCACAACCCACCGCACGGGCACACTCACCCTACTTACTACCAAAACAAGGTTCTTAAACTGTACCCATGAGCACGTTAGCGCTCTCATTCATTGCTGAAATGATAACAAATCGTTTTTGCCTCAAAACTTAATTAAATTTTAACTATCAAAATAATGACATTACTGTTTCAATCTAATTATTTTGTTGTAATCGGTTGGGGTGTATGAGGTTTTGTGCTTATTCATTAACACGTTTTATATGTATTTTCGAGACAAAAAACACGGGTAAAACATTGAAGTCAGCGTCAGAATTAGAGGACCAGCTCCATTTAGGGCTATTCATTTGAATATCACCGCATCACGATTTTGGTTTGTGATGTCAGCGATAAGGGAAATTGATTCCAAAATCGGTGTCCAAAATTATCAATGAATTGATTGCCTATTCCTAGCTCTTGCAGTTGATACCTACCTATAACATCCCTCTGTTCTTTTTCTTATTGTTACGTTATCATATAGCTAGGTATTTACACGACATAGTTTATGGATGTAACAACTTTCTAATAAATGTTCAATGTGTTCATGATCGAATGTCGTTTGTTTCAGCATATCGCAAGTGTCAAACAGATGACTTCCAGTGCGGGGTGGAGGGGGCGGGGCCTGGGAAGGTGTCTTCGCAGGGCCCCTGTATACCACGGGAGAAGAGATGTGATGGGTAAATATTGCCTTCTATACAACAGTTTGGGTAACCGCGACGATAAAGACATGTGGTCGCTCTAACTATTTAACAGAACCTTTTGAGACAGAAACGTGCGTCGGCGTGCGTGGGTTTAGTGTGGTAGAAAGTAAATAAAATTATTTCGGAGTAAATACTAAGAGTAAAATTGTTAATTGTATAGTTACCCATCGAAAAGTCGAAAAGTCGAAAATCGCTTTTTAGCGATAAGACCGCCTATTTTTGTACCGTTTGTATTTCCTGTTTATTAACTCTCTGTATACTATGTTTTTTGGTGTAAAATAAAGTATAATTGATTGATTGATTGATTGAAAAGTCAAAGTTTGGTCGAATCCGGCCTTAAAATAAGATTAATAGAATAGACACGCCTGATAGGTCGGATTGAGGAGTTTTGGTACTTTCCTTATTATACTCATCTCGTAATATCAGTTCTGCAGGTTTCCTCGCGTGTATCAACACGAACCAATTAGAAAAACTATTGATATTTGGTACGCTCTCTTACCGTGCTAGATGATGAAGACCCTCAAGATTTAAAATCTGTTCGCAACGCGCCTTTAGGAAACCTGTTTAAACCTTCCTTCCTCCGCAGGTACCTAGACTGTAGAACGAGTAAAGACGAGCAGGATTGTCCAGGCTCGCCTCTGTCCTGTCGACTGGACCAGTTCAGATGTGCAGCGGGAGACAAATGCATCGACGCCAGCGCAAAGTGCGACCACAAGGACGACTGTGGCGATAACTCTGATGAGGCCAAGTGTAGTAAGTTGTCTATTCATGATTTTTTGTCGGATACTTGCTTCACTATGGTTATTATTTTAAGTTGGGTACCATGATTTAATTCCGAAAAATTATTTCCTCATTTACCTTGAAGCCAAGAAATACATACGTGCACTTTGCGCCGTTTCCCCGGTTGAATTGAAGAACTCCATAGCTTAACCCCGGCAGCGGAAGACTGGCTAAAACATCTTGAACTCGAAATTTAAACTTCCTCGGATCCAAGCAGGAAGACAAAAAATGCCATACGATATGATGATGACATACGTGCTTAATTTGTTTTAGGCTGGTGATTTCGACATGAGTTCTTTTGGCTTTTAGGGGCTCACACATGCTAAGATGTTTTGTGTAAACGCCAAGCTACTGCAGTAATTGGAATGTACATTGTACTGTACATGAATGCAAATGAACATTGAAAAGGGACTTTATTTACAACAATATTGAAATTGAAAACTATGCAATTAGAGAGAAAAACATTGTTATACATACTTTAAAAGCCCTAATATTTTAATACAGTTTTTGAGCGTTACGCGGTTATTATTTAATCTAGAATTAAACATTTGAACGGGTTTTGATGCATTTGAGTTTCCGATATTTCGACTGCCATGATCACGCTACAACTACCATGATCACGGGATGACTGAGGAACTGCAGGTAGATTTTTAAGAGCAGACAAACAGCAGTTACAGTGGCAGTTGTAACACTGCCGACATATCGGGAACTCAAACATATCAAAACACGCTAATATTTTACTTTGCGTGATGAAAGTCTGTCACGAAAGAATACTTTTTTACGACTGAGTCTACATGGCTGTATTTTCCATTTCCAGGCTTCCCAGCATGCCACATCGGTCAATTCCGTTGCACAAACTCTCTGTGTATTCCGGCGACGTACCACTGCGATGGATACAAGGATTGCGCTGACGGTTCTGATGAAGCCAACTGCACTGCCATAGCCTGCCCCGATAACAAGTACCTGTGCCCCAAGGGAGGTCCAGGAGGTACTCACAAGTGCATCGCAAGGTCACAGCTGTGCGACGGCAAGAAGGATTGCGAGGATAATGCTGATGAAGAGACTGCTTGCTGTGAGTGTTATTTTATTATGGTTGTTTGTGAAGGGGCTTTCGATGAAGGTCTGAGATAAGAGACAAGTGAGAAGCTACAACAGGTAACAAGGATTATGAGAATAATTAATGCTGATGGCCTGTGAGTATTGGGTGTAATTGAGATTTCATTAAAAAGATAATGGTCATTGGTCGCCAATGGTTGCAAGCTACACAAAATCGATCACTGATGAAAACATTAGGGGAGCTCAGTGTTCAGCAGTGGACATACTGCAATGATGATGATATTTATTGGATCTCGGTTTATTTATTGCAACTAATAGGTTTACTTTATCGGCTAAGGATTCGGAAAGAGAACATCTCCGTAAGGGTGGTATAGAATAAAGCTGCTAATTGTGTTTTTCCCAAAACTATATCAGAGCAGCCATCAAAATACTCTAAAAGCTAGTTCGACTACTGTCAAGCCTCTACCTGTCCGTATTCGGCCCGCAGCCGATCTGTAGCCGCACTCGGTGTGGCCCAGCTTTTAATCCGTACCGGAGACCGCCGCTTGACCCGTATATACGCCATTTTGATCCATAAAGCAATGGATTAAAACTTTGTTTGCCAGACTAGCGCCGTTGTGTGCGCTTTAAGAAGACTTCTAGTCATATCTATTCATATGGTACTAGTATTTATTAA
This sequence comes from Agonopterix alstromeriana, assembly GCA_963924505.1. Classification (NCBI taxonomy): domain Eukaryota; kingdom Metazoa; phylum Arthropoda; class Insecta; order Lepidoptera; family Depressariidae; genus Agonopterix; species Agonopterix alstromeriana. The sequence continues at coordinate 17,070,554 of OZ004673.1, forward strand.
GTGGTTAAACTTTTCGCAGCGACATCGTCGTGCCCGGCGCTGGAGTGCGAGTACAAGTGCGTTGCGTCGCCGGCGGGCGGCGCGTGCGCCTGCGCAGCCGGCCTCACGCTGTCCGCCGACAACCGCACCTGTGTGGACCGCGACGAGTGCAAGGAGTGGGGCTACTGCCATCAGCTCTGCGTCAATACCCCTGGATGTAAGTTGAGGGTTACTCATTTATTATGCTGTGGTTTTTATTAGGATAGACTTAGGAGGACGAGTCGATAACTAGTTGGAGTCTTTCGTTAGAAAATGCTTAAACTAGCAAACGAGAATGAGAGTAAATGACAAGGTGTTGAATCTAGATTGACAGGATCTCCTAAAGTGGAGAGATATCTAACTCTTCACTTACAGTTTTAGAAATCTATTTAATAGCAGATTAGTATCACTCTTTGTATGACGAAGGAGGAGAATTGTATCAGGAAGCTGACGTAGGTATTTTAGTGTAGTCGTCACTATTATTAAAGTACCTATAACAATTTTCCTCTATCTGTTGAAAATGGAAGATTTCCCGCAGGCTAGAGTCGATATCTGGGAACCGATTGAAATGAATGCAAAAATTGAAAACTGTTTCAAAAGTTGATATACAGGGTGTAACATTAAATGCGTTTTAAATATCGAACGGGATGCTTCAGATCATCAATCTGAACAACTGTACCCACCGACATGTACCTAACTTCCTGGTCGATTTATAATGCATTTAATTTCACTCCCTGTATTATTTAAATTGACGATCGGTCAAGTGGCGTTTCTTTTTTTCCACATTAACACAATAATAGCCAAGAAAAACGAATATTAGAAAATGAAGAAACAAAGCCCGTCCTATTCGTCTCGGTTCCCGCGCAAAACTCAGCGTTACCTCTGCGCGCCCGTGGACGTCGGCAGAACGTAATAAATGATATGTGGTGTGTCACGTAGCGTACTCGTGCGCGTGCGCGCCCGGCTACACGCTGGTGGAGGGGCGGCGCTGCGCGGCGTCGGGCGCGGCGCCCGCGCTGCTGCTGGCGCACGAGCGCGCGCTGCTGCGCATGGACGCGCACGGCCGCGCCGCCGCGCCTCTCGCCAACGCCACCCAGGCCGCCGGCCTCGACTACCACTACAAGAAGAATCTGCTGTTCTGGTCCGACCTCAAGACTAGGAAGGTCAGTGCGAGTTACACTTTTACACTTTCCATCTGATGATGAGGCCTAGTTAATATGACGCGACTTCTCCGGCGGGAGGAAAGCGTGGAACGTGGCCCGTATGACTACGATGTCTCGGCGGCTAAACGGAGGTGCCTCTCGGGAGATGGTTATACGAAACCGAGATTTTACAGGATTCTTTCCCTGAACGGTATAGCCTCCTTCGTTTACCGAGTTTTTTGAAAGGTGACGAAAATAAATATGTAGGGAAGATCTAATCGGATCGAAGTGTTACCGGCTCGCCAGCCGCCGTTATACGAACGTGACTTCTATTCATACTCTCCTCTTGTAATGTCATCTTCTACCGGAGCGGAGGTTGGCTATCATTAGGATTATTCAGAAACCAGATACTGCAGCCCTGAACGAAAATATAGTATACATAGATGAACTGAAATCGTCATCATTATCATTGGCCTTTCCATCTATAAAAGATGGTTTAAGCAGCGTCTTGGCAGCACTTACGCTCGGGACTAAAAAGCCCGATACGAGAGCGACAGGTACGACCGCATATACGACAAGTAAAATTAGAATTGTCTGTGTCAGTTGGGTTTGCAAGTCGATCATGCCTCCTTTTCAGCTTTTCAGCCAAGGAAACAGACCACGCCCTATCATGATCAGCTCTTTCTTCCGCTAAACATTTCCTCCAGAAGTCGCGATTCTCAGTGAGATCCTCCCAGCTACTGGTGTCGATTGAGAACGTGGAAATGTCTCGCTTTACGCAGTCCTTAAAGCGAAGACGTGGTCTCCCGACACTTCTCTTGGCATGCGCTAATTGACCTAGAAGGATTTGAGGGAGCAAACGATAGTGACGCATGTTATGCACATGTCGCAGCCACCGCAGACGCCTCTGTTTGAGAATTCCGGTTACGCTGGGCGGCTGTGCCATTTCTAGCACTTTCACGAACTGAAATACGCTGTCAGAAATAAACCTTTCGAATCCAAACAATTTAACACAAATATTCTAACCGACAAAAATAATGTTAATGATGATAATAATGCATGCATACAAAGTCGTATTTAAAAAGAAAATTATAACCCTTTACTACAAAATTGTTGAGACCCAATGACATAAATAAACAATTAGACTCGTTCAACCCATAGTCAACTATTGAACACTTAGCACTTGACGGTCGCAGATCCACTCGCAGCAACTATCGGTGCCGGCGGGGGTGGGGGTGGGTAGCTACGCGGGGGCGGACATAACGGTGGCGGGGTCGTGGGCGCCGGTGGCGCTGGCGGTGGACTGGGTGGGCGACAAGCTGTACGTGGCCGACGCCATCGGCCAGAAGATCGACGTCTTCGAGCTGGACGGCCGCTGGCACGCCGTCGTGCTCGGCTCCAACCTCACCAACCCCTCCGATCTCGCGCTCGACCCCACGCTCGGCCTTATGTTTGTCGCTGATAGTAGTCAGGTATGTACTGGCTGGAGGATAACAAGATGAATCCCTCTTAGGACCTATTTCACCACTTCTTACTTCTTGTTGGCATACCTGGCAGATCGTATGACATTTTTCGTAAGAATGAACTTATGTCCAACGATCTGTCAGATAAGCAGAACATACTAAGAAGCGTTGAAACAGAACCTTAGTAAAATTTTAAATTTTTCATTTTCATTAGTGAACTTCGTATATCCACAGGGTGTAAAATTTAATGCATTATATATTAAATAGGGCATGCTTTAGACCATCAAATTGAATAAACTTCACTATGGGACCATAATTGAAAACGGGAAAAAAGATATTTGCTATCCCAAACATTTTAATCAAGCAGCAATTGACATTTTCTATGGAACAGCTGATTTTATTTCGCGAGATAAAGAAAGTTAGTCCACTTCATGGTGTGAAGCACCCCTTAAAGTATGTAACGCATTTAAGTTTACATCCTGTATAAATAAGGCGTTGCCTAAAATATAATTAAATTGATGTAATGAATTGACAATCTAGCTCTACATAAACCTTTGATTCGTTAGAATTTATGTTTACACCATTTCAATTATAATCTCACAATTTGCAGATAATTCGCGCTAACATGGATGGAACGCACGCGAAGTCAATAGTCTCAGAGGCGACGTACAAGGCGTCAGGTATCGCGGTGGACATAATAGCGCGGCGTGTGTTCTGGTGCGACTCGCTGCTGGACTACATCGAGACAGTGGACTACGACGGCAACCACAGGTTCCTGGTCCTCAGGGGCCAGCAGGTCCCCAGCCCCTCGCGCCTCGCCCTCTTCGAGGACCGCGTCTACTGGTCCGACAGCACCAAGCAGGGCATCTCGTCCGTGAACAAGTACGACGGCTCCTCCAGCATTCAAGCCATATACAAGATGAAGGACATCAGAGACCCCAAAGCAATATCTGTGATATATTCTTTAAAACAAACGTCAGTGAACAACCCCTGCGGTAACAACAACGGTGGCTGCGCACAGATGTGCATAGTGACGGCTCTACAGAACGGAGGGCTGGGCTACAGGTGCGCCTGCAACATCGGCTACAGATTAGAATCTGACCTTAGAAACTGTGATCAAGTTAAAGAGTTCCTTATGTATTCCCAGCAGAGGTTCATTAAGGGAAAAGTGTTGGATCCTATTATAGAAGGTTTCAGTGATGCCATTTTACCAGTAGTTTCTAAACGAGCGAGATTCGTCGGCTTGGATTTCGATTCGAGAGACGAACACATATATTACTCTGATGTTTTACAAGACGTGATCTACAGAGTTCATAGGAACGGAACGACGAAGGAAATAGTGTTGGCTTCACAAAATGAAGGTGTCGAGGGTCTAGCGGTAGACTGGGCCTCCAAGAATTTGTACTACATCGATTCGAGAAAGGGAACTCTGAATGTCTTGTCCACGAGAAATGTTGCGTACAAAAGAACGCTTCTGAAGAACTTGAAGAGGCCAAGAGCGATAGTCGTCCATCCGAACAAGGGTTACATTTTTTTCTCCGAATGGGATCGTCCAGCGAACATCAGCAGAGCAAACACAGACGGTACTGGTCTCCATGTATTCGAGAACGTAACACTCGGCTGGCCTAATGGTTTGTCCATAGATTTCATAGAAGACCGAGTGTACTGGTGTGACGCTTTATTAGACCACGTCCAACACGCCAAATTGGACGGCACAGACGTTAAAACAGTCAATTCTAGATTAATAAGACATCCTTTCTCTATAGTTATTCACAAAGACTTCATGTATATTACTGACTGGAGGTTAGATGCTATCGTAAGACTACACAAGTTGACTGGGGAACAGGAAGACATTATGGTTCGGGAGCCGCAAACTAACAGATTGTACGGCGTCAAAGTCTACAGCGAAGAAGTTCAAAAGATAGATCCCATGCAGCCTTGTGCAAGGAATAATGGAAACTGTCAGAAGCTTTGTTTCGCCGTGCCAAGAAATAATACTGGACTATTGACAGTCCGATGCGGTTGTCCGTATGGAGAGAAATTGGCCCCAGATGATACGAGTTGTATATCTGATCCTAACTCTGAGCCTCCGGTGCTGGCGTGCCCCAACTCCTGGGACTTCACGTGCAATAATCAGAGGTGTATACCGAAGAGCTGGGTATGCGATGGCGATGATGACTGTTTGGATAACAGTGACGAGGAACAAAACTGTACAAGTGAGTAGCTGTTTTTTTAGGAATTCAGGTTTGCTTTCATAGTAAAAGTTGTTGAGTTTCATGGTCTGAACCACCCCTGAAAGTTTCGGTCCGGAAAAAAAATCTACCGGTATCTAAAAGTTGGGCGCAGCGCAGGGAGCCACCCTGCATTTTCACAATGTTAAAACTAAATTCATAATCGCGATAACGATCATACTTTGAATTTTTTTAAAATATTTTTCCCTGAACTGTTGTAAACTGGCTTAAGCTTGAGTTTTAGGACACCCTGTATAAGCTGTTCCAACATGTAATTTGTTTTTTTTAAGCCATCATACCTGTTCTAAATCTCTATCTAACCCTCTTTCAGAAACAACATGCAGCGGTTCAGAATTCATGTGTAAATCCGGTCGGTGTATCCCCGCGACGTTCAAGTGTGACTCGGAGAACGACTGCGGAGACTTCAGCGACGAGAGCGGCTGCGTCAACGTGACCTGCAGCTCCTCGCAGTTCCAGTGCGACAACGGCCGCTGCGTGCCCAACACCTGGAAGTGCGACTCGGAGAACGACTGCGGGGACGGCTCCGACGAGGGCGTTCACTGCGCGGAGAAGACTTGCGCTTATTTCCAGGTTTGTGTGGGTTTAGTGGTCTCGTGAAGGTTGTGGGAAGGGATATCTTGTATCTATTAACTTCTCACATCACTGTTTATCTGACCCGATATTCGGTCGCTGGAAGCCGAAAGGCAAATACTCGATGAGGTAATCGATCTGTGGTAAATTTCGTCATCATCATAGAATCATAGAATCAATCAATAGAATCAACGTCATCATAGAATTAAATGTAAATAAAAGTTTTTTTGGTTTTACCACGTTTGTCATTGTTTGTTTCGTTTGAAATGTAACTCCACTTCGTCAACGACAACTGTTTTTGAATTATTGGTAGGGGTATACATATTTCCAGCTTCCTGGTACGAGTTAGTACCAGGGTTTTCAATACCTACCCTGTAACACCCGAGTCCCGGGTATCTTCAACAGATTGAAAAAAAGGAAACGGTTCGTGGACGTGGCACTAGACGGCCAATTCGGTTAAATCTGTTGAAGACTTGAAGATTCCCGGGAATTGGAATTGGAACTACGATATCGGACACGTTGCGAGATTTTCCTTATTCGTTTCGAAATAAAAAATGATATACTGGTAATGGCTACAGGTATCAAGCTTCTAAGTTAATGTCTTATTGTCTCGTCGATTTGATATTTACGGAAATGTAGGACATATTAAGATCCTTTAATTTGAAGCTCCTGTAAAGTGACATGAGAGTAATAAAGATGAGGACTCTATTTGTTGTATTTAATGTTCACAGTTCACGTGTCCGCGCACGGGGCACTGCATCCCCGCGTCGTGGGTGTGCGACGGCGACGACGACTGCTTCGACAAGCAGGACGAGGCCGACTGCCCGCCCGTCTCCTGCCTCGCCAGCCAGTTCAAGTGCGCCGACCTCAAGCAGTGCGTCCAGGTATACCATTACCACCCTCTATCCCCTCTAGTCCCTAGCCATCTTACTATCGAGGTGCACGACACCGGGTGCATAGTATAGTACGACCAGGAAAATAAGTCAATCTTCGTTCACGCAGACACTGACCAAGATTTCCCGATGGCACTCGAAACCATTTGAAAATACAATCAAACTTAGGGCTACTCTGTTCGAGAGCGAAATCGATTGCCGTGCAGTATGTAGATCACGTCGGTCATGTGTCAGGCGCGAAATCAATCCACTAATAGAAGCAGATCATTTTTGGCGCGCATCCTTGTTGGTTTGCGCGTTTTCAATAATAGTCAAGTGCGCAGATATATCCGTAAGCATTATAAACTTGGTACTACTGTAACATTTCAGGAGCATACAACAGTACCTACATATTGTATGCTTCCGAAAGTACAAGAAAATATGAAATAATGAATTCACGGTATAACGTAACTCACAGGAGGCGTATAAGTGCGACGGCATCCCGGACTGCAACGACGGTAGTGACGAGGCCGGCTGTCCCTCCCTCGCGCCGCACCAGTGCCAGCCCGACAAGCAGTTCCAGTGCCGCTCCTCCAGCATCTGCATCCCCAGGACCTGGTACTGCGACGGTGAGCTGATCTGCTATCCTATAGTCTAGCTACTAGCTGGAGGCTGTTACCCTCGCGCCGCAACAGTGCAAGACCGATAAGCAAGAGAGGGAACGGGACATTCCACCACTCGGACCCAATGCGGCTCGATGGAGGCAAATTAGAGGAAGAAGAAGAAGTGGTCAACTTTAAGCCGCCTCAACAGGCATCTGATTTTGGTTAACGAATAGGTTCAAATTCATTTAACGAGCACTCTCCGGGGCTTAATACTTAGTGTGATTACACATGAACCGGAATTTAAGTTGTGTTGAACTGGACTCGCTTTGCGTGTGACATGACAACTCGTATTTAAATTTGTACAAATAAGTGCCGTCCGAAATATTCTGGCCGGAAATTGCGTTGTGTCATCATCATCTCGCTTGTTAGCGTTCCGAAGCACAAAGACACCTCAGTATCGGTGTCAAGTAGTACGAGTATACCTACGAGTATAATAGCCAACATCTCGCCGCAGGCACGCCGGACTGCGAGGACCTGTCGGACGAGCCGGCATCGTGCGGCTCGGTGCAGTGCGCACAGAACTACTTCCGGTGCACCAACGGCCGCTGCGTGTTCAAGGCCTACGTGTGCGACGGCAACGACGACTGCGGCGACAACTCCGACGAGGGGCTGCAGCACGCCTGCAAGCCTCCGCCCTTCAGGTAAGCACTCTACGTCTTTGGTTATCTGCGATAGAACATAGAAAGCTTTTGATCGCCTGTGGTATCTTATATTGGCGAAGCTATTTAGCGGTTTGGGTCCGATGAATGGAGCACCCAATTTCTTTGGTTTTTATAGGCGTATGTATCACCGTTTGACACGTCACGTCGTTCAATTTTAAAACCTTTAATGTTATGCTGTAGGTAGACCTTGCTACAGCTACAAGATTATAAATATAGTTGACACTTGTGGCAAAGTTTCTGACCACCCCGAATCTCAGACGCAGTCCCAATTCATAATATGCAGGTCATCAAAAGTAATTTCTACTAGGCTTGCAAAAACATTAAGAAAGGAACTAAATGAAGAATGATATAACTAGATGTATTTTCAATTTGCAGGTGTCCCGCTGGACAGTGGCAGTGCCCGAATGTGACGGATCGCTGCGTCAACCTCACGCAGGTCTGCGACAGTAAAACCGACTGCCCCAACGGAGCCGACGAAGGTATATCTCAGAAAATTATCTTTATTCTATCCTGCTTCATCCTTACATAACCTCATGGGTGAAAACATTTATAGATCAAATTTCTTACCCAAAGTTTTCATAAATTACTTATTTGATTACTAAAGGATTTAACTTTATTTATGTTCCAGGTCCCGGCTGTGATTCCGCAGAATGTCAACACCAAGCAGGTCTATGCTCGAACGAGTGTAAACAGACTCCAGGAGGCCCTCTTTGCCTCTGTCCTCATGGCGAGGAGCTGGAGGCCGACGGGTTCACTTGCAAGGACATCGACGAGTGCAATCCTCCCGGTCTGTGCTCGCAGATCTGTACCAATGTCAAGAAATCCTACATGTGCAGCTGCGTCGAAGGATACGAACTAAACATCGCCGATAAGCACAGTTGCAAAGCGAACAACTACTCCAGCGCTTTCCTCATCATCTCGAACAGACACTCGATCCTGGTCGCCGACCTGAACGAGCAGGGCCTGGAGCGAGTGCCCATCAACGTGGAGAACGTCGTCGCGACCGCATCCAACATGCACACCGGAACCATATTCTGGTCCGACATGAAACTGAAGAAGATCTCCAGGCTGGACCGGGGCAGCGAACCTCAGGTCATCATCTCCACCGGACTAGACCTAGTCGAGGGCCTGGCCTACGACTGGGTGGGCGGCAATATCTACTGGCTGGACAGCAAACTGAACACCATCGAGGTCGCCAGGGAGGACGGCAGCTCGAGGACCACTCTACTCAGCGGGAACATCACCCAGCCGAGAGGGATGTGTCTCGACCCGGCGCCGAACGCCAGATGGCTGTTCTGGACCGACTGGGGAGAGAACCCTCGCATCGAGCGCATCGGAATGGACGGGACACAGCGCATGGCCATCATCACCACGAAGATCTACTGGCCGAACGGCCTCACCCTGGACACGGCGACGCAGAGGGTGTACTTCGCGGACTCGAAGCTGGACTTCATAGACTTCTGCAACTACAACGGGTCGGGGCGGCAGCAGGTGCTCGCCGGCAGCCACTACCTGCTGCACCCGCACTCGCTGACGCTGTTCGAGGACACGCTGTACTGGACGGACCGGCAGCTCAACAGGGTGCTGTCGGCGCACAAGTTCCGCGGCTCCAACCAGACCGTGGTCTCGCACCTCATCTCGCAGCCGCTCTCCATACACGTGCACCACCCCTCCCTGCAGCCGCAGTACCCCTCGCCCTGCAAGCTGGACTCCTGCCAGCACCTGTGCCTCCTCAGCCCCAACAAATCTGTGCCCTACACATGCATGTGCAAGCCTGGTTTCAAGCTGCTTCCTGATGGCAAATGTGTCGAAGGTTAGTACTTCAGTACCTACTCTTCGAATGTGTATCTTAGTCGAGGAATATTTGATTGATTTGTGGGGAGGGATCGAGGAGTAGCGGCCATTTTTCCCGCTAACTTAACTCTCTGAACAAATTAGACAATGAAATCTAACAAGCCCGGGGTTTAAAAGGGTAAATAAGAAAAACGAGAGGTCGTTCCGAATACCTATAATTAGTTATTGATATTAAAGCCGTGATGGGCTATTTCATTAGCCCTGGAGTGGCAGATTGCTGGTTCAAGTCCCGTTTGATGCCTTTGAAGCAGACAATCTTTAAACAAGTGAACTTTGTTCGTATGAATAACCGTATTCATAAATATGTGCTTATTTATTACAGAGGAGACCGCCTACCTGATGATACTGAAGGGATCTCAGATTATCGACATGTCGATGGATGGATCTGGAAGAGCTGGACAACTCGCTCCGGTCGTTGGCGTTCAAGGTAAGCTCCGATTATCATAGCACTTTACTTCATAATCGTGTGATAACGTTTGCTTTTGGAACGTTAACCATAAGCATAAGCATATGCTCACGACTATATTCCCCGAGGGGTTAGTCAGAGATATTCTGAAACCTCAGAACATAACCATAAGTTTTGTATTTTACCAGTGGACTTTAATCTTTTCAGGTGCAGTACAATTAGACTACGACAGACAAGGACACACTCTCTACTGGCTTCAGTCCATCTCGGGCGACAGCGACGACGACGAGAACTGCACAGTGTATACTATGCCTTACGGCGGGGGCAACAAAGTCGAGTTCTTCGGGCAGGACACCGGCATCGTGGGGGCGCCCTCGGCTATCGCCTTCGACTGGTTCGGCAGGAACTTGTACATGGCCAACAGGGTCGCGAGCAACATCGAGCTGATCAGGGTCGACAGCAAAGTCAAGTACAGGAGCATCATCCTGGCGAATGATGGCAGCAAGGCGTCCGTCGCTAAACCTAAGGCTTTGTGCTTGGATCCTACTGAAGGGTGAGTAAAATTTGAAATTTAAAAATAACAAATCGAAATGACGAACTATTGTTGTCCAAAAAAATCATTCGTCATCATTTTTATTACTTTACTATTTTAATCTTTCCAGAAAACTCTACTGGTCCGACGAAGGTGGCTACGGCGTCCCAGCGAAGATTGGTAAAGCGAACATGGACGGAAGCAACCCCGTCATCCTCGTCGACACCATTGAGAGACCAGAAGGCATCACCATAGACATCGAGAGGAAAATAGTCTACTTCAGTACCCAGTACCCCGCCAGCGTCAACAGCATAAACACCGATGGTAACGACAGGAAGACGATCCTCACCGAAGCTAACGCCATATCGTACCCCAAAGTGGTCGCCGTACTGGACTCCAGACTGTACGTACTGGATCCCCGGCACGAGAAGATCATAAAGGCGGATCTTCCCAACGGCGACAACGTCAAGGTCATAATGGACAACGAGAGCGATCTGAAGTCTCTCACGATATTCCAGAAGAGAAAGACCGGCCACCACAACTGCCTGACCAACAACGGGGGCTGCGAACAGATCTGCATCCCGAGCGACAGCGGCGTGAGGAGGGTCTGCGCCTGCTCCGTCGGCTACCGCAAGGAGAACGAGATCAACTGTGTCCCGTACAAGACCTTCGCGGTCGTGTCCCAGCTCGACCTCATCCGCGCCTACAGCCTCGACTCCAGCGCCGAGGCCATGGTGCCAGTCACAGGCCAGGGCCACCACATCCTGCACGTCGACGTGCACTTCGCCGAGAACTACATCTACTGGGTGGAGTTCAACAGGGGGCAGTGGAACGGCATATTCAGGGTCCGACCCAACGGCACCGAGCTCCAGCACGTCGTCAAGGACGGCATCGGCAGCAACGGTATCAGGGGCCTCGCTGTCGACTGGGTCGCCGGCAACCTGTACTTCACCAACGTCTTCCCTCACGAGAACTACGTGGAGATGTGCTGGCTCGACGGCTCGCATAGAAAGGTCCTCGTCAAGGCCACTATGGACGCGCCGCGGGAACTCGCCGTCAATCCTCTGAAGAGGCTGCTCTACTGGATCGACTACGGGCAGTATCCTAGAATAGGAAAGGCCTATCTCGACGGAAGTGAGTGGCAGACCCTGGTCACGTCGGGCATCTCGAACCCCAGGGATTTGACCATAGATATGTTGACGCACGATGTGTACTGGGTCGATTCGAAACTAGACCAAATTCAAAAGATCTCCTACAACGGTGGAAACAGGCAGCTGATCAGATCGAACCTGCCCAACCCTATGGGAGTAGCTATTCATACTACTAGCGTTTACTGGGTCGATAGGAACTTACAAACTATTTACAAAGCCTCCAAGTTGCCGGGTAACATGTCGATGCCGGAAAAGGTTAGGACGAATCTACCGAAACTGAGGGATATCGTAATCTTTGATGTGAACAACCAGCCGACGGACGAGGGCAACCCTTGCAGGAAGCTCGGTAACGGAGGATGTGAGCAACTCTGCTTCAGCTACCCCCCGGACTCCAACAAGGGCTCGTACAAGTGTGACTGCGCAACGGGAGTTATATCGACGACGAATTCAAGAAAATGTGACGTCGTCGATGAGTATCTTGTGTTCACGACTAGAACTGAAATCCGCGCCATCAATTTGGATCCAAAGTCGACTGGCACTCCGTTCAAACCGGTCGCTAACTTGACTAATGTCGTCGGTGTTGAATTCGACTATGCAGATAATAAGTTGTTCTACACTCAAATCAGACCCTGGCCGATAATCGCCTGGATGCCTGCCAATAACCCAACTAAAGCCGGTAGTCAAGAAATAATAAAGAAAGGAATCAACCCTGAGGGTATCTCGTACGACTGGACTCAAAAGAAAATTTACTGGACGGATAGCTCCAACAACTCTATCTACGCCATGAATCTCGATGGCACTGAATTAGTGATGATCGCGAGAGTCGAACGCCCTAGAGCTATAGTCGTAGACCCATGTAATGGAACTCTTTACTACACCGACTGGGGAAGATTCGGTACATCTGGGAAAATCTACAAAACAACAATGGCGGGATCTTTGAAGAAAGCTATCATAGACAAAGATCTATCGCAACCTAGCGGCCTAACGATCGATTTCGACGAACGCATGCTTTACTGGACGGATGCAGTCCGAGAGAAAATAGAACGATCATTACTCGACGGATCTAACAGGGAGGTTCTCATATCCGCCACCATCTATCCATTCGCCATAACCGTCTTCCGGAACTACATCTACTGGACCGACCTGCAGTTGAGAGGCGTGTACCGAGCGGAGAAGCACACCGGTGCTAACATGGTAGAGATGGTGAAACGATTAGACGACTCCCCGAGAGACATCCACGTGTACAGCACCAGCAGGCAGAAATGCCAGGCGAACCCCTGCAAGATCAGCAACGGAGGCTGCGCCCAGAGCTGCCACCCCGCGCCCAACAACCAGGTCGAGTGCAAGTGCGACGACAACACCAAGCTGGTCAACGAGGGCAGGATGTGCGTCGCCAAGAACATCTCCTGTGACTCCAGCAAGTTCTTCTGCGCGAACGGCAAGTGCATCAGCCGCATGTGGTCCTGCGACGGCGACGACGACTGTGGCGACAACTCCGACGAGGACAAGAACTACTGCGCCTACCACTCCTGCTCCCCCACAGAGTTCCGCTGTAACAACGGCCGTTGCATCTTCAAGTCCTGGAAGTGCGACCACGAGAACGACTGCAAGGACGGCTCCGACGAGGAGGGCTGCGTCTATCCTCCCTGCGCCGACGGAGAGTTCACCTGCCTCAACTCGCGCTGCATCCCCACCTCCCAGGTCTGCAATGGCATCAACGACTGCAAGGACAACGTCACGTCCGACGAGACCCACGAGCGCTGCCCGAGGAACACCACCTGCCCCCCCAACCACCTCAAGTGCGAGAAGACCAACATTTGCGTGGAGCCGTACTGGCTCTGCGACGGCGACAACGACTGCGGCGACAACTCGGACGAGGACCCGCTTCACTGCGCCCAGCGCACCTGCCCACAGAACTCGTTCCGCTGCCCCAACCACCGCTGCATCCCCGCAACCTGGTACTGCGACGGCGACGACGACTGCGGCGACGGAGCCGACGAGCCGCCCGAGTACTGCCGCTCCGAGGGACGCACCTGCTTCGGCGACCTCTTCACCTGCGACAACGGCAACTGCATCCCGCGCATCTACATCTGCGACGGCGACAACGACTGCCTCGACAGCAGTGACGAGGACGACCGCCACCAGTGCAACGAGAAGAAGTGCGACCCCGAGACCGAGTACACCTGCGAGGTCAACAAGTTCTGGAGCCGAGCCCAGTGCATCCCCAAGAAGTGGATCTGCGACGGCGACCCGGACTGCATCGACGGCGCCGACGAGAACTCGACCGTCCACCACTGCGCTTCCCCGACGCCCTGCTCCGAGGATCAGTTCCAGTGCGACAACGGCCGCTGCATCAACCAGGGCTGGGTCTGCGACCACGACAACGACTGCGGCGACGGATCCGACGAGGGAAAACACTGCAACAGTCAGTACAAGACCTGCACGGATCAGGAGTTCAAGTGTCAGAACTTCAAGTGTATCAGAAATCACTTCCGATGCGACGGGGAGGATGACTGCGGCGATCACTCGGACGAGGTGGGCTGCACCAAGGAGAACAAGACTTGTCCAACTGGGCAGTTCAAATGCAACAACGATCAGTGCATCGACAACAGGCTCGTCTGCAACAAGGTCTCCGACTGCGCTGACGACTCCGACGAACCCGCGCACTGCAACGTTGACGAGTGTGCCAAGTTGGAAATACATCAATGCGGCCACAAGTGTATCGATACCCTCACCGGGTACTACTGCGACTGCAACCAGGGGTACAAGCTGCTGTCGGACGGCAAGGCCTGCGCCGATATAGACGAGTGTGTAGAGACACCCGGAGTATGTTCCCAGTACTGCTCCAACACGCCAGGCTCCTACTACTGCAAGTGTAACGATCAGTACTACGAGCGAGAGGCCGACGAACACACCTGCAAGAGAAAGGACAACACCACCGCGTGGGTCATATTCACCAACAAGTACTACGTGAGAAACATGTCCACTGACGCATCGCTATACAATCTAGTTCATCAGGATCTCATGAACGTTGTCGCCATCGATTTCGACATTAAGGAGCAGAAGATGTACTTTGCCGATGTATCCGCGAAGACGATTTACAGATCGGATTACACTGATCCCATTCCGACCAAAGAAGTCGTCATCAGGCACGACTCCCACGGCCTGGAGGGCATCGCTATCGACTGGATCGGCCGAAAACTTTACTGGCTGGACAGACATTCCAAGAACTTGGACGTGTCTGAATTAGACGGTACTAGAAGAAAGACGCTGAAAACTGGCATCGCTGACCCTCGAGCTATTGTCGTACACCCGGGTACCGGGTACCTGTACTTCACATCCTGGCACCTGCAGGCTTACATCGGCAAATTGGGAATGGACGGTTCCAACTTCACCACCATACTGAATTGGGAGGACGACATCGCATGGCCGAATGCATTGACCGTCGACTACTTCACGGATAGAATCTACTGGGCCGACGCTCATTTAGATTATATCGGATCCGCTGACTTGGAGGGCAAGCACAGACACGTCGTGCTCTCTGGTACCAAAGTTCCTCACGTCTTTGCGCTCAGTCTGTTCGACGATGAGATCTACTGGACCGACTGGAACCTCAAGGCCATCAGCAAGGCGAACAAACATTCCGGGGAGAACTTGATGATTCTTAGAAATACTACACATCGACCGTACGACATTCACGTCGTCCACCCCCTGAGACAACTTTCGTACCCCAACCCGTGCGGAGCCAACAACGGGGGATGTTCCCACCTCTGCCTCCTCGCGCCCCCTCACGAGTCCAGCTACCTGAACATCTACGGCTACAGCGAGGAGGGCGCCACCACGTTCAAGTGCGCCTGCCCGAACCAGTTCTACCTCGCCAGAGATATGAAGACTTGCATAGCCAACTGTACCGACGGTCAGCACAGGTGCAACGGCCGCGACGAGAAATGTATCCCCTGGTTCTGGAAGTGCGACGGCGAGAAGGACTGCATGGACGGCTCCGACGAACCGGAGACCTGCCCCGTCAGACACTGCAGGGCCGGCTCCTTCCAGTGCAAGAACACGAACTGCACCCCCGCGGCCACCATCTGCGACGGAAACGACGACTGCGGTGACGGCAGCGACGAGGCGCAGTGCGCCCACGAGTGTCCGCTCCTCGAGTTCAAGTGCAAGTCCAGCGGCAGGTGCATCCTCGACAGCTGGAAGTGCGACGGAGACACCGACTGCAAGGACAACAGCGACGAGGACCCCGTCATGTGCCACAACAGGCCCTGCAACCCGGACACCGAGTTCTCGTGTAAGAACGGCCGCTGCATTCCCAAACTGTGGATGTGCGACTTCGACAATGACTGCGGTGACGACTCGGACGAGCCCGCTTACATGTGCCGCCAGAAGAACTGCACCACCGGCTGGAGAAGATGCCCGGGACAGTCCAACTACAGGTGCATACCTAAATGGCTGTTCTGCGACGGCAAGGACGACTGTAGGGATGGCTCCGACGAGCTCGCCGAAAACTGCCCGACCTGTAGCTCGGAAACGGACTTCACGTGCGAAAACAAGCGCTGTATACCTAGACAGTGGCTCTGCGACTTCACCGACGACTGTGGCGACGGAAGCGACGAAGCCGAGGCAATCTGTCAGCACAATTACAGAGAATGTTCAGAATCAGAGTTCAAGTGTGGAAACGGCAAGTGCATCTCATCGAGATGGCGCTGCGACCACGAGGACGACTGCGGCGACAACTCCGACGAGTTGGAGTGCGGAGGGTTCAAGTGCAAGAACGGAACGTTCCAGTGCAACTCGGGGCACTGCATCGCCATGTACTTCCGCTGCGACGGAGATAGAGACTGCAGGGACTTGTCGGATGAAATTGGATGTCCGCCGCGTTTCCCCAACAAACGATTCTGCCCAGAAAGCAGGTAATTACAGCTCTAAATTTCCTCTTACATATTTCTTGTTTTTACCCGACTGCGACAGAAGGAGGGTTATGTTTTTCGAGCGTATGTATGTATGTATGTATCTATGTATGTATGTATGTTTGTATGTCTATTTCTTTGGCACGGCCTACAGCCTAAACGGCTTGATGGATTTTAACGTATGGGGTGTCATTGGATTCGTAAAAATCGTGAGAGTGACATAGGGTATATTATTTCAAGATGGCGTCTACAAATTAAAAAAGAGAGGGGGAATAAACAATTTTTTTTTGTTAAAAATTACAATATGGGTATCAAATGAAAGCTAGTGATCAGACGATTCCAAATATATAAATATTATAGTACTTTTATGTTACCGTTTCGACATAAGACTAAAAAGTATGAAATAAACTAAATTATTAAGATAAACAAAAAACCCGACTGCATAAAAAACCTATTAACTGAAAAGAGAAAAACAAGCTCTAAAATCACTAATAAGCTATAACACCTGTATTTAAGCTAATATAATTTGAATGTTATTAGGTAGGTATTGCAGGCGGGGTCAAAAATAACTAACCAAAAATCTCCTTTGTCCCCGTTTGCGATACCTACCTAATAACATTCAAATTATATTAGCTTAAATACAGGTGTTATAGCTTATTAGTGATTTTAGAGCTTGTTTTTCTCTTTTCAGTTAATAGTTATATTGTAGTTTTCTTACAATTCCTAAACATTTCTTACCAGATTCCAATGTGCGAACAACCTGTGCGTGTCCCAGTCGGACCTGTGTGACGGTACGGACGACTGCGGCGACGGCTCAGACGAAGCGTCCTCGCTCTGCACTAACTTTAACTGCGATACGCTGAGGCGCTTCCAGTGCGACAACCACAGATGTGTGCCCAGGTAAGACATCTGATGATAAGACTTCGTTATACTCCCCGAACGTTTAATATGCGTGGAGGGTTGGGAGGTGGAATAGCTTTTATATTCGGAAAGGGTTTCGAGTTAGATTTGTCAAGCACCATGTAGCTCAGATCGAACAAATGTGGCTATCTACATTTAATAATAATGGTCTGAGGTTAGCTATAGGCACAGCATATCGTCCTGGATAAACGTGGTCATTTTTTCAATGCACTTACTGATACCATCACAAATTTAGCAAAATATGACAAAATTCAACATTTTTCAACTGACGCTGAAACTCTTATTGACTTGATTTTTAGAAATGCCCATACCAGAAATATCAGTGCTACTAACATCGCAGGGTCATTGGGACATGCTATGATAAACGTTACATTAAATATTAAAAAAGAGAAAATCACACCAAGGACCATAACTTATAGACCTATCAATCATTTAAATTTAGAGAAGTTTAACGCCGACTTAAATTGTATTGATTGGGATCATTATGTCATCTTACGTCTATGTGCGACTTTTATTTGGTGCATGTTTTTCCTAAATCAGCTTACTCAATACGTCATTTACACGACCAGATACCAAGTGTGTGACGGGGTGGACAACTGCGGCGACGGGTCGGACGAGAACAACATGACGCTGTGCGCGGCGCGCGTTAAGCCCTGCGACCCCTACACGCAGTTCCAGTGCGCCAACAAGCGCTGCGTCGACAGGACCCAGCTCTGCGACTTCGCGGACGACTGCGGCGACGCATCCGACGAGCTGGGCTGCCACCACGAACACACCTGCTCACATCTAGATAAAGGTAACGGCTGGTCGGATACCGAAGACGTTTATAGTCTAATCTTGGTGACAGATCTGTAATGAATTAAATGAAACAAACAACGTTTTGTGATCATTTTTAATCGACATTATTATTAATTTTGAATCTTTAAAAAAACAGGAGTTTCTCAATTCCTCTTATGTTTTTTATGTGATATCTTAATTCAATTCAATTCAATACGTTTATTTCGGAAAACAAGTTCCATAAAATTTTTATTAGTAGTACATAGTGTCATCTTACAACCTATGTTAGTAAATTACATTGAATGTCAAGATTTCAGATAAACAAATCAAAAGAAAAACAAAAATTACAATAATTTAGAATTTAAAATGAAAAATAAATAAATAAATCAATTTGCCTATCTACATATTATATCTAGTCATCAGCGCAGACCAATGACTGGCGATGGGACACTCGAACTTGCCCCCTACCACCTTCAGGATGCTGTTGGAGCCGCCGTGGACTCTACTCATCAGTACTAATACTAAGCTTTTTGGTCACTAAAATGATATGCTTTATGTCGATGACATGTTTAATGTATTACGTAACATAACATGTTTACCTGCAGGTGGTTGTGAGCACTTCTGCACGAACCTGACGCTGGTGGGCGGCGGCGCGGGCGGGTACATTTGCACCTGCTTCCAGGGCTGGATCATCTCCCCCGCCGACAAGAAGAAGTGCATCGACGTCGACGAGTGCACCACCGGCGCTCACCACTGCTCACAGCTCTGCACCAACCTCAACGGCAGCTTCAGCTGCAGCTGTCGCGACGGATTCCAGTACGTATCTATATCTCTGAACCATTATTTCGTTATGTTGAATCCTACCCAATAATCGTTGAATGCTAATATTCTTTATAGATTGGCGGACAGTTTATCTGGTGTTTGCAAGACGACGCAGGACGACGTGGTGCTTATGTTCGCTAACGGCCCTGAAATTCGAGCGTTCGTCCAGGACAAGAACGAGGAGTTCGATGTCATCACATCCGAGAAGAGAATAGAGGCCATCGACTACGATCCCAAGCATGAGATGGTATTCTGGGCCGACAGCTACGACAAGACCATCAAACGGTCCTACATGATCAACGCGCTCGCCGGGGAAGTGAAAAGCGGGTACGCCCAGGACCTGAACATGAAAGGAAACGCCAAACCTACGGCCTTAGCCGTCGACTACGTTGGAGACAACTTGTACTGGACCGAAGTAGATAGAACTGGATCGAAACCTAGAGGACGGGTCATGGTCGCGAGAACCGACGGAAGATATAGGAGAGCTTTAGTGTACGCGGGACTCGAAAGCCCGACGTCTTTGGTCGTAGATCCACAGATGGGCAGAATGTTCTGGGCCGACGCCGGATCGGCGCCAAAGATCGAAATTGCTTGGATGGATGGATCTAAGCGACGTCCCATCGTCAGAGAGAACATCAGGCATCCGACCGGTTTAGCCATCGACCACGGAATGGACCACGCCATATATTGGGCCGATGCCAAGTTAAACACTATAGAGATGATGAAGCATGACGGTTCGAATAGAAAGGTGATCCTCAGAGGGGATATCCTGAAGCACCCGATCTCATTGGACGTGTTTGAATCATCACTGTACTGGGTGACGAGAGACACAGGGGAGCTGATCAGGCAGGATAAGTTCGGAAGGGGAGTGCCATTCGTCATTTCTAAGGATCTAGTCAATCCATCGGCCGTTAAAGGTGAGTGATGCCTCTTGAATTGAGATTTATCATTACATTTGCTTTCTGTTGTGTGGAGTCATCGACCTTTAGCTATTGTGGTTGACAATTTATCGATCTTAAAGATTTTTTGTAATTTTTTTTGCGAGTGATTATATTTTCTCTAGTATGAGATACAAGTCTCGGGTTTGTGTGTGCAGTGAAAACTATGAAAGGTAAATAAATACCGCACATACGGATCGATTCTATGTAATCTTCAAACTTGCAATTCAGCATGAATGTAGCTATGTATGTAGGTGTTTTTCCTACCGAAAAGTGTGAAAATCAACAATGTTTCTATAAGAAATTAATCGTATGTAAAATATAGCCCATAATCAGCCTACATACGTTCCGCTGCAGGGCACAAGCCTACCCTCAAGTAGGGTGTATCGGATGTTAGTTCGCTACGTGTGCCCAATGTGGATTTCTTTTTTTACGTATGCAGGTTTCCTCACGATATTTTCCTTTACTTTACGTTTGAGAGCAGTCGGTCTGTAAATAAATAATTACGTATATTATTACGTACGTAAGTTAAAAAAAATTATTGGTTCATGGCACGTTGTGCGTGCGTCCAACTCGGAGTCTCATGATCGAGTGTCTGTACCTCCCCGCAACGCGGCACCGACGCTCTAGGCTCGTCGCCGAGGTTCGATGCGCTCGCCGGCACGACAGCAGTGAATGTAACAGTAACACCACACCTCCGCAGTGTACCACCCGCGGCGCTACAACACGACGGGCACCGCGGCGTGCGCCCGCGCGCCCTGCTCACACCTGTGCGTGTCGGTGCCGGGCGGCCGCCGCTGCGCCTGCCCCGACCACCAGCCCGCGCCCAAGCGCGCCACGCAGGAGCTCGCCTGCGACGCCGGTGAGTGACTACTGAGCGTGTATTGGAGCCTAGGTTACAGCTACAGCTACTCAATGTTTCAATGTTTAATATATATTATAAATGGAGGTTACGGGCGTAACATGTCAGTGATTGTTACAGCGGTGGAGGCGGCGCGACCGCTGCCGCGCGTGTGCCCGTGCCAGAACGGGGGCAGGTGCCGACAGGCAGCGGAGGGCGGCGGCGCGCTGGAGTGCTCGTGCCCGGCGCCGCTCTCCCCCCCGCTGTGCGCGGGCGCGGCGGCGGCGCAGGGCGCGCGCGCGGCCGCCGGCGCCGCCGTGCTCGTGCCCGTGCTGCTCGTCGTGGTGCTGCTGCTGGCCGCCGCCGCCGCATGGTTCGTCGTCAGGAAGAGGCCCTTGTGAGTACCCACACCCACACCCACACCCACACCCACACCGGCCGCCGGCGCCGCCGTGCTCGTGCCCGTGCTGCTCGTCGTGGTGCTGCTGCTGGCCGCCGCCGCCGCATGGTTCGTCGTCAGGAAGAGGCCCTTGTGAGTACCCACACCCACACCCACACCCACACCCACACCGGCCGCCGGCGCCGCCGTGCTCGTGCCCGTGCTGCTCGTCGTGGTGCTGCTGCTGGCCGCCGCCGCCGCATGGTTCGTCGTCAGGAAGAGGCCCTTGTGAGTACCCACACCCACACCCACACCCACACCCACACCCACACCCACACCGGCCGCCGGCGCCGCCGTGCTCGTGCCCGTGCTGCTCGTCGTGGTGCTGCTGCTGGCCGCCGCCGCCGCATGGTTCGTCGTCAGGAAGAGGCCCTTGTGAGTACCCACACCCACACCCACACCCACACCCACACCGGCCGCCGGCGCCGCCGTGCTCGTGCCCGTGCTGCTCGTCGTGGTGCTGCTGCTGGCCGCCGCCGCCGCATGGTTCGTCGTCAGGAAGAGGCCCTTGTGAGTACCCACACCCACACCCACACCCACACCCACACCCACACCCACACCGGCCGCCGGCGCCGCCGTGCTCGTGCCCGTGCTGCTCGTCGTGGTGCTGCTGCTGGCCGCCGCCGCCGCATGGTTCGTCGTCAGGAAGAGGCCCTTGTGAGTACCCACACCCACACCCACACCCACACCCACACCGGCCGCCGGCGCCGCCGTGCTCGTGCCCGTGCTGCTCGTCGTGGTGCTGCTGCTGGCCGCCGCCGCCGCATGGTTCGTCGTCAGGAAGAGGCCCTTGTGAGTACCCACACCCACACCCACACCCACACCCACACCGGCCGCCGGCGCCGCCGTGCTCGTGCCCGTGCTGCTCGTCGTGGTGCTGCTGCTGGCCGCCGCCGCCGCATGGTTCGTCGTCAGGAAGAGGCCCTTGTGAGTACCCACACCCACACCCACACCCACACCCACACCCACACCCACACCGGCCGCCGGCGCCGCCGTGCTCGTGCCCGTGCTGCTCGTCGTGGTGCTGCTGCTGGCCGCCGCCGCCGCATGGTTCGTCGTCAGGAAGAGGCCCTTGTGAGTACCCACACCCACACCCACACCCACACCCACACCGGCCGCCGGCGCCGCCGTGCTCGTGCCCGTGCTGCTCGTCGTGGTGCTGCTGCTGGCCGCCGCCGCCGCATGGTTCGTCGTCAGGAAGAGGCCCTTGTGAGTACCCACACCCACACCCACACCCACACCCACACCGGCCGCCGGCGCCGCCGTGCTCGTGCCCGTGCTGCTCGTCGTGGTGCTGCTGCTGGCCGCCGCCGCCGCATGGTTCGTCGTCAGGAAGAGGCCCTTGTGAGTACCCACACCCACACCCACACCCACACCCACACCCACACCCACACCGGCCGCCGGCGCCGCCGTGCTCGTGCCCGTGCTGCTCGTCGTGGTGCTGCTGCTGGCCGCCGCCGCCGCATGGTTCGTCGTCAGGAAGAGGCCCTTGTGAGTACCCACACCCACACCCACACCCACACCCACACCGGCCGCCGGCGCCGCCGTGCTCGTGCCCGTGCTGCTCGTCGTGGTGCTGCTGCTGGCCGCCGCCGCCGCATGGTTCGTCGTCAGGAAGAGGCCCTTGTGAGTACCCACACCCACACCCACACCCACACCCACACCCACACCCACACCGGCCGCCGGCGCCGCCGTGCTCGTGCCCGTGCTGCTCGTCGTGGTGCTGCTGCTGGCCGCCGCCGCCGCATGGTTCGTCGTCAGGAAGAGGCCCTTGTGAGTACCCACACCCACACCCACACCCACACCCACACCGGCCGCCGGCGCCGCCGTGCTCGTGCCCGTGCTGCTCGTCGTGGTGCTGCTGCTGGCCGCCGCCGCCGCATGGTTCGTCGTCAGGAAGAGGCCCTTGTGAGTACCCACACCCACACCCACACCCACACCCACACCCACACCCACACCCACACCGGCCGCCGGCGCCGCCGTGCTCGTGCCCGTGCTGCTCGTCGTGGTGCTGCTGCTGGCCGCCGCCGCCGCATGGTTCGTCGTCAGGAAGAGGCCCTTGTGAGTACCCACACCCACACCCACACCCACACCCACACCCACACCCACACCGGCCGCCGGCGCCGCCGTGCTCGTGCCCGTGCTGCTCGTCGTGGTGCTGCTGCTGGCCGCCGCCGCCGCATGGTTCGTCGTCAGGAAGAGGCCCTTGTGAGTACCCACACCCACACCCACACCCACACCCACACCCACACCCACACCGGCCGCCGGCGCCGCCGTGCTCGTGCCCGTGCTGCTCGTCGTGGTGCTGCTGCTGGCCGCCGCCGCCGCATGGTTCGTCGTCAGGAAGAGGCCCTTGTGAGTACCCACACCCACACCCACACCCACACCCACACCCACACCCACACCGGCCGCCGGCGCCGCCGTGCTCGTGCCCGTGCTGCTCGTCGTGGTGCTGCTGCTGGCCGCCGCCGCCGCATGGTTCGTCGTCAGGAAGAGGCCCTTGTGAGTACCCACACCCACACCCACACCCACACCCACACCCACACCCACACCCACACCGGCCGCCGGCGCCGCCGTGCTCGTGCCCGTGCTGCTCGTCGTGGTGCTGCTGCTGGCCGCCGCCGCCGCATGGTTCGTCGTCAGGAAGAGGCCCTTGTGAGTACCCACACCCACACCCACACCCACACCCACACCCACACCGGCCGCCGGCGCCGCCGTGCTCGTGCCCGTGCTGCTCGTCGTGGTGCTGCTGCTGGCCGCCGCCGCCGCATGGTTCGTCGTCAGGAAGAGGCCCTTGTGAGTACCCACACCCACACCCACACCCACACCCACACCCACACCGGCCGCCGGCGCCGCCGTGCTCGTGCCCGTGCTGCTCGTCGTGGTGCTGCTGCTGGCCGCCGCCGCCGCATGGTTCGTCGTCAGGAAGAGGCCCTTGTGAGTACCCACACCCACACCCACACCCACACCGGCCGCCGGCGCCGCCGTGCTCGTGCCCGTGCTGCTCGTCGTGGTGCTGCTGCTGGCCGCCGCCGCCGCATGGTTCGTCGTCAGGAAGAGGCCCTTGTGAGTACCCACACCCACACCCACACCCACACCCACACCCACACCCACACCGGCCGCCGGCGCCGCCGTGCTCGTGCCCGTGCTGCTCGTCGTGGTGCTGCTGCTGGCCGCCGCCGCCGCATGGTTCGTCGTCAGGAAGAGGCCCTTGTGAGTACCCACACCCACACCCACACCCACACCCACACCCACACCCACACCCACACCCACACCGGCCGCCGGCGCCGCCGTGCTCGTGCCCGTGCTGCTCGTCGTGGTGCTGCTGCTGGCCGCCGCCGCCGCATGGTTCGTCGTCAGGAAGAGGCCCTTGTGAGTACCCACACCCACACCCACACCCACACCCACACCCACACCCACACCGGCCGCCGGCGCCGCCGTGCTCGTGCCCGTGCTGCTCGTCGTGGTGCTGCTGCTGGCCGCCGCCGCCGCATGGTTCGTCGTCAGGAAGAGGCCCTTGTGAGTACCCACACCCACACCCACACCCACACCCACACCCACACCCACACCGGCCGCCGGCGCCGCCGTGCTCGTGCCCGTGCTGCTCGTCGTGGTGCTGCTGCTGGCCGCCGCCGCCGCATGGTTCGTCGTCAGGAAGAGGCCCTTGTGAGTACCCACACCCACACCCACACCCACACCCACACCCACACCGGCCGCCGGCGCCGCCGTGCTCGTGCCCGTGCTGCTCGTCGTGGTGCTGCTGCTGGCCGCCGCCGCCGCATGGTTCGTCGTCAGGAAGAGGCCCTTGTGAGTACCCACACCCACACCCACACCCACACCCACACCCACACCCACACCCACACCGGCCGCCGGCGCCGCCGTGCTCGTGCCCGTGCTGCTCGTCGTGGTGCTGCTGCTGGCCGCCGCCGCCGCATGGTTCGTCGTCAGGAAGAGGCCCTTGTGAGTACCCACACCCACACCCACACCCACACCCACACCCACACCCACACCGGCCGCCGGCGCCGCCGTGCTCGTGCCCGTGCTGCTCGTCGTGGTGCTGCTGCTGGCCGCCGCCGCCGCATGGTTCGTCGTCAGGAAGAGGCCCTTGTGAGTACCCACACCCACACCCACACCCACACCCACACCCACACCGGCCGCCGGCGCCGCCGTGCTCGTGCCCGTGCTGCTCGTCGTGGTGCTGCTGCTGGCCGCCGCCGCCGCATGGTTCGTCGTCAGGAAGAGGCCCTTGTGAGTACCCACACCCACACCCACACCCACACCCACACCCACACCGGCCGCCGGCGCCGCCGTGCTCGTGCCCGTGCTGCTCGTCGTGGTGCTGCTGCTGGCCGCCGCCGCCGCATGGTTCGTCGTCAGGAAGAGGCCCTTGTGAGTACCCACACCCACACCCACACCCACACCCACACCCACACCGGCCGCCGGCGCCGCCGTGCTCGTGCCCGTGCTGCTCGTCGTGGTGCTGCTGCTGGCCGCCGCCGCCGCATGGTTCGTCGTCAGGAAGAGGCCCTTGTGAGTACCCACACCCACACCCACACCCACACCCACACCCACACCGGCCGCCGGCGCCGCCGTGCTCGTGCCCGTGCTGCTCGTCGTGGTGCTGCTGCTGGCCGCCGCCGCCGCATGGTTCGTCGTCAGGAAGAGGCCCTTGTGAGTACCCACACCCACACCCACACCCACACCCACACCCACACCGGCCGCCGGCGCCGCCGTGCTCGTGCCCGTGCTGCTCGTCGTGGTGCTGCTGCTGGCCGCCGCCGCCGCATGGTTCGTCGTCAGGAAGAGGCCCTTGTGAGTACCCACACCCACACCCACACCCACACCGGCCGCCGGCGCCGCCGTGCTCGTGCCCGTGCTGCTCGTCGTGGTGCTGCTGCTGGCCGCCGCCGCCGCATGGTTCGTCGTCAGGAAGAGGCCCTTGTGAGTACCCACACCCACACCCACACCCACACCCACACCCACACCCACACCGGCCGCCGGCGCCGCCGTGCTCGTGCCCGTGCTGCTCGTCGTGGTGCTGCTGCTGGCCGCCGCCGCCGCATGGTTCGTCGTCAGGAAGAGGCCCTTGTGAGTACCCACACCCACACCCACACCCACACCCACACCCACACCCACACCGGCCGCCGGCGCCGCCGTGCTCGTGCCCGTGCTGCTCGTCGTGGTGCTGCTGCTGGCCGCCGCCGCCGCATGGTTCGTCGTCAGGAAGAGGCCCTTGTGAGTACCCACACCCACACCCACACCCACACCCACACCCACACCCACACCCACACCCACACCGGCCGCCGGCGCCGCCGTGCTCGTGCCCGTGCTGCTCGTCGTGGTGCTGCTGCTGGCCGCCGCCGCCGCATGGTTCGTCGTCAGGAAGAGGCCCTTGTGAGTACCCACACCCACACCCACACCCACACCCACACCCACACCGGCCGCCGGCGCCGCCGTGCTCGTGCCCGTGCTGCTCGTCGTGGTGCTGCTGCTGGCCGCCGCCGCCGCATGGTTCGTCGTCAGGAAGAGGCCCTTGTGAGTACCCACACCCACACCCACACCCACACCCACACCCACACCCACACCCACACCCACACCCACACCCACACCCACACCCACACCCACACCCACACCCACACCCACACCCACACCGGCCGCCGGCGCCGCCGTGCTCGTGCCCGTGCTGCTCGTCGTGGTGCTGCTGCTGGCCGCCGCCGCCGCATGGTTCGTCGTCAGGAAGAGGCCCTTGTGAGTACCCACACCCACACCCACACCCACACCCACACCGGCCGCCGGCGCCGCCGTGCTCGTGCCCGTGCTGCTCGTCGTGGTGCTGCTGCTGGCCGCCGCCGCCGCATGGTTCGTCGTCAGGAAGAGGCCCTTGTGAGTACCCACACCCACACCCACACCCACACCCACACCGGCCGCCGGCGCCGCCGTGCTCGTGCCCGTGCTGCTCGTCGTGGTGCTGCTGCTGGCCGCCGCCGCCGCATGGTTCGTCGTCAGGAAGAGGCCCTTGTGAGTACCCACACCCACACCCACACCCACACCCACACCGGCCGCCGGCGCCGCCGTGCTCGTGCCCGTGCTGCTCGTCGTGGTGCTGCTGCTGGCCGCCGCCGCCGCATGGTTCGTCGTCAGGAAGAGGCCCTTGTGAGTACCCACACCCACACCCACACCCACACCCACACCGGCCGCCGGCGCCGCCGTGCTCGTGCCCGTGCTGCTCGTCGTGGTGCTGCTGCTGGCCGCCGCCGCCGCATGGTTCGTCGTCAGGAAGAGGCCCTTGTGAGTACCCACACCCACACCCACACCCACACCCACACCGGCCGCCGGCGCCGCCGTGCTCGTGCCCGTGCTGCTCGTCGTGGTGCTGCTGCTGGCCGCCGCCGCCGCATGGTTCGTCGTCAGGAAGAGGCCCTTGTGAGTACCAACACCCACACCCACACCCACACCCACACCCACACCCACACCCACACCCACACCCACACCCACACCGGCCGCCGGCGCCGCCGTGCTCGTGCCCGTGCTGCTCGTCGTGGTGCTGCTGCTGGCCGCCGCCGCCGCATGGTTCGTCGTCAGGAAGAGGCCCTTGTGAGTACCCACACCCACACCCACACCCACACCCACACCCACACCCACACCGGCCGCCGGCGCCGCCGTGCTCGTGCCCGTGCTGCTCGTCGTGGTGCTGCTGCTGGCCGCCGCCGCCGCATGGTTCGTCGTCAGGAAGAGGCCCTTGTGAGTACCCACACCCACACCCACACCCACACCCACACCCACACCCACACCGGCCGCCGGCGCCGCCGTGCTCGTGCCCGTGCTGCTCGTCGTGGTGCTGCTGCTGGCCGCCGCCGCCGCATGGTTCGTCGTCAGGAAGAGGCCCTTGTGAGTACCCACACCCACACCCACACCCACACCCACACCCACACCGGCCGCCGGCGCCGCCGTGCTCGTGCCCGTGCTGCTCGTCGTGGTGCTGCTGCTGGCCGCCGCCGCCGCATGGTTCGTCGTCAGGAAGAGGCCCTTGTGAGTACCCACACCCACACCCACACCCACACCCACACCCACACCGGCCGCCGGCGCCGCCGTGCTCGTGCCCGTGCTGCTCGTCGTGGTGCTGCTGCTGGCCGCCGCCGCCGCATGGTTCGTCGTCAGGAAGAGGCCCTTGTGAGTACCCACACCCACACCCACACCCACACCCACACCGGCCGCCGGCGCCGCCGTGCTCGTGCCCGTGCTACTCGTCGTGGTGCTGCTGCTGGCCGCCGCCGCCGCATGGTTCGTCGTCAGGAAGAGGCCCTTGTGAGTACCCACACCCACACCCACACTTACAAATACTTTAGCATTTTCTTACATTTGCGACGTCGTCATACCGATCTTGCGATACAGTCGAAATCTATGACCCGTATTAATATACTGAATGCCAACACCTTCGCCCTAAAACTTACACTTTATTATGCGTCAGAGGCGACTCAGGTGCCGGCAGACGTAGGAGGTCTGTTTATGAATACGGGCCTAAGTGTGTGACCGTCCATACGTACGCCTGACGTAGTTCTCCCCACAGCGGTAAGGGCGGAGCGCTGAGCAGCCTGGCGTCGTCGCAGAGCGTGTCGTTCCGGCCCGGCTCCAACGTGGAGTTCGGTGGCGTGGCCGCGCCCGCGCCGGCCCTCTCGCCCGCCGCCGCAGAGTTCAGCGCGGCCGAGGAGCGCGCGCGCAGGGGCAGAGACTTCAGCAACCCCATGTACGACGCCGTCACGCGCGGCGCCGCGCCCGTCGACTCCGACCTGCCTCTGCGTTAGTATTTACCTACTCTCATTTTATCATTATTTTAACTATATTCTATTTAATAATTAAGTATGTCAAGTTTTTTTGGTATCGATTTTATATTTTTTATGGATAAGTACTTAGAGATAATTTTAAAAAACGAATTTCATTTTTTTGCGATTCATCGAGCTTATTAATGTATATAATATTTTTTAACTTTATTTGATTTCGTTTTTAATTAATTCTTGAATACAATTAATTTAATCCCTAAACGCAATATTGGTCGCGAGAAATCAATTCGAGCGCCATGGAGAAAAACGTATGCTTAATTAAAAAAAAATTAAAATCACTTGCCTTCTCTTTTTAACTCTATAACTGAAACGGCAACATCAAATGTCAAATTATTACATTATTATTTTTTTAGACAATTCTTTTAAATTCTCCTAGTAATTAAAACTCGTTGGACCGAAAAAGGACGTTATTTTATTAAAAATAGTATCTGTAATCCTTTCATTTTAAAAATCTCACGTAGAAAATATTGTTTTTAAGATAATTATCTCGAAATGGTTTTCAATTCAGCACTCTATAAAAAATTAACATACCGAATTATATATTACTACTAGCCCTAAGAATTGCTAAAGTAAAGCGCTCGCAGAACCAATGGCCGATGGGACCGAGGAGTTCTCGAGTGGCGACCGCATACCGGAAAATGCAGCGTCGGTAGGTCCTCCACACGGTGGACCGACGACCCGGTGAACGCGGCGGGAACCCGTTGCATGAGGGCAGCGCAGGATCGGTCGTTGTGGCGATTCTTGGGGAAAGGCCTATGTCCAGCAGTGGAAGACCATCGGCTGATATAATGATGATGATGACACTAGAACAGGCGACGCGAAAAAAAATCTGCGCATTACGATCAGCGTTGCGATTCCCGCTCGTTAACCGTTAATGAATAAATGCAATCAAATCAATCAATTGATTCAAACCAACACTCGCACGCCTACCGGAGCTCAGAAGACGCCGGTGCTTCTCGTGAAGCATGATACTGTACTAGAAATATATAGACTGAGCGATGTAATTTGCCCCCGCAGCGGGTATCTACGAGGTGCCCGACGAGGTGAAGGACAAGGTGGTGTCGGCGGTGATCTCGCCGTCGTCGCAGCAGACGCGCGGCGCGAAGCGAGCGCGCGCGCTGGACCCGGCGGCCGACACGGGCGCCGACACGGCGCAGCTCGTGCGCGAGGACCGCGACTGCTAGCGCCGCGCCGGCGCCCGGGGGCCCCCGCCGAGGCGTCCGGCCCCGGCCCCGGCCCCGGCCCCGGTGCCAGTTATAAGATTTTAGTTCTTTATTTTCTTTCGCTGGAGGTCGGCGTCGCTACTACTGCACGCTTAATAGAATAAGTATAAGGGATAGACGTATTTTTTGTTATCATCGGCCGCGAGGCTGATTCAGTATTCGTAGGGTGAGGAGCATCTCTGCGATGGGGATGGACCAGGTCCGCCTGCGTGACTCCGGTCGGTTCGGGAGATACAGCCGTTCAGAGGACGGACCTTTGAACGGGCAGTCGTAGCGAAGCCGACCGCCCCGAATCGGATTACGGTAGTGATTTTGTGTATGTACGTACGTGTATTTTCTTTCGCTATCCTCCTCTGTTTCTGTGCTTCGAATTTTTATTATTTCTACGTAATTCATACGCTTTCTATTTTTATTAATAGTATTTTATTGTTACTTTCTTTCCTTTTGTGTTACATAATTTATACTCCAGCTAGCTCTGGTCGTACTTATGCTGTATATCTTACGCGCGTTTCTATTTTTTTTATTAGAGTGAGGTTTTATGAGATGTTTGTTAATTGTTCCGATCGAAATGAATCATATCATCGCGTGATATTATATATTTGTTCGTTAAATGTATATTGTGACGAGATTTCTAAGGGAGTAGTTAGTGAAAGTTGTACATTCCACTCGGTTCGAGACCTGAGGACTATTTTTGACATTCCTAGATGCTCGCTGCTAAGTTTCATAGAGTTATAGTCTTAGGTCCGAACCGCTATTAAACATTTTAAAAGAATAGAGTTAAATATACAAGGCAGATAGTTCGCCTGAAATTCCACAAATCTGTATAAATGACGTTGAGTTTAGGAATAAATGACTTAGTACATAAATAAGTAACTTAGGAATTGTTGTTTGCGAGCGGTCCCCGCCCCGGGAAGGGAGACCGATCTATTCTATAGAGTTTTAAATTGATTTGACAATAAGCGATATACTATTTTTAGAGAATAATTTATTTATTTTGGTTTAAGACTATGTAAAATATAGCTATGTTGTGTTTTATAAATTGTCTATTTAAAACTATTAGATTTTTTGTGGGATTCATTGACAAATTGCCATAAATGTGTGAGATAATGTTTCTGTTGTTTATTTTTTTTTATTAATAATATTATCAACAGTTGTTTACTATGAGCCTCATGGAATTGTAAATATATCTCAGAACTCTATGTGCTTCGGATATGTGATGTACCTACATGTTAATAGTCGAAATTGTTTTCAATATATAGTTTGATATTATAAATATAAATATGTAATATATAAATAAACATTCCTTGTGAATAAAACATCACATTAAATATTATAGTATACATTTCTATGACCACAACTGATACATGTATGAGAATTGAATATGATATACATAAAATGTAAAAAGAATAAAGCTGTCAATATTATGAATAAGGAAAATGAAATATTTTTGTATCGGGATTATTATAGTTTTAGACGTCCTCTGACATTAGTTGAAAATATTGTGTAAAAATAAATTAATAATGAAATAATCGGTCTATTATTGGATACTTACTACACCCTTGCATTCTTAATGTATAATAAAAACCGGTCAAGTGCGAGTCGGGCTACTCGCGCACCGAGTGTTCCGCACCACACAACTACACAACATAAATTAACTTAGATTTTTTTTCGGGACCTTTAGCACGAGACCGAATCACTCTTGGCCGGTTTTTATTATTTGTTATAATGTAGAGTTTGCTCTATAATCACACCAAGTTTGACGCTTGTATGTATTACCGTTTTACGATAGAGCGAGAAGAATAAACGTTGATATAAACTAGTTTCTTGTATGAGGGGAGGACCCCCCATAATTTTTTACTTTTTGTCATTTTTAATTATTTGTTAAATGTTTGTTAACAAATTCGCCGTAATAACGTAAGTGAAATTTCAACCGTCTAGCTATTGCGGTTCAAAAGTTACAGCTCTAAAAAGGTAGGACGGACGGACAACGTTTCCTATTTTCGCGCCGACAAGCGAGATGAAAGGCGTGAAGCCTTATCACGGGCATCATGCTACGACCGTTGGACTCAATCCAACAAATTACAAACCACTGAAAATAAATAAAAAAGAATAGAAAACGGTGACAGCAGGAACTAAATATTAGTTCATAGTGGAGGTCGATCTTGCCAGGTTATGCGTGATTTTGATGTTCTTACAAAGAAAGTGGCGCCCTCAACTTTCGTCTACTCTTTTATGTCGTGCTGTAACTATTATTCGTAGTGCTACTATATTAAGAGTCCTTTTACTGTTTAGTGGTGCCTTAATCAAGGAAAACCCACAGAACATTATAAGAGGAGTTAGAAGCGCAAAGTAGGCGTGGAACGTGTCGCCACAGGTTATGCAATGATTTGCATAACACCATAAGGCGCGCGGCGTGGTGCGAGCGAGAGGGCATGAGTAATTGTAGCAGCTTGAGCGGGAAGACAAGTGGCGACAGCCGTCTCCGAAGCAAAAGCGCTACTTTGCATTTCTAACCCCTCTTATAATGTTCTGTGTGAAAACCCAAATTGAAAAAGTTCTAGTCCAACTCCAACCATAAAGTACTTCCTATTTCTTTGACTCTAACCTAAAAGTAGATTTTTAGGTTCTAAACATTCCTTCCACTTTTAAAAAATCTAAATAAATGTAGAAGAAAGCCGTCGTTTCCTTCTTTCTTACTATGTTTTAAAAGAAGTGTGTCGGTAGGTATCAGGTAACATTGATATCATTGGCATTCTTTTAAACCTAGATACTTCTTTTCAAATAGCAACGAAATTGTAAGGCTATTTTGAATGACAGAAACAGAGATTTGAAATACTTCCTCTCACTTATTCTTAGAATAGCTTTAGTAACGTCCAAGATATGTCTGATAGTATATCTTTTTGATAAATAAATAATATTTGCAAATCAGAATTGGCTAGAAAGCTATATAGGAAACGAAAAATCTTTTCGTCCTTATTTGAAATGAAGTATAAGAGTCTACACATCAAACTGAACAACTTTTACTATGTGGGAGCAAACCGATCGTAACAAAAAAATTGATCAAAGTTGTGTACTATAAAAAAATAGCTTTGAGGCTTTGGTACTAAGTTGAAGTAGCTCTTTTATTGATAAATCTTAAATATTGTGTAACCGAACGGTAATTAAAAGGCTAACTGCCAGTTGCACGTACGTTCATTAAAGTTAATCCTCCATTAAATCTCTTGCTGTCACACTTTGTCTTATTGACGTATTCAAACTTAGCAAGAGATTTAATGGAGGATTAACTTTAATTAACGTACGTGCAACTGACCGTAAGGCTACTAAGGCCAAAGAAATTGAACCAAACGTAAACTAAAGCTAAGTTACAGAAACATTAGAGTTAATCCTCCATTAAATCTCTTGCTAGCTTTTACTACGTCAACAAGACAAAAAGTGACAGCAAGAGATTTAATGGTGGATTAACTCTAATGAGCGTTTCTGCAACAGAGCGTTTTAGGCTTACTATAAGGCTTAAACTGTTCAAAAGTGACATACAGCGCCATCTATTTAGATTAAGCTTAAACCACTATCCAACCTACTCCGTCAATCACAGCTTTATCACAGAGCGTACCTACGTACTACCACAGTACTATACACAGTCATAGATGGCGCTTATTTTAATAATCCAATACAATCCAATTTCCTTCTTGCTTTGCATTTGCAATTTATTTTATTTCATTTATTTTTTATTTTAGTTAATATGGTTCACCAACAGTATACATTGCATTGAAATTTGTTCGGTTGTTGTTGTTGTTGTTTGTTGTTACACAATAAAACAATGTTATCTATGTATCTACTTTATTCTATTTTAAGATAAAATCCTACTAAGCACCTAAATAAGTTTTGTGGCAAAAGCTAGTAGGTAGGAAAGTATTATACATACCCGGGGTCGATTTTCAATAAATCCTTTTTAGTGCACCCCTAGTACTTACCCTACCTACGCCGATATGGTTTCTGTATCCCTCACAGATTACTGATATGTAGCAAGCTATGCCCCTGACAACAAATCAGTAATTTGTTTATTTTTTTGTCTGTCTGTTAGTTAGAGCATCACGGAAAAACTACTGAACCGATTTTGATGAAACTTTTGTTTGTTTGAAAGCTTATGTTTTGATTAAAATCTGGTATAGGTACCAATACAACGTGTTAATGAATAAGCGCAAAACCTCATACACCCCAACTGATTTCTAACAAAATAATTAGATTGAAACAATAATTTCATTATTTTGGTACCTAGTTAAAATTTATAGTTATTCGCATTTTAAGTTTCGAGGAAAAAATGATTTGTGATCATTTCAGCAATGAATAAAAGCGCTAACGTGCTCATGGATACATTTTCAGAATCTTGTTTTGGTAGTACGTAGGGTGAGTGTGCCTTTGCGGTGGGTTGAGATCGAGTTCAGTAAATTTTACGAACAAATTATTTAATATTTTGAAAAAATTACCTATGTTGAAACCATGACAATTCGATTCTGCTCTCGATTCTAAACAAACTACTTTCTAGTTTTGCGTTAATTCATTAACACGTTGTATAGGGTCCTTTTTAATATGCTGACACTTTTTTAAGAGGATGGTCAGACCGTTACACTGAACAACGTTCTCTATGGGACCTACATCGAAATCGCGAAAAAAAAATATCAGCTCTTCCATACAAAACTGCAAACCTACTCGAGCCAAATGTACGGGACAGCTGATTTTTTTTCGCGATTTCGATGATGGTCCCATAGAGAAAGTTGTTCAGTTTGATGGTCTGTCTGATCATCCCGTTAAAAAAGTGTCAGCATATTAAGAAGGACCTTGTACTTATAGGTAATTGGTGCGGACGAAGCGGATTGTAACATCTCAATAGGTTACTATGCTTGTTTACTATTCTATTCGCTATTTGCTATCTTATCAATGGGCGCGTTGTGTGATGTAAATGCTGATTAGGTACCTACATTGATTAGTTTACAAGTAGATTTCAAATCTAGCTCATTTTGTGAAGTGGTTTTGTGTTTTAGGTACCTACCTACTAAGTACCTACGTAGTTTGTGGGAATATAAAGGTAACGAGGTACTTAAGTTATCTGTTTTATTAGTAAAGTTTAGCTTTAGATTCATGATCTGAATACACCCTTAAAGTTATGTCTTATGTTAGTAATTAAAAACTAGTGGTGTTGGTATATTACTTATATGTAAGCAAATAATATTATGCAAATTCTTGATTCAGAATATAAATTTTTTTCAGTACTCTGAATATCACAAATTTTATTCATTGTATAAAAATCTTTTGTAAAGTCTTGCGAGATAAAATGAATGCGCATGGAACGCACCCAAAGATTACTTTTGTATAGTATCTTGGTATGCGTGTGTTCTTGCGTGTGTTGCATTCCTAGTGACGTCACATCCGCCAGCTGTTTGTTTTGGAATGTTGGCACTCGGTAAGTCAAATGTCACTCAAATAAAACAAAAATGTTTTTCTTTTCTTAATTCTTACCTTACGTAATATGGAAAATTTATAGCTTGTTTATTGAGTAGTTATATCCCAGGTTTGTTTGTTCAGTAAATCGTCTAAGAATCAATTTTGCTACTTGTTCTTTGTGTTCCAGTGATAAATTGTGATATATTTCAGTAAAAAATTCGGGACATAACCATTGTGTTGTGTAATTTTCTGTGACAAACTGACGATAACCTTTGAAGAGGTCAGTGCGATTCGAGTCGGCAGCTCATTATAAATGAAATAAGCTCTGTTTAAGCGCGCAGTAGCAAGACGGCTGACAACTGTTTACAAAATTTACGAACGAAAGAATCGATCGACCGGGCAGTCGCGAACGCAAAATAACTTAATCGACTACGCATTAATGCCTTCGTAGAACAAAATTCTAAGAAGAACGAGCAGCGTCTATAAAATTTTAGTGAATTACCGGAGATTTTGTGTGGTGTCACACCAAGTTTATTCAGTGACGTAATTGAGAGTAGTGCAATCGATTACGCTATTACAATATGTCGGCGCCGATTATTTTGATAAAGCCGTGGAGTGGCGCCGGTGTCAGTTGCTTGTGGCGCGTTCTGACGGTGGGGTCATACGCGTCTCCGAACCAGCCCGTCGTGCCCAGCGTCAGCAGCAGACAGTCCCGCGCCATGTCTACCAAGGCAATCAACATTGATAACCTGAATCCGAATCTCATCAAGCTTGAGTATGCTGTCCGAGGACCACTCGTAGCCCGCGCCGGTGTCATCGAAAATGAACTCAAGCAGGTATGTCTTTGAGTTTACATTCATTTCACTAGTTTTCATAAGTGAAAGTACACACATGTTTGCAATAAATTGATCCAGTTTTCAAGGCCATATTGTGGTTGAAACTCAATTGGTAAGTAACAGTAATCATTGGCCATGAAACATGAAAGACATGCTTAAACCATCAGCAATATTCATGAAACTAATTGTTGAAACACACACTAATTATTCATTTCATTGTGACTCATTTTAACTTTAATGTTTATCTCGTGACAGATCCTAGTCTGTTGGTAAAACAAGTGGTTTAGCTTCATCATTATTAAAAAGTAACTCTATAGGAAAACTCTTTACCACTATTATTCATGAAAACAGTAAACTGACAAATTAAATACAGTATGTAAACTAACTAAAGGCAAACCTTTACACCATGTACTCTACCCATCAACCTGAACAACTTTTACTATGGGAGCAAAACTGTCAGAACAAAAAAAACGATCTACTGTTTCATACTAAACTGCAAGTCAAACTTATGAAACAGATGATTTTTTTTTTGTTCTGACTGATTTGCTCCCATTGTAGAAGTTGTTCAGGTTGATGGGTAGAGTACGTGGTTTAAAGGTTTGCCTTTAGTTAGTTTAATAACTGTATAAATCTTTAATTTATAGTATAATCTAGTGTTCTGTGGCTAAATATGGTTTAATACAATAGTTTATAATAGATGATTCTATACCGGCTCAGTAGTAGTTGGTAGGGAAATAGAATGTGAAGATGAAGGTTGTAACTTTAGATACACAACAGGCAAATATAATACAATATAATAGCCAGCCAACAACATGACAAAAATCTTGACTGCGTAGTACAACATTTTTAGCCGAAAGCGCTACTGTGCACACCCCTCACCCGCTCCCCATCGGTCAAGTCATTTGGTCCACCTAAAATAAAAACCATTGACCTATGAAAAATCTCTAGTGCAATAACATTTTTTTGCCTTCATTTCGATAAAAAATATATCAAATGTTGCTACTTGAGATTTTAAAGATAGCTGGTACTTAGAAATGAACGAGATAATCTGTGTGATAAATGATAATGTCCAATATCTAAAACATACCTATTAAAGAAACTAAAGTATACCTACTTCATTTCCTCTTGGATGTGTAGTGTGGATTATATATTTCTTTGTGAAAAAGAAAATATGACACAACACACTACACGCCTGCGTAGTGGTGTGTGGCAGTAAGGAATGTAGTCTATGGAGACCCTCTCATGCTTATAATTATATAAGAGGACGCCTGTGACCTGCAATGTGACAAAGTGCAATGTGTTCTATTTTCTGGTTGCATCTTGTCTACAGTGAGACCTTCTGACAAGGTGGTACAGACAATAAAACACCGTTGACTATTTATATGTGGACTGGTTACCTGTGTAATTCTACTAACAAACATTTCTGCCACTTTTTGCGGGGGGCGAGGTAACATGAAATCCACAATTTGATTCCCCATAACTTTAGATTCTAATTTTGAATGTTAAAAATCATGAAAAGTAGTCTAGTGTGAACCCCAAATGTTCTAAGTTCGAAGTTATTTTTTGATTTTGCAATTATAAGCTGTCTCGTTAGTGATAAGGTGTAAAATTGAATGTAAATGCACAAGATCAATTGTGCTTATACCGTGGCAGAGGGGAAATGCTACCAATGCAAGGCTAGTCCTTATAATAATTAGTCAAAGTAAAACACCAAAAAGTTTATACAGGATCATTCTTAATTTATGCTAACAGTTTCTTAAGGGGATGATCAGACCATTAAACTGAAAAACATTCTCTAAGCGATATAGACATATAAATAACAAAAAATAACTGTTATCCTGCTTGACCTAAAATGTACTAGACAGCATATTTTTCTTCTTATCTACTTAAGTTTTATTGTCCTGTTAAACATCATTGGAATATAAGGACAGTCATGTCACATGGACTGTCTGTTCATGCAATTTATTTGTGTAAATTTGTACTAAACGGAAGATTCCTGTTAAACAAACATGATTAGTATCTTGTTTAGTATTATTTAGCGTTGGCTAAAACAAACCATCTTTTATCATAATTAGAGTTCACTTATATGTCAACTGTAAATGAATTGTGGTCATAATTCATGAACCTTGCTCGAGAGTAAAGTTCTTGTCACTTGTTATTGATTAAATACTATTTTATTGAGTCATTTGTCATCATTTTATATATCATACAGGGTCCTACTTAATATGCTGACAGTTTTTTAAGAGGATGATCAGACCATCAAACTGAACAACTTTCTCTATGGGACCAATGTCGAAATCACGAAAAAAGTGATCAGCTGTCCCATACAATTGGCCCTATATACAGTTGCATTACTTTAAGGGGTGATGGTACCGATGATACTGAACAACTTTCCCTAAGAAAGCTATACCTAGGAAAATTGCAATAAAATTTTCGACTTTTCATACAAGCGTTGGATCAGCAGATTGCATTTAGTATGGAAAGTCAACATTTTTTTTTTGCGAATTTCCTTTAGGTTTCTTAGGGGAAGTTGTTCAGTATCATGGGTACAATCACCCCTTAAAGTAATGCAACTGTTTACCCTAATACCTTGTATTTTATAAATGTGGGCTTCTTGGTGGCGCGCTGCGGAGAGCTATGGATCCTCATGAATAACTTATGTACATATTACTGTCTGCTCTCAAACTGTGAAGGAAAACATTGTGAGGAAACCTGCATATGCTGAAGAAGAAATTCTGATGTGTATTGTCTACCAATCCGTGCCCATACATCCTCCCTGAAGGCAGGCCTGTGCCCTGCAGTGGGATGTATAGGCTGATGATGATGTTGATATATGAATGAATGCCCTTGCCATACAGAGGTCACAGAGGATATGACTAAGATTCATAGATGGACATATCATCAAAATTATTTGCGGTTTGTTGGTGTGTTATAAATAATCTTCCATTCATAGGCTTACAGTACAGAACACACTGTTGTCCCGTGTGTTTCGGACGAGGCGATTAAGGGATAAGGATTTTTGCAGTTTTTACCTACTGTCAGATATTTAAATATGGTAAATGTAAATCTTTGTATTATTGCACTCTTAAAAAGTTCACAAGGTAACAAGCCGTGGTGGTCCAGTGGCGAGTAACCTTGCCTGCCGTGCAGGAGGCGATGGTTCGATCCCCGTCCAGGCCGACTCGTACCAATGAGTTTTTCGGAATTTATGTATAATTTGTAACACCATTGGCTTTTCGGTGAAGGAAAACATCGTAAGGAAACCGGCGTGCTTCAATTTCGAGGCATGTATTGTACCCACTGTCCATTACAAGTGGCGACGGGCTCACTCCCCGTCACACTGGACAGAGTTTCGGTACTGGTGAAACGTGGATGTTCTGTGGTTTCAGAATATCTCTGACTACCCCCTCGGGAACATAGTCGTGATCATATGCTATGCTATGCTAAAAAGTTCAACTTAAAAGGGAATAAGGTCTTGAGTGCATGTATGTAACTATACATATTTATATTATATTACTTAATAACTTATGTAACTATTACAAAACTTGGCATAATGTCTTATTATAGAATTGTAATCTGAAAATAGGTAATTACCTAAGTCATAATGTACACAATATAGAAGCGTAATATAACAGTATGACTGTGTAGATATCATATGTGAAACTATTTTTGGCTCATATTCAGTTTACCTAGCTTGTGCTAAGCCAAGGTTTTTTTCTATGGTGACATGGAAATTTATTAACGACTATCAGAAATAGGTTTTGTAATTTTTACGACTTCCTTATTAACTATCATACATAAACTCACGACCATAATCCCTTTGGGAGCGGTCGGAAACTTCGTTACAGTTACGATCTATCTTTTAAAGCCAAAACCTTAGCCATATACAAGGTGTTACAAAAGTAAAACAAACATTTAAATTTTTTAAGGGGATTGTTAAGACCATCAAACTGAACAACTGTGGGACCAACAAAGAAATCGCGAAAAAAAAAATTCTGCTATCCCATACATTTAGCTCGAGTAGATTTGTAGTTTAGTGTGGGACATCCGATTTTTGATATTGGTCCCATAGTGAAAGTTGTTCAGTTTGATGGTCTAACTAAACCATCTTAAATGTTTATTTGTATTTTTGTAACACATTGTAGAAAATTTCAGGATGGAATTTATTATAGGGTCCTCGTTAAATATGCTGACACTCTTTTAAGGGGATGATCAGACCGTCAAACTGAACAACTTTTTTTATGGCACCTACATCGAAATTGCGAAAAAAATTTGCCTTTCCTTACTAAACTGCAAACTCGAACCAAATATATGGGACAGCTGATTTTGTTTTGTGATTTCGATGTTGCTCTCATAGAGAAAGTTGTTCAGTTTGACGGTCTGATTGTCCCCTTAAAAAGTGTCAGGATATTAAGAAGGACTCTGTATACTATTATTTGGTTAACAGGCCTTGTTTATTTATTGACAAATAGCTACTGTGACTTTGAGATCTATTGTAGCTCACCCTTGACCTAAAACTGCCACCGTGGTCTAATGCTTAAGAGCATTGGGCTCTTGACACGGAGGTCGTGGGTTCGATTCCTATGGGGGACACCTAGTGATATGTCACTTTGTGCATTTTTCCCCAGTTGGCTAGGACATTGCAGGCTGAATCACCTTATTGTCTGAAAAGAAAGATGATTCCGTGCTTTCGATGGCACGTTAAGCCGTGGGTCCCGGCTACTATCTCTGGTGTAGTCTGTGGTAGTCGTTATATAAAAACCACGTCAGAGGCCGTAAGGCGTTCTGAAAAACCTCTGACACCACGGCGTGCTACCCACACAAGAAGATGAACCATATTATGCCTTTGGAAAGGGGATCCCTAATATGTGTAGGTGTTACTATGCATCTACCTAGATGTGAATGAGCAATTCGCATTCGAAGAGTCTCAATTAGTGATAGGTGGCTAGCCTTTCGTCCACAAAATCATTGCATAAGAAAGCCTACATCTGTTAGTTGCCTCCTACAATAACCACCAGTCTATTCTATACCGTCTCAAGCCTCCACGCTACATTTTTACTGAAACTTTACCACTTTCATGAAGAGTAAAGTTTTGAATTATAAAACGTGTTAATGAATTAACGCAAAACTAGAAAGTAGTTTGTTTAGAATCGAGAGCAGAATCGAATTATCATGGTTTCAACATAGGTAATTTTTTTCAAAATATTAAATAATTTGTTTGTAAATTTAAAATTTACTAAACTCGATCTCAACCAACCGCTCGGGCACTCTCACCCTACTTACTACCAAAACAAGATTCTTAAAATGTATCCATGAGCACGTTAGCGCTATCATTCATTGCTGAAATGATAACAAATCATTTTTGCCTCAATACTTAACATGCGAATAACTTTAAATTTTAACTATCAAAATAATGAAATTATTGTTTCAATAAATTTTCTTATAAATCAGTTGGGGTGTATGAGGTTTTGCGCTTATTCATTAACACGTTGTATATTGTCATCATGTCTAGAAGTGTCCTGGAATGTGTTTACTTTTATCACAAGATCTGTTTAATGTCTAAAGTCTAGTTATCATAATTGCCGTATAGCTACAGATAAACTCATTTGATATTCCTCTTATCTTATACTAAAATATACTTAGCTGGATTATATATAGCGAATTGTTGTACTGATAAAAATCGTGGCGTTCTTTCTTTCATAGTAAGGGGTGGATAATCCTTTTAACCGTTTTCTCATGAAAATGTGTAAAATTTAATTAATAAATATCTTGGAATATTGTCACACAGATTTTCTAACTCCCCGATTGAAATACCGGTGTATAGGCCAGACTATACTCCATTCAAAATAGCAACGAAATTTTAAGGCTATTTTGAATTACAGAAACAGAGATTTGAAACACTTCCTCTCACTTATTCTTAGAACAGCTTTAGTAAAGTCCAAGATATGTCGGATAGTATATGTATCCAATAAATTAATTACATTTGGTTATCAGAATTGGCCAGAAAGCGAAATAGGAATCGGAAAATCTCGTCGTCCTAATTTGGAATGAAGTATAGTATTCGATGACCAGATAGTGACATAAATACAAATATCGATGACTTGGGTACAAATATTATTCGTATTCGCTGGCCAGAGCATAACCAAGACATGTGGTTGGAGGATTAAAGGGAGGCCTTTGCCCAGCAGTGGTAGGAAGTAGGTTTAAAAAATCTCCATACAAATATTTGCCCCTCCTTGCGGGATTCTATTGAGCTGTCTTTTGGACCAATTTTAATTATTCTTTCACAGGTGTAATCTTTATAATTTATACAGGGTGTAAAGTTAAATACGTTACATAGCAGCAGCATTTTTTTTTCGAAATTTCAGTGATGGTTCCGTAGTGAAAGTTGATTGTCAGAAGCACCCTTTTAAGTATGTAACACATTCCATTTAACACCCTGTATACAAATTAAGCTAATCTTATCTGATGGATGAGATGTAAAGAATTGACTAGGTACTAAATGGGTTCATGTCGAACAATGATTAGAATATGAAACTGTTGATTGCAGGGCGTCAAGAAGCCGTTCACGAAGGTCATCAGGGCCAACATCGGAGATGCACACGCCATGGGACAGAAACCCATCACCTTCATCAGACAGGTACTTCATTAGCTACGAGATTGTGGTGAACTGACTATTTCACGTGTAGTTGTCTATTGACTGTTGTTGAGTACAAAAGTCTGGGACAATCAGCAAGCTTCTAATGCTGATCGGCAGATCTCTTCACCATTGCATGATAAATTCCATGACACGCCATCGACTCAACACAAAAATATACAAGGTGTAACAAGAAATCCTACTAATGTAGTGGTTTGATAAGGCCGCCTTTTGTACCATTCTTGTTCGTGTATATTGTTGTTGATTGTTGTGTATTTTGGTTTGCAAATAAAGAATATTTAATGTATCTTACCATCAAACTGAACAACTGTCACTATAGAGGCAACATCGAAAATATTTTTAAAAATCAGCTGTTCCATACACTTAAGTCGAGCCAGTATGTAAGAAACAACAGATTTTTATTTTTGACTTTGGCTCCATAATAAAAGCTGTTCAGTTTGATGGTCTAACTAAATCACCTCTTTAATATTACGAAGGTGTCTAGCACCCTGCATATGCATATGCATATACTTTGGGTGGTCTTACTTTTAAGTATGTATGTACATTTTATAATACTACTTGCTGTGCGCCGAAGGAAGGAAAATAAGGTGAGGAAACTGGTATGAGCTCGTAGAAAGAATTACTAGAAAATACACTAAATATTAATAGTCACGAAAACGAGACAGGCTTATGCGCTAATGGCATTGAGTGAGCAAGAGAAAATCTATATTGTCTGTTCCTTTCTGCGTATTTTTGGTGACTAGGTTGAAATTGCATACAAAATCTTGCAACAAACGGCCGGTTGCACGAACGTTCATTAAAGTTAATCCTCCATTAAATCTCTTGCTGTCAATTTTTTGTCTAGCAAGAGATTTAATGGAGGATTAACTTTAATGAACGTACGTGCAACTGACTGTTAGTCAGTCAAAGGTACGATGTTTCATACATTTTTGTCATATCTCTACCCCTTTCCGCTGTCAGCGAATCTATACAATACTCAATCAACGTATGCGTTGAAGAAGAAATTGTCGAGTTGGCTGACTGATTTTGTGTCAGGTGCTGGCTTGCTGCGCGGACCCCAAGCTGATCCAGACCGCGGACTACCCCGAGGATGTTAAGAAGCGCGCCACTGAGTTCCTCAACGGCTGCGGGTGTGTACCTCTAACTTTTGATTAACTAACTTCTCTCCGAAACTTCCGTCCGCGTACCCTATGTGATATTCCAGGATGTAGGGACAAAATTGTA
The DNA here is from genome assembly GCA_963924505.1 of Agonopterix alstromeriana. NCBI lineage: Eukaryota > Metazoa > Arthropoda > Insecta > Lepidoptera > Depressariidae > Agonopterix > Agonopterix alstromeriana. The sequence continues at coordinate 17,115,013 of OZ004673.1, forward strand.
TCGATATCACAGTGGAGGTGGTGAATCCAGAACAAATTTTAAACATTCGTGTTTATGGGTCATTTTTACTCGACTTAAAAATAGCGAGGTCGTCGGTTTACCCGAATGTATGATTTATTCAAAAACTGCAATTATTTCGTGGATGTTCTTAGGTTTCAGAATATCTCTGACTACCCCCTCGGGCAATATAGTCGTGACTCATGACTCGGGAGCATATGCTATGCTATGCTATGCTATGCTATGCTATGCTATGCTATGCTATGCTATGCTATGCTATGCTATGCTATGCTATGCTATGCTATGCTATGCTATGCTATGCATGCTGCAATTATGTTATGATTTTTTAATTACGTATTGTGGAGGAACTACTGTGGAAGGTTCCTCCGGTGAAAAGGGAAGATCTTCCGCCAGGCTAGGTGTGAAGCCTGGGGACCGGCCGTGGTCCAACAGTTCTTAGTTGGACCTTGTATATATATCGAATCTCTGTGATTATTTCTCTTGCGCGATTCATGTCTTGTATACGATTGTGAACCTTATGTGTAGCGGCTAACGGGTTACCAATGTGACGTCGCAAGTTGTCTTTTACGTACACATTTTGCGAGTCCGACCGTAGCGCCATCTGTTAGCTTCGTTGCTATAGCTTGTGGGTGTTGACATCTGTGGCAAGTCCCCACAGTACTCCCCCCTCAGACCGGAGGTCGTTGAGTTGTTCGAAGTGTGCAGTCTTGTATCCATGTAGGTGCAGGGCTCCAGTCAAGTGAGTCTGACGAGCGATGTGCTGCGTGTGTTTGCATCGGTCAGGGAGATCAGGCCTGATGTGATGCGGGCGAGTGACAGGCGTGGAGAAGGCGAGCAGAACTGCCACGTGGAGGTGAGCTCAGACACGTGGGCTGCGGGAGATCCTTCTATACAGACGCTGACTGTCGTTGAGGAAGCTGCAGGCCCAGGAAGCGGTGTGAAGACAGCTGCGATGGACCTGGTGCGGGCTTCGGGTTGATGGCGTGTGACTGCTGCTTGTTTGACCTGGTCGAGGGGTGTGAAGGATTTGTTGATGCTGGTTGCTGCTCTGTGTTAGTGCTGCTCTGCGGTGTTCAGGTTGCGATGTTCTTTGTCGAGGGTCACCACTGTGGAGGAACTACTGTGGAAGGTTCCTCCGGTGAAAAGGGAAGATCTTCCGCCAGGCTAGATGTGAAGCCTGGGGACCGGCCGTGGTCCAACAGTTCTTAGTTGGACCTTGTATATATATCGAATCTCTGTGATTATTTCTCTTGCGCGATTCATGTCTTGTATACGATTGTGAACCTTATGTGTAGCGGCTAACGGGTTACCAATGTGACGTCGCAAGTTGTCTTTTACGTACACATTTTGCGAGTCCGACCGTAGCGCCATCTGTTAGCTTCGTTGCTATAGCTTGTGGGTGTTGACATCTGTGGCAAGTCCCCACAGTATTATCTAAACACCGTAATAATATTTGAAGGGGTGGTTGAGACCATCAAAATGAACAACTTTCACTATGAAGCCAACATTGAGAAAAAATTGTCTGTTTCAAACAAAAATGCAGTTCCTACTTAACTTAAATGTAAGGGACAGCTAATTTTTTAAATTGCATATAGTGAAAGTTGTTCAGTTTAATGTTCTAATTCAAACCACCCCTCTAAATATTTGATTTTGTTCATTTTAGGAAAATTTAAGTTCATTTACAGGATAGGGTATCACATATTCTCTAAAGCGACAACACGTTCCGACGCGGTGGTAGCTTTAAAAAAGATTTGACAAGTGTGCTTCAAGCTCCTATATTGAATAAATTATATTGACAATTTTCAAAGATTTCCACAGATAAATAGCATATTACTAGGATGTATTGTTATACCGTGTATTATGTAATGTAACCGTTTACATTGTGTTGTGTAACCATGTACATAGTGTTATGTAACCGTTTGCAGAGGCAAGTCAGTGGGCGCGTACTCGATGTCGCTCGGCATCGAGCAGGTGCGGCAGCACGTGGCGGAGTACATCGAGCGCCGCGACGGCTTCCCCTCCAACTTTGAGAACATCTGCATCTCGGCCGGCGCCTCCTCGGCCATCAAGAACTGCCTCCAGATGTTCTGCAACGAAATCAACGGAAAACCTTCCGGTTAGTGCATCTCTAAGAGGAAGGGTCTATATTATATCCTATAAGAGCAATTACCCTATAAGACCAATTATTTCTATCAAATTAGTGTTTGAACTCAGAGGAAGGATCTCCATAGAGTCCGCATAAATTTACGATTGTAGTTGGTCTCTTTTGTCTTATGACGTACCTTTAATAGTAGAAGGAGATGGAACTATAGATATTTGTTTATGCGGCTGTCCACTTTTTTTTGAGCTAGTGTGTGTGAAAAGTGATCGTAAACATAAGGCCATATGTCACTTGGTGCCTTTGTCCATACTACTTGACAACACACACTCAAACCTAAACGTCAAAAAAAGTGGACACTTACAATTACAATTGGTATGGCTCTCTAGACTTAAAGAGAGATCCTTCCTCTTCCTCCTATTATACGTTATAGTACGACCAGGAAAATTGATCCGCTCGTCAATCTTCGTTAGCACAGACCAGACCAGAATCTCCGTCAAAACCCAAAGTCTTAGTAATTAAAAATCATTACCTGCATAAACCCTTAAACATTTTCTATTTATTAAAAAACCGGCTAAGTGCGTGTCGGGCCACGCGCGGGGTAGAGTTCCGTATTTGCCGGTCACAATATTTTCTCTTTAAAGCTTAATATTTCGCTAACGGATCCCTAAATCGAAAAATGGTTCTCCGACACCCACAATATTTTTAAAAGACCTGTCCAACGATACCCCACACCATTGGATAGACGAGGGTAAACAAAAAAAAATGTGCAAGATTTTATTCTACCACTGTGTCGGCGTGATTAGTATACCCATGTCAAATTACGGCTTTCTAGTACTAAGCGTCTCTGAGCTAAGCCGCGGACAGATGGACAGACGGACAGACGGACGGACATGGGGAAACTATAAGGGTTCCTTGTTGACTAAGGAACTCTAAATATTGGGGTGTATAAGTGTGAAAGATTGTGTTTATTCGCCATATCTACAAAACACTCGAATAAAACACTAAACGACGATATAAACATATATCATTACTCGTTATCGGCTCCCCAACAAACTTCAGATCACGTGTGATACCGATGTGATATGATAAGAGATCTATTATCACTGGTATTTGTAGGCAGGTGTCGGTAATTGTCACCTCGACTTGTGTACTTAGGTGCGCGCGCGATGCGTTGGAAACCAGTTACCGTTGTTGTGTTAACAAACGAACTAAACATTACTTATACAATATGTTAATGAATAAACGCAAAACTAGAAAGTAGTTTGTTTAGAATGGAATCGAATTATCAAGGAATACATAGGCTATATTTTTTCAAAATAATAAATCATTTGTTTGTTTAATTTAAAATTTACTGATCTCGATGTCAATCCACCGCACGGGCACACTCATCCTACTTACTATTACTACCAAAACAAAAACGCACATTGAGCACGCTAGCGCATTCATTAATTGGCGAAATAATAACAAATCATTTTTGCATGAAAATTTAAAATGCGAATAATTTCAAATTTTAATTAATAAAATAATGAAGTTATTGTTTATGGGTGTTCAAGACTTTATATATTTTTTTATTTCTGTTATAATTTTCGTTGAAAGTACTTACTAAGAGCTGTATCGTTGAATATTTTCAGACTCTGTCCATCAGTATTTTAAAAGAAAGAGAGGGGAGGGCTGTGAGTGTATGATTTTGGGCTACTGTTACCTGTCTTCATGCCAAATTTCTTTTTAATAGGTGCAAAATTATTACCCTCCTTCTGGTACAGTCGGGTAAAAATGAGGATTTAATTGAGGCGGGGCATACAGACAGGCCGAATGGTCGAAAGTTTAAGGGTTTCTTGATTAAATACGGAACCCTAAAAATCCAGTGGTGCTACAAATCGTACATAAAAGTTCCTATAAACTCCTTAGTTTATTTATTAACAAAAACGTACAAAAACTCGTACATCGTAAGGAAACCTGAATTCTTCAATTTCGTGGCTTATACAGTTAGGAATAGTACAGCTGATGTTTTTTTTTCGCTGACTGGCTTGCTCCCATAGTAAAAGTTGTGCAATTTGATGGGTACAGTATGTTGTTTAATGGTTAATGATATTTTTTCTTACACCCTGTATTGTACCCACTGTCCATTATAAATCACCCTCCGTCGCACTAAACAGAGTTTCGGTACTACTAGTGAATCGTGGATGTTCTGAGGTTTCAGAATATTTCTGACTACTCACTCAGGGAATATAGTTGTACGAAGTACGTATATCAATTATCGAGGTCGGTCGATCGATGTTATTTCGCAGCACCATTGAAACAACATTGAACGCGGACATCATGCGACCTGCGATAAAAGTGCACCGTACATAGGGCGCTAACATTACCCTATAAGAGCAATTATATCTATCAAATTAGTGTTTGAACTCAGAGGAAGGATCTCCATAGAGTCCGCATAAATTTACGATTGTAGTTAGTCTCTTTTGTCTTATGACGTACCTTTAATAGTAGAAGGAGATGGAACTATAGATATTTGTTTATGCGGCTATCCACTTTTTTTTGATCTAGTGTGTGTGAAAAGTGACCGTAAACATAAGGCCATATGTCACTTGGTGCCTTTTGTCCATACTACTTGACAACACACACTCAAACCTAAACGTCAAAAAAAGTGGACACTTTACAATTGGTATGGCTCACTCTATTAGGTATAGTCTCTTTGTGTTTGAATATACGTCTATACAACAGCAAGTCTCAGCCGTTACATTCCTGTCGGCCGTATCCGACTTCAGCACTCATAGCATATCGAGCATGAGCATCATAGCAAATCATAAGCATTACCCTCAGCATAGAACACTAGGTTTCACACTAATATCATAGCATATAATCAGAGAGCGTACTAGCTCTCACATTATTCGTGAGCATTTGCTATGCTTACGTACAAATCTGGTAAGGATTCTAATAGCAGTTTCATATCTAAAACTTTTCTATTTTATTACATACCGGCCCATGTCTCACCTGACCACATTCTCCATTCGCGACACTATATATTATTTCAGCGTAGCTCCAACAATAAAATAGTGTTCGACCTTCACAATGTCACATCTGTAATTACCGTATTAACCATACATTGCGGGTTTTATGCCACCTGTAAATATTGTACCGTGTTACAGTGAGCAATGGTTGGTGTTATTTTTATTACGTAAATAAACCGGTTGCTAGTTGTATCTAGGTGAAATCTATTATAGTTTAGATACGCTGTTAGCACGTTAATGAGTTGAGATGTCTTCGTAAAAAAGCGATTTGTTGCGATGATGATTTTTTGGGTTTGAATCGTGAATAGATGGCAATTACCGTTTTTGAATGAATTTAGATCTCTCTCAATTTGAGAGGGATAGAGGCTAGAGCTAGACCACCCTTTTTTTCGTGGGTGTTTTGTGAGGCAACTCAGGGATATGATTTCTTTTTGGGTGAAGAGTCACTTAAGTGACACGTCATTTTTACCATTCGTCCATTTTGTCTGTCTGTCTGTATGCCCTTCGTCAATAACTCGCTCTACTGAATCGAAATTTGGCACAAAGATAAATAATAGTGACCCAAAAACAGAAATAGGGTAATTAAGAAGAATCAATTTTTTTTCTACCGAACAACGAAAAGAGAGTTTGATTTTTTTTGTATTTACAAAAAAAAATTTAAGGTTGTCTTATATTTATAAGCGCGCAAAAACTAATAGCAAATAGCGGCAAGAGATTTTAGGCGTGCGAACGCGGCATTTTAACGAGGAGATTAAAATTGCAGAAATTTAAAAAAACCTGGTTTGGGGGCGCTCCAATCGAATATAACTTTTAATGTCAGTGTTCCAAGTACAAAAAATAGTTCCAATGATTTTCCGCAACATGGCGAGGTTTTTTATTTTCCTGGTCGGGCTTTACACATCGGTAAGATTTATAAACATGGTAATACCACAGCATAACTATACCTATATAGTCTTTACAGTACGGCAACGCTCTTGACGTCCGCGCCGGTGTACTTACGATGTCATGCATGCGCACTCAATGCCCTCATCTTCATTCAGATCTCGGGATGATCCGCGTCGCCCGTTTCCCCGCCAGGCCCCCTCCGTTGCTCTGGGCAAGTACATCCGTTGCCGTACTGTTAGGACTATATAGTTATGCTTTGGTATTACTGTATGTAAGTAAATAGAAACTTTGTGTTTCAGGTGTGATGGTCCCGATCCCGCAGTACCCACTCTACTCAGCGTCCCTTGCTGAATACGGACTAGACCTGGTAGGCCTCGCACATTAAGCTGTTTGTCTCTAATACCTATCGATACTACGCAACACTCTTGAACACTTTTGTACTCTCAGTCTCGAGCAGTATTTCTGTTAGCGAAGGACTAGCCTTCTATTTGACATGTCATTCCATTCTTAAACCTACAATGTGCTAAAAGTGAGCCTCGCGTCAACTTCAGATTTAAAAATATAGTCGGTAGTCGTAGCAAGTGAGATTATGCACATATGGACAAAATAAATCTACGTCGGGAACGGTCGATGCGTCGTTAAAATTCGGCTTCGTTATAGACGCGTTTTGACCATAATCAGGGCTAGCAAAAGAAGCGTCGCGTCGTCTCTCGATATCGGATCGATAGATGGAACCGTTAGCGAGTATGATAGCGAATGTCGTTCGACTCTTGCAGGTGGGATACTACCTGGACGAGGACAAGAACTGGGGCCTCGACGTGGACGAGCTCGAGCGCGCGCTGAGCGAGGCGCAGGCCCGCTGCGCCGTGCGCGCGCTCGTCGTCATCAACCCGGGGAACCCCACCGGCCAGGTGCGTACTGCCTCACCCACACACCCACACCCACACCCACACCCACCCACACACCCTCCTAGAGGAGCTGAGCGAGGCGCAGGCCCGCTGCGCCGTGCGCGCGCTCGTCGTCATCAACCCGGGGAACCCCACCGGCCAGGTGCGTACTGCCTCACCCACACACCCACACCCACACCCACACCCACCCACACACCCTCCTAGAGGAGCTGAGCGAGGCGCAGGCCCGCTGCGCCGTGCGCGCGCTCGTCGTCATCAACCCGGGGAACCCCACCGGCCAGGTGCGTACTGCCTCACCCACACACCCACACCCACACCCACACCCACCCACACACCCTCCTAGAGGAGCTGAGCGAGGCGCAGGCCCGCTGCGCCGTGCGCGCGCTCGTCGTCATCAACCCGGGGAACCCCACCGGCCAGGTGCGTACTGCCTCACCCACACACCCACACCCACACCCACACCCACCCACACACCCTCCTAGAGGAGCTGAGCGAGGCGCAGGCCCGCTGCGCCGTGCGCGCGCTCGTCGTCATCAACCCGGGGAACCCCACCGGCCAGGTGCGTACTGCCTCACCCACACACCCACACCCACACCCACACCCACCCACACACCCTCCTAGAGGAGCTGAGCGAGGCGCAGGCCCGCTGCGCCGTGCGCGCGCTCGTCGTCATCAACCCGGGGAACCCCACCGGCCAGGTGCGTACTGCCTCACCCACACACCCACACCCACACCCACACCCACACCCACCCACACACCCTCCTAGAGGAGCTGAGCGAGGCGCAGGCCCGCTGCGCCGTGCGCGCGCTCGTCGTCATCAACCCGGGGAACCCCACCGGCCAGGTGCGTACTGCCTCACCCACACACCCACACCCACACCCACACCCACACCCACCCACACACCCTCCTAGAGGAGCTGAGCGAGGCGCAGGCCCGCTGCGCCGTGCGCGCGCTCGTCGTCATCAACCCGGGGAACCCCACCGGCCAGGTGCGTACTGCCTCACCCACACACCCACACCCACACCCACACCCACCCACACACCCTCCTAGAGGAGCTGAGCGAGGCGCAGGCCCGCTGCGCCGTGCGCGCGCTCGTCGTCATCAACCCGGGGAACCCCACCGGCCAGGTGCGTACTGCCTCACCCACACACCCACACCCACACCCACACCCACCCACACACCCTCCTAGAGGAGCTGAGCGAGGCGCAGGCCCGCTGCGCCGTGCGCGCGCTCGTCGTCATCAACCCGGGGAACCCCACCGGCCAGGTGCGTACTGCCTCACCCACACACCCACACCCACACCCACACCCACCCACACACCCTCCTAGAGGAGCTGAGCGAGGCGCAGGCCCGCTGCGCCGTGCGCGCGCTCGTCGTCATCAACCCGGGGAACCCCACCGGCCAGGTGCGTACTGCCTCACCCACACACCCACACCCACACCCACACCCACCCACACACCCTCCTAGAGGAGCTGAGCGAGGCGCAGGCCCGCTGCGCCGTGCGCGCGCTCGTCGTCATCAACCCGGGGAACCCCACCGGCCAGGTGCGTACTGCCTCACCCACACACCCACACCCACACCCACACCCACACCCACCCACACACCCTCCTAGAGGAGCTGAGCGAGGCGCAGGCCCGCTGCGCCGTGCGCGCGCTCGTCGTCATCAACCCGGGGAACCCCACCGGCCAGGTGCGTACTGCCTCACCCACACACCCACACCCACACCCACACCCACCCACACCCACACACCCACACCCACATCCACTCCCACACCCACCCACACACACACCCTCCTAGAGGAGCTGAGCGAGAAGAGAAGCTCCTTAGAGAAGATTCTCGCACATAACACGTGAGCACGTCGTACTCATAGTGATATTGTATAGCCGCTGGTCGGACTTTCGATTAATCGCGTTCGGCATCGAACGCAATATTAATATCGACGTCTTGATACCTCTTCTTTCAAAGTAGATTAATGAGTGGTTGTTGCACTGGCACTTGGCAGGTACTCTCGCGGGACAACATCGAGGCGATCCTCGGGTTCGCGCACAAGCACAAGCTGTTCGTGTTCGCGGACGAGGTCTACCAGGACAACGTCTACGCTAAGGGCAGCAAGTTCCACTCCTTCAAGAAGGTACGCCACGTTGCATTATCATACTCTTGACATTTTATACATGGTGTAACAAAACACCCTAGTAATATAGGGGTGGTATAGACCATCAAACTGAACTACTTTCACTATGGAGCCAACAACAAGATAAAAAAAAACTAAAGTTTTGTAATTTCAAATATTACTGATTATAAACATGTTACAGTCATGTTGTGCTATTTCAACCCAAGGCGTCCCCGTCCATTAAGTCGGAAAAGGTTGAAGAATTTCGTTTTCTGCACTTTCCCGGTTTGGAAGATTGCGGGTTCAAGTCCCGCCTGAGACAGGAATTTTCAATCTTTAATTTGATTTAAATTATTGTAGTCTCCAGGTAGCTCTATTTTGAGCGTCTTGTTAACTTACGTTTAAGTTTTTCATGTCCTTATGGATAGTTGTCAAACACGAAGTTACAGGTTTTCCTCGTTGTTGGCAAGGCTTCACTTCCATACAACATCTGCTTTGTATACTTTGCTCTTTGTCCTCAATGGCATTTTAGTATCACACAAGACTCCAGTGAGTGACCGCCATTTACACCACGCTGCTGATACTCTGTGACCGATGTCAATCTCGATTGTTTCTTCTTCAGATATTACAGATCACAGGTGTTTGAATGAATTAGCTCGCGGAAGTTTAGCGTTGTCGATAGTTAGATGGTCATTGGCCACGGTGGCTTTGGGAGAGCAAAAATCGCAGATGATGTACTCTACTAGGGATTCTGTCGACATATTCAGCCTTATTTCGACTCCTGAATGTCTTGTTGGTTGTTTGAAATAACCACGTCGTTGCCATACAAGATGTTCTAAGGAATGGGTTTTTGTATTTTGACTGTTAGATAATTCATAACGATATTAAATAATAGGGGGCTAAGTGCACTGCCTTGATGAACGCCTACATTGATTTTGAAATTTTTGGGTAATCCGCTAGTTCAGCTCATTCGTGTTTTGACATTCGTACAAATGTCGATTATGAGGTTGATGTAGTATTTTGGAATTTTGTGAGGCCCAAGGGCATGCCATTTTATGAACCTATGTACTTGGTCGAACGCTTTTTCTTGGTCAACAAAAACGAATCACAATTTGTTTTTGTTCTGACGTGCCTTTTTACCAAGCCTGACATGACAGCACAAATAGCATCCGTGTTGCTCCTGCTCGGTGTAAATTCAAACTCGTTGCCGGTCAGGGTCACCAGGTTTCGAAGGCGTTTATTTATGACTATCCTTGATTTTGAAGATGGGCGAGATGTAAGTTTGATGCCTGTACAATTTTTGTATTCGAGAACCCTTACGTTGATAGAAGGGCGCTACTTCTCCAAGAGTGTGGCATTGTTTAACTTTGTATCATGTTATTCGATAATTTTGGGAGTCACACTTCGCCATCAGCTTTCAATATTTCCTTAGTTCAGGTATTCGGTCAGGGCCCGTGGCTCGTTCCTTTTCATTGCAGCTTTTTTCAAATCACAATACATCGCTACTTCAGTCAGCTTTAGAGAAATCTGATTCCCTTATCTTAAAGCGCGAGGGGGTTCGATTTCTCAGATGCCAACATGAACTCAGATTCAGTAGGACGTATAATGTGTTCAGGTGCTGATGGAGATGGGCCCGAAGTACTCTAACCAGGAGCTGGCGTCTTACATGTCGGTGTCTAAGGGGTACATGGGGGAGTGCGGGCTGCGCGGGGGCTGGATGGAGCTGGTGGGCATCGTGCCGGAGGTGCAGGCTCACCTCTACAAGACCATCAGCGCCATGCTGTGCCCCACCGTGCTCGGCCAGGCCACCGTCGACTGTGTCGTGAGTATATACTGCATTGTGTATAGTGTGTAGTGTATAGTGTGGGGAGCTGGCTACAGCTGCACCTCTACAAGACCAGCGCCATGATATGCCCCACTGTAGAAGGTACCTACCTACTTTACATTGTGGAAAGATGAGATGGGGCACAACGGTCAGCTACCAGAAGCATTATAGCTACAAGAAAACGTTCTTAGGAGACTAAACCTAACTTTTGGAGTATTTTTTTCCGCATTAATAGATTTTGAACATAAGTCTCTATGGGGTCAACCGAGGTCGAGGTATTAGAACTCTCAGAAAATGCAAAATAAAATTCCTATACGTTTAGTAGGGTAATCACATAATCTACTAGTATGAATTTGTAAACACTTCACATTTTTACTGGTGGTTCGGTCAGACTATCAAACTGAACAACTTTTACTATGGGAGCAAACCTGAAATCGCAAAAAATACGGTTACTGTATTCTGTCCTGATATGGTACGTAACATACGACGAAAATAATACCCAACCTCAGATCGATACTCTATGGCGTTATGTATCTCAGTTTTATACAGGCCAGTAAACATCCATAGGAAACTTGCTCAAGTATATTTCGTTATTCTGTTATTCACATATGTGATTCCGAAATATAATAGTTATTTGTTATACCAGAGTGCAAAGTTGCTTTTTAACCGCGTGCTCAATTTCGGTGACCGAGCAAGCGAAGGATTCCAAAACTTAGAATCCTGAGCGTTAGCGAGGGAATCAAAAGAGCGCGAGGTAAAAATCTTTGCACTCGAGTGCAACTCGTAACTTTTCATCCCACCTCAGCGAGGAAATGAATAAATAAAAAAAAACGTATTTTAAATTGGGCACCATGGAGGGAGAAGTAAATAGGTTTAATGATGTTTTGAAATCACAAACTTAGTGCACACGATGTTCTAAATTCATCGTGTGATGTTCTAAATTCAATTTACTTTATCCTCTAGCGGATAAAAACGGCTTTTGCACTCAGATATCGAAAAGCAAAAATACTCTTTCCGAGATGGGGGGATGAAAAATATTTATATTAAATTATTAAATATTCGTTTCAAACCCTTGCGTACCGACCCTGTATAAAACAGAAATACACTCCGCCGTTAAAAGAAACTAAAGTATAATTAAATTAATTAATGTTTGTTAGGCGAAGCCTCCGGTAGAAGGGGAGCCTTCGTACGAGCTGTGGAAGAAGGAGAAGGAAGCTGTGCTGAGCTCTCTGAAGCATAGGGCCGGTATGGTCGTGAGCACCTTCAACAAGATGGAGGGCTTCAAGTGCAACGAGGTCCAGGTGAGTGCCGGTGATGACTGATGATGCACTGGGGTCGATATCTCCTCTACCTCTCTGGATGTGAAGTGTCAAACCCCCTGAGGAAGTCAAGAGCGTGAGATCCTTGAATTTCGTAAAACTTTTTCCTTGAGAACAAAAGATCTTTAAAGACCTGAAAACCGATTTAAAGTCTGACGCACTTTAGCAGTATTAACTTTTACACGGTGGTACAAAAACGCAAATAAACATTTAAGGGGGTGACTATCAAATTGAACACCTTTCACTACGGGACCAATATCGAAATCGCGAAAAGAAATCTGATGTTCCCTACTAAACTACAAATCTACTCGAGCTGGGACAGCTGATTTTTTTTCGATGTTGGTCCCATAGTGAAAGTTGTTCAGTTTGATGGTCTAAACATGCGTTTTCTACTGGTTCTCTTTTCTGTGGACGCACTTAATAATTTCCCGCGTATCGGTCTGCTTTTGTCTTTAACTATTTATATGTGGACTGGTTACGCGTGTAATTCTACTAACAAACATTTCTGCCACTTTTTGCGGGGGGCGAGGTAACATGAAATCCGCAACTTTGGATTTTATTCCCCATAACTTTAGATTCTAATTTTGAATGTTAAAAATCATGAAAAGTAGTCTCGTGTGAACCCCAAACGTTCTAAGTTCGAAGTTATTATTTCGCAATTATAGGCTGTCTCGTTTAGTGATAAGGTGTAAAATTGAATGTAAATGCACAAGATAAATTGTGCTTATACCGTGGCAGAGGGGAAATGCTACCGCAAGGCTAGTCCTTATAATACATAAGTATTCGTAGCGGGAACCGGGTGTTATAGATCAGTGACTCAGACAGGCGCGTGTGTGTCCGCAGGGCGCCATGTACGCGTTCCCCAACTTCAAGTTGCCCGCGAAGGCGATAGAGAGGGCGAAGGCCAACAACCAGCAGCCAGACGTCTACTACGCCTTCCAGCTCCTCGAGCAGACCGGTGAGTTTATCACTTTACTTATAAAAAAAAAGAAGTTTAAAAAAAATAATCTTAACTATTATAAAACTGTAACAGAAGTGTGTCTGTATATTGATGATATTTACATGAAAAAGATTACGTTATGGTTTTTAGGTATCCCGGACTCCAAATCAACCTTTTTTAGAATTTTTGTCTGTCTGTCTGTTTTTTTGTTTGTATGTTTGTAATAGCATCACGCAAAAACTACTGAACTTATTTTGATGAAACTTTTTTTGTTCGATAGCTTATGATCTGATTTAAGATCTGGTATATAATTTGTGCGAACGAAGTCGCGGGTAAACTCTAGTAAATAAATAATACCAGTTTCATTCTATACACAAGGACATTCTATACGCATCTACGCGCTGTTAACGGGGCCACAAGAGTGTACTTGATTGTTTTACATTACTGCTTAGGGACCGAGGACATTTGAAAAGGCTCAAACGTCAGCGGCAATGTATGACAGCCAAGCACAACTGAGGCATACTAAGGTGACATTAGAGATATGTGTGATTTTTGGGTTTTGTTATTGTATGACGTGGTGTGTCCATGTGTATAAAATGTCATTGAATATAAGTAATTAATATTTGAAATAGTTGCGAACGTTAAAGACATCTGATATATTATACTCTACTTTTAATTTCCGCTGTGCTTCAGAAGGCACGTTAAGCAATTAGTCCCGGATATTTCCGCTAGATGACGGTGTAGCTAACTATCCGTAAAGCTGGATCAGAAACGTAAGAAAATTATCTGACAGCAGGTTGACCACTATCTTGCCTCGATCCGGAATAGACCCGCGTGGTGGAGTGTGCGACCTTTCGAGCCTTTGACCTAAAGTGGAATCCTACAGGCTAAAATTTACTAAGACTAATTTTATTGTGTTTTATACATACCATATAAAGTTACTATACTAGGAAATAGGAATAGAGAAAATGACGGCTGATAGAGCGAGATGTACCTAGCGGCACCACACTGTATAACAGAAAGAGATGCGTGACGCGAGGCTTTAGAACCGTTTTTGGGAATATCGTTTTTGTCAACATGATGAAAATTCGAGCTCTGTGAATAATTGTGAATCTAACGTGAAATAGCAGATTTTTTAAAAAATTATTTAACACTATTTCACAAAATTATCCATGATTTCCCGTTGGATTCACAGAGCTCGAATTTTCACCATGGTTTCATTTGACAACTTATGTCAGTTCCTCTATTCCGTAAGGTATAATAACTTTATGACATATACACATCACACATACTGTATGGGCCAGCGATAGAAATTATTAATTTGAATAATTCGAATACTTAAAAACAAAATAATAATTTAATTGATTAATTATTAATATTCATATACAACATGTTAATGAATAAGCGCAAAACCTCATACACCCCAACTGATTTATAACAAAGTAATTAGATTGAAACAATAATTTCATTATTTTGATAGTTAAAATTTAAAGTTATTCGCATTTTAAGTTTTGAGGCAAAAATGATTTGTTATCATTTCAGCAATGAATGAAAGCGCTAAAGTGCTCGTGAATACATTTTAAGAATCTTGTTTTGGTAGTAAGTAGGGTAACTGTGCTCGTGCGGTGGGTTGAGATCGAGTTCAGTAAATATTAAATTTTAAAAACAAATGATTTAATATTTTGAAATAAATTACCTATGTTGAAAACATGATAATTGGATTCTGCTCTCGATTCTAAACACACTACTTTCTAGTTTTGCGTTAATTCATTAACACGTTGTATAATGCACCTAACTATTTTGAGTATTTCTATAATTGTTAATGTTTTGAGCACGTGTTTATTTGGAGACCAACGAGCGATCATTTCCTATCGGCTGATTATTTGTGTCGGCCTGTAAATACGCGTACTTTATTGAACTTCGTTGTAAGCTCTGTACTGTGAAAATCGAAATAAAAGAACTTTCAATACCATATCAGTTTATATGATGAACCTTCAAGACCTGAAACACCCTACTCTCACCAAACCTGATCAATAGAAGAAAGAATCGATCCGTATCTCCACAACTCGGCAAATATTGTCGTATTGAGACAAGATATTTATCCACCACGTTTGCAAGAAAGCACGACCAATCATCAGCAACCTGTCAATGGTTTCGAAGAAAACTGGGATTACAGGAAGCAAACGTAAACATCCGACAAGACCAAATAAAACATTTCTAATCTTAGAGTTTATTGAAGTATAGCACAAAATGCAGGAAAATCGATTGCGCTTGTATGGACACATGTGTCAAAGCAAAAATCATATGACCAGACAGGTGATGGCCATAGAAGAGGGACCACCTGGACGTGAACCGTCTCATTCGAAGGTGGGCTTACCGCCAGAGATGGCAAAAAACCGTCAAGAGTGACGAAATAATATCAGGAGGGCTGTCCCTAAATAACAACAAGCCATAATAACAAGCCAGAGGATTGATTGATTGATTATACATAAGTTATGTTCAGTCTACAGTTCTACACTAACATCCGAATTTGGTAACGTAACGTTATTTGAAAGACATACACGTAGTTGCAGAAAAGCTAATTTAAGTTAATCCTCAATTAAATCTCTTGCTAACTTGTACTACTTCAACAAGACTGTACAGTTAACTGTACAAAGGTTATTGTATTTACATTGCTGGCGTTAGCAATTTAGAGTTAACATTATTTAATCAGTTCAAAAAACGCACTCCAGCAGCGGTCGTTTCCTTCAAACATTACTCCGCAAACACGATCTATCATCAACTTAGCATCATCTTAGCATATAACTATAGAACCCCTACAAAGACAAAAAGTGACAGCAAGAAGTTTAATGGAGGATTAGCTTTAATGAGCGTTTCTGCTACTGAGTGTTAATCTGGATATGAATATTAAGTATTTTGTTGATGGTTCTTTTACATTCGTATAGTTTTTCGTACTTAAACTTACGTTAAACGTTAAACTTAATTTGAATATTTAGATGATTGTCAAACAGCTGTTCCGTTTTTGATTAAATTTGAATTCACTGCAGGCTGTTTTGTAATATCATTAGTAGTTTCGATTGTTTATAATGTAGAGTAGAATTATAATGTAATTTGATTAATTTATTGTTAGAATGTATTTATCTAGCTATTTTAAGTATTTTACTATAATTGTTGACATTTTGAACACGTGTTTATGTGGCGACCTCAGAGGAAGGATCTCCATAGAGTCCGCATAAATTTACGATTGTAGTTAGTCTCTTTTGTCTTATGACGTCCCTTTAATAGTAGAAGGAGATGGAACTATAGATATTTGTTTATGCGGCTGTCCACTTTTTTTGAGCTAGTGTGTGTGAAAAGTGACCGTAAACATAAGGCCATATGTCACTTGGTGCCTTTTGTCCATACTACTTGACACCACACACTTAAACCTAAACGTCAAAAAAAGTGGACACTTTACAACTGGTATGGCTCACTCTATTAGGTATAATCTCTTTGGTGGCGACCTATGTGGTGGTTATGTGTGGGTTTTGCCCCCACTATTTCCTACCACATAGTTGTATGTACCGGCTTGTAAATACGCGTACTTGATTGTACTAGAGTCATTCCGTTGTTGTAAGCATTTGTCCTGTGATCGTATAAGAAATAAATATTATATTTATATGTATAATTCAGCTGTAATTCATGCAATAAATTATTTGATTTCTACAAACTTGTCATTCCAACCAAGTTTAATAACCTTATATATTATAACACTTTATTGTACACACAGATAATTCAAATAGTCAATAAACCTTCAAAACCTGGAACACTATCCTCGCCAACCCTAATTTATGTTGAAACAATTTATGTTGTTACAAAACATAAAATATATAGTGTCCTTCTTTATATGCTGTCATTTTTTAAGGGGATGATCAGACCGTCAAACTGAACAACTTTCTCTAAGGTACCAACAACGAAATCGCAAAAAAAATCAGCTGTTTCATACAAAACTGCAAACATACTCGAGCCATATTTCGATGAAATATATTATAGAGAAATTTGCCCATAGAGAAAGTTGTGCAGTTTGATGGTCTGATCATCCTCTTAAAAACTATCAGCATATTAAGAAGGACTCTATATACTCACGCCTATGTCCCACTGGGGCAGACAGAGACAATATAATACCATATTATTATGCTATCCTCCTGACACCTCTCTCTCGAGAGATATGTATATAGATAGTATCATAGATATTATTATATAAATAAATTAACAGAAATAGTTACAGACATAGTTATGGACCTAGTTATAGACTTGGATAGTAATAACATGCAATAGGCCTACCATGAGTTTACACTGTAGTTTACTACAGTTTTTGTATTGAATTTCGTACAGCGCTCCTAGTGGTAACGTTGAGAACTAATTCTGTCATACAAAATTGACGCCGCAACTATGGTAGTAACGTACAGTGAAAACTCATGGTACGCCTACTGTTGGGTACAAATATTCATATTCACCATACAAATATTTCACCATTGCGGGATTCAAACCCGCTTCCCTTGAATCATCAGGCAGGTTCACTACCAACTGTGCTATCGGGCCGTCAAATTCTAAATATAGCATAATATTCAGAATATGACAATTTCACTAGCAATGCTCAAACTTTATCCACTGTGACAGGAAGTGAGCCCGTCACCACTTTGATGGATAGTAGGCAAAATAAACACCCATTGAATCATGCAGGTTTCCTCTATACAGGGTCCTTCTTAATATGCTGACATTTTTTAAGGGGGTGATCAGACCATCAAACTGAACAACTTTCTCTATGGGACTAATGTCGAAATTGCGAAAAAAAATTTTTTCGCAATTTCGACATTAGTCGTAGTTTTTGCGTGTTGATCGAACAAACAAACAGACGAACAAATATATATGATTTGGAGTCAAGGACACCTAAACATACCCTTTTAGTAAATATCTTCAATGTTCAAACAGTCACACTTTTACAGTTTTATAATAGTGTAATGAACTGTGAAATGAACCAACAAACATAATTAACGTACTGTTTGATCTCTGCAGGTATCTGCGTAGTGCCCGGCAGCGGTTTCGGACAGAAACCCGGGTCATACCACTTCCGCACCACCATCCTACCCCAGGAAGATCTGCTGAAGGAAATGCTCGAAGGCTTCCAGAACTTCCAAGTCAAGTTCCTCGAGGACCACAAGTAGTCACCCCACCGGGGCACGACCGAGCTTAACGTTACCACTGCGCTGTCTAACGAGCACTCACAGGTCACCTAGCCGGGACACGACTGAGCTTAACGTTGCTCCGTGATTTTTAAAGGACTTTGGTCGAACTAAGTTACAGTCGAATAGTCAGTTCGTATTGCGACAGTCACAGAACATCTAATGCACAACTATATAGAATCAGTGTCGTCAAAATATTTAACACATTCGTTACCTATCTTTAAATTCGTTGCTCTGTGTCCACAAAACGCGGATTTGAGTCAGGGTGCACGAATGTGTTAATTGAAAGAGGATTTAGTCATTAACACCACAATCAATTTACTTCTGTATTTACATGTCTTAACGGTTGATTCTCGCATGCATTGGACAGTATTTACACCGTGTTGGTAAATAGTTATAAAGCTCGATTTACTACAAAGTTAAAAAACAAGTTCGAACCAAGTCTCTCATAGTGTAATCGCGGCATTGAATACTTTTGTTAAGCTTTGTATGGGATTAAAATCTGACCAGAAAAATTTAAAAAACCTGTATTGCTAAAGTTTCCGATTATATCGTTTACAAGATCGGTAACGTATTATGACTACTAGACAATTTTTCAATAACATTTTGTTTCTGTGGTCATCATTTCCATTGTTAAATAACAAATTTTTTAGAAGCAGATCCCTATGAACCGTCTAAAACATCAGGCCGATTTGAACCCGATTGAATCGTGTAGTTACACAATCAGAGGTCTGCTTTGGAGACGTTACGATCAATGATAACCTTTAAGGTGGTTGCAGAGTTGTCAATTTCTTACAAAATCTTGACGCGTAATACGCGTAGACGGTACAATTAAAAGTAATATTATATATATGGAAAAAATGTTCAGAAAATCATTTATAGAATAACTACGACGATATAAAGCTTTGAAATTTTCTATGGATAAGTTAAAAGCTTTATATCTGCATAATTATACTATAAATTGCAAATGTTATTTGATACACGGCATCTAGATTTTCTAAACTATTTCACCATATTATATAAAATATTACTGTTATTAATACCGTCTACGCGTATTACGTGTCAAACGTTTATACGAAATTGACAACTCTGCAACCACAATATTTCAAGTATACAAATTAGTTTCAATTATTACCCGCAACATGGCGAGGTGTTTTATTTTTCTAGTCGGGCTTTAAACTTGTGCTGTCTCGTGTACTAGCTCTAACTTATATTATAGTTGTTTAAAATTCAACCCTGTTGTTTTGTTATAGAGTTTAAAACTCGCTTGTTATTTGTTTTAAGGTTGTCTTTATAGTTTTTACAGTTGCCGCAATAATTCATTTCAAATCACACGATCGATGGTATTCAATTTCCAAATAAACTCAAAATATGGCTTACTTCTAAGTTCTACTACAAGTTGACTATTTAGTTTGATAAATAATAACTAAATTTGAGGCCTGTCTCACCACTTCTTAGTAAGTTCCTGTTAGCTTATCCGACAGATATTTTGACATATCTTTCATACAAAATATGTGAAACTATCTGTCGGATAAGCTAACAAGAACTTCTTGTAATCAGAAGTGGTGAAACAAGCCCTTAATAATATATTATTGTTATTAGTGCCTACCTACTACAGGTATAAGTTGTAATGATAATTATTATTGTACATCTGCTGCGGACAAACTGAACTGTTGATTCGGTTTGTTGTTGTAACATCTTTTGGACACAGTTTGGACAATAAGTATTATTATCCTAATGTGACACGGGGTACTCCAAATAATTGTAATTCTGACTTGTCCCCACTTCTCCACAAAAACAATAATATCAATATCATTATTCCCCAGTTGCTTGCTAATTTACCCCAGTTCCAATTGTCCTCTAGTTGCAATTGTACTCTAGTTGCAATTGTACTCTAGTTGCAATTGTACTCTAGTTGCAATTGTACTCTAGTTGCAATTGTACTCTAGTTGCAATTGTACTCTAGTTGCAATTGTACTCTAGTTGCAATTGTACTCTAGTTGCAATTGTACTCTAGTTGCAATTGTACTCTAGTTGCAATTGTACTCTAGTTGCAATTGTACTCTAGTTGCAATTGTACTCTAGTTGCAATTGTACTCTAGTTGCAATTGTACTGTAGTAAAATTTGCATCCCAGTTGTAATATAATGTCCCCATGTTGCTACTTTTCTTGAGTTATATATGATACAGTTGTTTGATCCAATAGTTTCAATTGTTCCTTTGTTATACGTGGTTATACTGTCCCCAAGTCGTGAAGGTAGTTTCAAATGTCTCCCCCAGGGTGCATTTGTCAAATAATTATTATTGTTACCAGTTGTAAATTTCCCCCCTGATTGAATTTGCCCAACTTACACTATTCGTTTAAAACTCGTTAGCAGGTAAAAGAGTTATTAGTAATTCAGTGATAGTTGGTAACGGTGGTAAAGAGATATTCAAAATACACTAATGATATTTGTTGCGATAGCTGTAGATCGTCGCTAATTGGCTGTTAATTAGTTTAGTTAGACATAAAATGCATCACTCATGCTGCTATAGAAATTTTATTTTTAGTGCGCTGCACGTCTAGCATGATTTCTCTGCTTGCGCGCGACTGCTTTTTCCCATACTACAAGTCGCGGCAAGCGCGGCTTTCGCTCTCCGAAAAGCGTGGGGAGGGGTTATTTTCTATGCAACGAAGGCGCGTCGCGCGCGTGTTGAGAAATCATACTAGACGCGCTGATCATCGGTCAAGTAAGACTTGCCGTCACGGTGAAGAGATTTGTTAATCGGCAATTGTTGATTGCCCAGGGTGTTGATAATGAAAGCAAATTAGTTACTGAACGTTTGAGATACAACTTTTACATACAGGGTCTTTCTTAATATGCTGACACTTTTTTAAGGGGATGACCAGCCCATCAAACTGAACAACTTTCACTATGAGACCATCAAGGATATCGCGAAAAAAAAAATCTGCTGTCCCATACATTTGGCTCGAGTAGGTTTTCAGTTTTGTATGGGACAGCAGATATTTTTTTCTCGATTTCATTGTTGGTCCCATAGAGAAAGTTATTCAATTTTATGGTCAAAATAAAAAATCTCGAAAAAGTGTCAGCATATTAATTTGGACACTATATGACGTTCGATTCAAATTAATCGCATCGTTTTAAAGAGATCTCAACCCCTACGCGATAATATTTGTCTTCGGTATACGCAAAGCGTCACCGCACAAACCCTTTTTTTTGTGTCATAATTTCTAATCATTTTACTCTTATTCTAAGTTCTATCTTTAAAAATATGTTTTTATTTAATCTGCATTTGTTTATGTCACAGTGACGGATTTATTACATAATAACTTCGATACTAATAAAAACTAGATGCAGAATCTCCTGTAAAATCATAGCAATTTGTTATCCAATTGACAAGTTTACTGTCAATAGTAGAAAAAGTGTGCAGTATTGGCGCAATATAGATCAGTAGGTCTACAATGAGTTTTCACTGTACTTTACTACCGTAGTTTCGTCACCAATTTTGTATTGAATTTCGTACAGCGCCCTTAGTGGTTACGATGAGAACTAATTTCTGATATACGAAATTGGCGACGTAAAAACTCATGGTAGGCCCTCAGAGTGCCCTAACTTTTGATTCTGCCTTTGATTGTGTCTCTAGTTATTTTCATAGTGATTGAAGTATAGTATATAATAATATTACAATGTATTATTTAATAAAATAAACTGTATTTCGGAACTATTCGTTTATTACAAAATATTTTTGAATAAGTAATAGAGTTACTCTGTTTAACAAAGGATGCCTTCATCTGTTGCGTCTCCCTAGGGACTGATGTCTACACCTTCATTGGGCGATTAATTTAAAGCTAAAGCACACTTTGGACACTGTCAGCTGATAGCTGTCATTTCATACAAGTGGTAAAAATTTAAAAGAAGAGTTAAGCATGTGCGATACTGTTGCGTGCGAGCGAGACGGGAATACGCATTTGCTTAAGAGGTAACAACGAAGTAACCAGAGGGGGTGAGGTAAAAAGTCGGTGGGAGGCAGGGAGTGTCCGTACTGTATGTAGTACTAGATACTCTTTCTTATACTGTGGCTAAATCATATAATTAGGTTTTCTTATTAATGTCTATAATTGCCAAAATTTCTTGTTTCACAAACAAGGAACGATTAAAACGTTGGTATAAGAGTGCGGTCAGGTGACTTCCTACTGCAATGCAGTACATCTTTTTTTTACACAGTTTGAACCATAAATATTCTTATTTTTCTTATTCTTATAAGAGATATAATATTTCGTAGGTAATGAACAGTTCCAAATACAGGTATGTCATCACGGTAGCTAATAATAACCGCCACAGGTCCACAATTATTCACTGTTTATTTATAAACAATTGTGATTCGATCAAATAAGACATTTTGGAATGTTTCCAAACCTGGACCAATCCAGGTGTCATTCCTGTAGAATGTTATTATCGAGTTTGTGTGTAAAAAGTCGTTATAAATATTGTTAATTCGAATAAAGTTAGTAATGCTATTTATGTGTTTTATTTTGCCAATAAGCTATTCTTCGAATTCTTTATATGTTGTTAGGACCTAAACCAATATTAAATAGCCAAAGCAAACTAAATCATTTATTGCAACCATGGGTTGTTACATAGTGATTTCAGTGCACACGGACCCTGCTAGAGGGCACTGCAAAACTAACTACAAAAACCATGAAATTTACGGATTTTTTCAGTTTTTCGCATATTCCTCGGAATCTGTAACTCGAATCGAATAGTTTTGTAGGTATAATTCTATTCTGACAAAATTTTCTACAAAACAAGTTGTATGCACTTTCTTCATAGGACTTAACCTTTGAGGGCTACAACATTACCGATTGACCCTGATAATTGACGTACGTGCTTCGTACCTCAACCCAGAACCCGAATCCGATACGTCACCAAGTCTGGTGATATTTTTAATACTAACCGCTTAAACTCAATGAAATTTTGCAGAAACATTCTAGAAACAAATCTCTATGCTTGTATCGTGTCAGATTTTCCTTAAAATGTACAGTTTTAAAGTTACAGTGCCTCAAAGATTTCCATACAAATCATAAAATAATTCTAGCATTGAAACTGTATATTTTAACGGAAATCGGACACGATACAAGCATAGAGATTTATTCCTAGATTGTTTCTGCAAAATTTCATTGAGTTAAATTGGTTAGTATTGAAAATATCACCAGACTTCTTTTGTATGCAGCGCGCATTTACGCATTCGGAATATACTTCTCTTAATAGGTATAATAGCATATTTATAATGTCCACATATCTAGCAATGGGAAAACTATGACCAGTATGACAGGTAGTGAGCCTTTCTCCACTTTACGGCGACAGTAGACAAAATGAACGTCCAGAAATTGAATCATGCAGGTTTCCTCACGTTATTTTCCTTTACCGAAAATCCATTGGTGGGTTAAACATTGGAATGGAAATGGAAACATCGCTAAGAGCAAACAAGGTGCATAAACAAGTAAAATTAATGAATTGTTTGATCCCTGCAGGTATCTGTATAATAGCCGGCAGTGGTTTCAGACAGAAACCCGGCACGTTCCACTTCCGCACCACCATCCTCCCCCAGCCGGCGCTTCTGCAGGAGATGCTCGACATCTTCCAGAAGTTCCACTCCACGTTCACCAAGGAACACTCCTAGTTAGTACACTCCGAGTTTAACGTTACCACTGCGCTGTCTAAAGAGCACTCATAATAGGTCACCTAGCCGGGACCCGACTGAGCTTAACGTTGCGCTGTGATTGTTAGATGACTTGGGTCAAACTAAGTCATAATCGAACGACCAGTCCGTATTGCGACAGTCCCAGAACATTAAAATAAAAAACCGGCCAAGTGCGAGTTAGTGTTCCAATCGTTACACATTATATGGTGCTTTTAGCCTTTAGGCTATGCTTTTATTTAGTCTGCATTTGTTTATATTAAAGGGACAGATTTATTAGATAAACGCTTCGATACTTATAAAAACTAGATGCACAATTTTCTTTAAAATCTTAGCAAATTATTGTCCGAATTGATATGATTTTTACATGCCAGCGAGACATCGCTATACTAAGGTGACAACCATAGGACTGATATTAAGTAGTGTGAGTGCACTTTTGCCACATCTTTTTCGTTGATTGCGTTTGTAATTAAGTATTTATTATTGTGCTAGAATTATAGTACCTACTTATAGGTATGTCATTACGGCAGCTAATGATAATTATGCTAAGGCATGTCCATGGTTGTTCACAGTTCTTTTATACAAATTTTGATTTGATGAAATAAAATACAGTTTGGATTGTAAGGGTGGTCCACTTGACATTCCCTGTAGTACGTTATTGACTAGTTTTTGTATTGTAAATCGTTACCTACAGGTAATTATTGTTAAATCTAATAAAGTTAGTACCTAATGCTATTTTTTGTATTTTATTTTGTCAATAAAATAAGTACCTACTATATCATTATAAATATTTAAGAGCAGGAGTGCGATTTTTGAAACTCATTCGTTGAACTCAGCAGTTGAAAATGTCAAAATTACTATGGAGATATGCATCTTTCGACTGCTCATTTGACTCTCAAAAATCGCACTCCTGAAGTATGATTTTTGAAAGTAAAATCAGCAGTAGAAAGATGCATATCTTCATAGTAATATTGACATTTTCAACTGCTGAGTTCAACGAATGAGTTTCATAAATCGCTGTACAGGAAACTGGAAAAGGTATTGTCTTCAATAGTATTGGTGTCGCCATCTATTGAGACGTAGGCTGCTGACGCATAACACGAACTCCTGTATGTAATAACAGCACAGCTGGGTGTCCTTTAAGTTACATAAGTTTAATAATCATATTTTGAAAATCCATAACAGATATGACATAACGTTAATTTGTCTAGCAATTAAAATATTTAATATGGAAATATATAGCATTATTTGCCATAGTGATGAAAATCCACAATTTAAAAACACAGTACATGAAAATCCATAACTGTACAAAACTCGTTTTCAGACCTTAGATCCAGCTCAATCGGTTAGGTTAGCGAGGAGCGAAGCGACGGGCACGTTAGGTATCTTGCGACCACAGCGCACGAGCCGAACGAGCGCAGCGAGCGTGCCGCGGCAGCGGCAGGCGAGTGCCAGAACCGAATTGCTACTGTTTACCTAGTTCACCCGAAAATATAAGTTTTCTCAACCCTCTGGAAAGGAGGGTTCACCTTCACCTCGCATTTTATAGGTTGCAGAGCGTGTCAAAGAAAGGGACATTCAATACATACTAATTTATTATTAGTGTTAAAATTATGTGTATTTATTTAACGTTTTTTTTAACGTTATTGATATTTACGTTAATCATATTAAAGATATGCGTTTTAAATGTATAAATTTGGATGGATTTTAATGATTATGTGTTTTCAGTGTTAAGGGTTTTCAAAATATGCATTTTCAATTATGGATTCTAATATAGACCCAGCACAGCTACATTAATATTTCAGCCTACTGCTACGTTGCAATATTCGGTATTACACATTTAAACATTTACTACAATCATAAAGGTACATAGGTAATAAAGGTTGCTATGTAAGTAACAAACATCACGCAACACATCTTTGTGAGGCACTACATAAATCAGCTCTTCGACGGGAGTTTCCTAATATCATTCGGTGTTATAAGTTCATCGATGTTTTCGTTTAATTACCAAAGATAATGTAAGAATTCCATCCATATCTACTAGGGGTTTTACCACAGAAATGTTAAACAAATCGTACCTACGTACCGCGTGGTACCTACATCTACATGGTGTATCCGAAAATACCCCATGGATATGGATACCAACCAACGTCGAAATCGCGGAGAAGCCTCGAATCTGATGAGAAGATTAAATAAATTTAAAAAAAGTATCAAACTGCATGCATATGCTCACGACTATATTCCCCGAGGGGGGTAGTCAGAGATATTCTGGACATCAGAACATCCACATTTCACCAGTAGTAACGAAACTCTGTCCAGTGTGACGGGGGGTGAGCCCGTCGCCACTTATAATGAACTTGAAACAAGAAGACTGCTGATACACGAAGTTTTCGGTATCGTAGGGATTTTCGCGCAGGTTGATGACGTAAAAGGCGACTAATCTCGGTTCTCGGCCGCCTCCCACTTTGCCCTCCTAAATAGACACGAATTTGAACTCCATGCATACAATGTCATTGCTCAGGTTCCGTTCCGTTGCACGATTTACGATCTGTACTAAAATTTGATTCCACCTAAATATCAAGGTCAGACTCAGATGACTCAGGTCTAACCAAATATCGCCGACAGATATTTTTAGCAGGTCTAAGATCAACAGGAAAACTAAGGGAATAACCGAATTTTCCTTATACTTACCTACTTATATCTAACTTAAATATCGGTGTCTTGCTGGCGTGATTTTTATAATATCTATCCGATGTGACCTAAATTATATATTATATTATAGATAAGAGCGTATCGCCAACAAACTGTTCTGCAGTTTGGCGAATTTGTATTTTATTTATAGCAGTTGTAAGAATGAAGTTAAATAAATAATTTAAAAAAAAATTATAATTACAAATCAGTGCAATTCTATGCGGAAATATGTAGGTACTGTATCGGTTTTATCCGAGCCGGTTCAAAAGGTTCCTTACCCATTATACAACAGTTAAATATTACAGGGTTGCGTGAGACTATCAAACTGATCAACTGTTACAGTATAGCCAGCATCGAATTTCCATAGAAAACGTCCACGGCTACTCTACCCAAATGTATGGAACAATAGATTTTTATTTCGCGACTTCAATGTTGGCTCAACAGTGAAAGTTGTTCAGTTTGATGGTCTAATTGAAGCATTCCCCAAAGTATGTAAAGCATTGTACACTGTATTTTTAAGCGTGCAGTTAGGCATTACTTACCTAGCAAGGATCACATTTACCGTATTAAATGGACCGGGTGCCCAAAAGGTTTGAACACTGTCATATTCAGTGCGTAAATTGAATAGCTGAGGGGATAGGCGGCATTACCGAAAAAGTTTCTGAGAAGTTTCATATAGGAGCCCCGTGCACAGGGGGGCTTTCTGATAAATTTCATACTACGAAAATTTTCAAAACAAAAACCTGCACGTCTAGTATGATTTCTCTATAGGTACAAGCGCCCGACGCGCCTTCGCTGCATAGAAAATAACCTGTTCCCGCGCGTTTAGGAGAGCGAAAGCCGCGCTTGCCGCGACTTGTATGGGAAAAAGCAGAGTCGCGCGCAAGTAGAGAAATCTTGCTAGACGTGCTGATGTCCAGCGCCAGTGATTTTCATGCCATCGAATGGGATGTGCAGTGTATTTTTAGGCGAATGACTAGCCACCTATCTTCACTTTACACGTAATTTAGTCTTGAAACCTTCAATATGCTAATAGAGAGCCTTGTTACAACTGGTAATTGTAGCAAGGTTTCTGGCCACCCTGAATGGCATTATGGTCGTGAGTTTATATGTATTTAAGGGAATATCACCATTGGCGCGCTCCATACAAACGAAGTTTGGTTATATTTTCAATACTAACCAATTAAATTAAATAAAATTTTCAGAAACAATCAAGAAACAAATCTCTATGCTTGTATGTTGTCCGATTTTAGTTAAAATATACAGTTTCAATGCTAGGATTAATTTAAGATTTGTATGAAAATCTTTGAGGCACTGTAACTTTAAAACTGTACTTTTTAACGAAAATCTGACAACATACAAGCATAGAGATTAGTTTCTAGATTGTTTCTGAAAAATTCGTTTGTATCGAGCGCGTCAAGAGCGGGCCCTTAAGTATGTAATGATGTATTTCAACAAACAATTAGAACAACAAGGAAGGAAAACAAAGATTTTTATAATTAAGACTTTTGTGTAATCTAGGTTTAATTAGGTACATATATGATCTAAGTATAATAAGTACTTTAGGCTACGTATAATAATTTGAGGCAGTGCTTGTCAACAGAGCATCATGGAATAAATAAAACGTGCTCCATACAAATGAAGTCTGGTGATATTTTCAATATTAACCAATTACTTCAATGAATTTTACAAGAAACAATCTAGAAACTAATCTCTATGTTTGTATGAAGTCAGATTTTCGTTAAAATGTATAGTTTTAAAGTTACAGTGCCTCAAAGATTTTCATACAAATGTTAAATTAATCCTAGCACTAAAACTGTATATTTTAACGAAAATCTGACTTCATACAAACATAGGGATTAGTTTCTAGATTTTTTAATGAAAAAATGCATCTGCTTTAATTGGTTAGTATTGAAAATATCACCAGACTTAGTTTGTATGCAGCGCGCATTTACGCATTCGGAATAAACTTCTTTTAAGGAAAACTATAGGCAATACCGGCAATCATTCTATGAGCCTCATTATATACAAATTCACACTGAACCCTCACCATTGTGCGGAGATAATTAATGTATTCTTGGAAATAAATTATTATTTGATTATACGGGGTGTCTTGACACGTGCTGTTTGTTTCATATATAAAACCCATAACATCGTTGTAATAATCATGAAAAAATAACCTCCCGTGAGCTCGCGAATTCGCTTCCAAAACGGTATGAAGCCACTATAATCAATGCTTTATACACCACTATTTTACCAACAAAATTTTAAGGGTGTATTAAGATAATGAAACTAATAAGGAACATGGGTCGAAAAACGAGAAGTTTAATTTGACTCCCATCGAAAATCGATCGGCTCATCGGCACTTTTGTATGGAAGGTCCAATTCTTTTCTCTTTTTGGTTCCATACTAAAAGTTGTTCAGTTTGAAAGCATTTCAGTTTACACACTGTATATGAAATGAAAAATCATTGTAGGTACTCTAACTACCTATTTATTTTTGTTGTACATAACAACCTGTAAACCACAATCTATACATATAAAACAGTTCTACGACTGACTGACTGACAGACAACGCACAGCCTAAATGGCTAGAAACATGAAATTTGGAATAGGCTTATACCTAGATTCTATAGAGGATGTAGGGGTGCACTATAAAATGATTATATTCTATGTTTATTCTTTATCTTATTTTATTCTATTCTTATTTTTATTTTATTCTATTGTTTTATTTTATTCTATATCTATTCTATTCTATTTTACCGGACTGCGCCAGAAGGAGGGTTATGTTTTTCGAGTGTATGTATGTATTTATGTATGTATGTTTGTATGTCTATTTTTTTCGGCACGCCCTACAGCATAAACAGTTTAATTATTATGGAACTGATTTCTTTGTTGCTTCGATCGGTTTGCTCCCATAGTAAAAGTTGTTCAGTTTGATCGCTAGACTCTTATTTTAAAAGGATGCTAATGATATCAATTTCACCCTGTAATGGTATTCTGGTGACTTCAAAGGTTCTTCTTTCGAAAAGAACACTATCCTGAGCCACCACTGGAGCTTCGTTGTAGGCCGGGGATGTGGCAACCGACGACCGACATGCGACGCG
The DNA here is from genome assembly GCA_963924505.1 of Agonopterix alstromeriana. Taxonomy (NCBI): domain Eukaryota; kingdom Metazoa; phylum Arthropoda; class Insecta; order Lepidoptera; family Depressariidae; genus Agonopterix; species Agonopterix alstromeriana. The sequence goes on from OZ004673.1 coordinate 17,144,848, forward strand.
ACTACCCCAATAGCAGACCCACAACGCGACTCTTTTCCTATCTAATTTATCGCGGACGAAGTCGCGTCTAAAAGCTACTTGGTCAAAGAAGTAAACAACAATCATCTTCGTTACGTTCCCAAATTTCCATTTAGAAGTTAAGTTACCTACAAAGTAATATCAAATAGTAGGGAATCACCGGCGTGCTGCGATAAGGAAATCAATCTGTTGAATGTTCTAAGCGAAGTGATAAAAATCAAAACGCAGCCGCCGTACGACGCAATCTCGAGTCGACGCAGGCGCATCGACAACTTGTTGCAATCGCACAAGCGTGTTTATATTTAAAAAAAAACTTAAATATCTAGCAAATCTGATAATTCAAACAATTTCGAAGAAAATTCATACGAACCTAAGTGATTCCATTAGTGTTACGAGTTTAAAAACAGTATTATAGGTTATTTTCTTATAGAAAACTATCGAATCTTTCTTAATCTTTTGGAGAGTAATCTTCATTCATACTCATATAATCTATTAGTTAATTGAAACAAGATGAAGTTAGAAGCCAGTATAAGTGAGCAGAACATAAACCCGGACCTCCTCAGAGTGAAGTACGCGGTGAGGGGACCCCTGGTGCAGCGAGCTGCCGTGCTGCAGAGGGAACTCGACAAGGTTAGTGAATAGCACTGAATATAGAACCAGTTGAAATATCTATTTCTTAGAAACTAGTCGAATTAAATTCAACCTTATCTTCATAAGTTTTATGACAGAAAGTCATAAACGAAATGATGAACAAATTATGATATACAACGTGTTAATGAATAAGCGCAAAACCTCACAAACCCCAAATGATTTATAACAAAATAATTAGATTGAAACAATAATTTTTATTATTTTGATGGTTAAAATTTAAACTTATTCACATTTTTAGTTTTGAGGCACAAATGATTTCTTATCATTTCAGCAATGAATGAAAGCGCTAACTTGCTCATGGATACATTTTAAGAATCTTGTTTTGGTAGTAAGTAGGGTGAGAGTGCCCAAGCGGTGGGCTGAGATCGAGTTCAGTAAATTTAAAATTTTACAAACAATTTATTAAATATTGAGAAAAAAATTACCTATGTTGAAACCATGATAATTCGATTCTGCTCTCGATTCTAAATAAAATACTTTCGTTTAGTTTTGCGTTAATTCATTAACACGTTGTATAGGGTCCTTCTTAATATGCTGACACTTTTTTAAGGGGATGATCCATCAAACTGAACAGCTTTCTCTATGGGACCAACATCGAAATCGCGAAAAAAAAACTGCTGTCCCATACATTTGGTTCGAGTATGGAGCCCTGATTTTTTTTCCCGATATTAATGTTGGTGCCATAGAGAAAGTTCTTCAGTTTGACGGTCTGATTATCCCCTTTAATAAAACAAGTATCTCCATATTAAGAAGGACCCTATACAAGTTACTTTACGTTACAAAAATACAAATAAAGACTTAAGGGGGTGGTGAAGACCATCAAACAGAACAACTTTCACTATAGGACCAAAATCAAATCGCGAAAAAAAATCTGTATTCTATACTAAACTAAAAATCTACTTCTGATAAATGTATGGGACAACAGATTTTTTTTCACGATTTCGATGTTGGTCCCATAAGTGTGTCTGTACATTGAAGATATTTACAAGAAAAAGATTACAATTATGGTTTTTAGGTATCCTTGACTCTAAATCAACCTTTTTTAGATATAACAGAAATACAGGGTGTATGTGACAGCCTAGCAAATACTGAAATGAATTCAGATCATCAATCTAAACAACTTTTACTATGGAGCCACTCTCTGGAAACGCAAAAAAATCTGCTGTTCCATACAAAACAGCTGTACCTACTCGATTCAAAAGTATGAAATTGGAGATTTTTTTTTACGTTTCCTGAGGGTGACTCCATCGTAAAAGTTGTTCAGTTTGATGGTCTGAATTCACCGATTCAGTATAATTGTTTGTTAACATACATTAGCAAAATACCTTTTCCTATTTGTAATGTTTTCCATTTCTAGTTCCATTAATTCCTCTAAGCAATTGCTTAACGGAACTTGAGGGACTTTTCCCCCACCAGTTCCGTGGAACAATTTTATTCCTATAAGTATACAACGTGTTAATGTAAATTAACGCAAAACTAGAAAGTAGTTTGTTTAGAATCGAGAGCAGAATCGAATTATCAAGGTTTCAACATAGGTTACATTTTTCAAAATATTAAATAATTTGTTAGTAAAATTTAAAATTTACTGATATCGATCTAACCCACCGCTCGGGCACTCTCACCCTACTTACTACCAAAACAAGATTCTTAAAATGTATCCATGAGCACGTTAGCGCTTTCATTCATTGCTGATATGACAACAAATCATTTTTGCCTGAAAACTTAAAATGCGAATAACTTTAAATTTTAACTATCAACATAATGAAATTATTGTTTTATCTAATTATTTTGTTATAAAACAGTTGAGGTGTATGAGGTTTTGCGCTTATTCATTAACACGTTGTATATGTACCAGGGTATGACAAGGGCAAGAGAATGATGAAGTGGGTATGTACCCGGTCCATGTGTTAGGTTGATATCGAACACTGATCAGGGCATATAGACAAAGTAACATTTCTATTGGTGTAGGAGCTAGTAGAAATGATAGAATGTATGGATTTGACATTGGCGATCGAAACATTTTGACGTTTGCTTTCGTCACCATACGTCAAGTCCATACATTTTAATGTTTTCTACTGTCGTTAACGCAAATCGAAAGTACTTTGTCTCGGGGCCCAGATATATTTTGTTATGGATTGCTAACTAAAAACATTTGCAAGAGCTTTTATCAAATTATAAACTTTTAAAGGGACAAAAGGGTTCGGCGGGTAAAACTTAAAACCTGTAACCGAATTATCTTTCCATTAATAGTTAATAAACAATTTTCCAACAGATAAATGTATTGCATTGCACTTTAGTGTTCCAAACAATAGGTGATCAGCCCTAGACGTAAGTATGCAGACCAAATTGACAGCCTACTTAAGAAGGGTCAGATCAAAAGTACCCGAAACCGACGAGCCTGTATGAAACGACTTATGACTGTGGAAGAGGCAAAAGAGGTATGTCAGGATCGTAGTCGATGGCGATCAATTGTCTCTGCCTACCCCAATGGGACACAGGCGTGAGTATATGTATGTATGTATGTAAATAATTAAAAAAAAAAAATTTTTTTTACCGACCAGTTTAGGTAAGGTACAATGATGAGATTAAAGTCAGAGTTTTTTTTTTTAGTGCTTTAATCACTGATTACTAATACTAAGACGAATATAACCTGAAAGACACATAATATTTACTTTTCTTCATACAAAACGATTCAGTAATTCATTTTTCACATTCACATCACAATTTGCTCGGATCCTTGACAAAAAACATGAAAGTATAACACAGGTTAAAGATCACACTTTCGGTCAAGTTGTCATTGTTTGGTTCATTAATATCTTATGTTGTTATCTTTAATATTTTGTAAGAGAGATGTAGATTTTGATGATTGTTGTTTTTTTGGGTGAGATTGGGGTCAAATGTTTAGCTACCACACATAAAAAATTTAAAAGTATTTTTTTAAATTTTTTGTAAAGATTCCGTACAAAAAGAGTATCTATTATATTTTACGAAAATAAATTTGTTTCTTGCTTATTTCAGTGGAACTACTGAGAAAAACTCTTACTAGTTCCGCGACGGAACTTTCACCACGGAACTTCTCGGAATAAACGGGTTTCGATCGTGGTACTCGTATCAACAAATTAAAGAAATTAATTGAAAAATTAAGTTTCTGACGGGACTTAAACCGAAACGATAGAGATACTGGCATCATCAGCATCGATAACAAATATATTATGTATTTAATACCGTACAAGTTACCTAAAGATAAACTTAGGCCAAGTTCTGAGGGACATCTAAATTATTCTCTAGGGCGTAATAAATAAGATCTTGTTACTATACGAGTTACAAACAATATTTCACCGTCTTCTGAAAAGCTGAAGAGCACTTCTATGTTTGTAGATAAATAGTGAAAAGAGACAATAAACATCAAACGAAATGGAAAGGAAAGGCACTCGGAGACCGCGACAGCCTTCATGTGATGTTTTATTACGTAATAAGATGCCGGATTCTATTTTTTTGCCATGTGGATAGTAGCCGCGGGATCCCGAACCAATAAAAACATATTTTCTTGGGTTTAGGTCGTACTGTAAATCAGATTTGCATAGGCCAGTGAGATAAAAAACTGGATATGGGGATTGTGAATCAATGAATTATCAAAATAAAGAACTTGTTGATAAGTACGCATGTTTAGAAAAAAAAGGTGCTTATCTTTCTAATAATTTATTTAAATAAGTCAAAACATCAAACACAAAAATATAGCGGTCAGCACAAGCTTCGTCAATAACACAGATACACAAATAAACAGACATAAATCAGCAACAAGCTTCGTCAAAACATTGAAAAACACGCTCAGTCAAATAACCCGCCTCTTGTCGAACCTGGCGCAAAGGAGCCCAAAACGCTAGCAGCGTTGCCACGCTGAATTGCAATCGCTAGCCTCTGCACCAGAAACGACCCAGAACGGGGATCATAATTTCGCTCCCTCAGCCGACGGCCAATCTCCGCAACGAAGGTCTTTGCCTCGGCACCCCAAACCCCCGTGGACTCAACGGCGACTGGAACAAAAAGATAATCGGCCACCAGGGCCGAATACGTGTCCCACTTCCTAACGGCAGCCAGCTCCGCAGCTGCTCCAGGTGTTCGCGACGTGCGACTTAGGTAGCTGGCGGCGAAAGTGCTGACGCACGTTGCGTCCCATAAAAGGCACTTGCCTTTCTGCCAGGGCACCAAAGTTAAGCCATCCGGCCTCTTGCCGTCGGTACGGCTGAGGCCAGGTGGCTCAAGCACGCACGGGACGTTGGCAGACACGAGAGCCCTCCTGACGATATCATTGAGGGCATGGTGGCGAGGAAACCTTCCCGAGCAGCGACGGCAACTTAAAGCATGGTGCCCATTGGCCTCCACCATGGAACCGCAGATGCATCTATGAGGTTCACATACATTGCTGCCCAAGCGGAGTCCCACAGCCACACGCAGCGAGTCGCTGTCGAGGAGGGTGCCCATATGCGGTGAAGGCACCGCATGCAACCACGCCCCCGATTCAGGTTGCGATACCGCCCTGAGTCTTGCCAAGTCTGACCCGGAAGCCTCACCCATAAGTCGGTCGAGAGCACACTTCGCTCCGAGGTCGTCCCAAGATCGCTGCACACACAGGTCCTCAGGCGCGCCCGCACCCAGGCCCAGAGCCTCCCAAGCCGCCAACGCATCCTCCGCAAAAGGAATGCTCAAATGGTTACCATCAATACGTAAAATCTTAGTAACCAAATTAGCAACCCCATGCACCGATGACAGGAAGGCTGGAAGGCTCACATCCCGCGCCCGACGCACGCCCAAGCCCCCGTGACGAATCGGCAAGGCCGCCTGGCCCCACTGACTCTCGCTGAGGGAGACGTTCAGGATGCTCTCGACCGTGAGCTTAAGGGTGTCGTCAAAGCACGAGACCTCCCCTGGGAACATCCATGTCGGAGCTGTCCGCAAAAGGTAGGTAACCTTTGGGACAGCAAAGCACATGCGCAAAAGTATTAGCGCGACATGGGCGGAAAGGTTACCTAGGCGCTCCCGGGAAAAATTCAGCATCTGCTTGCGAACCGCAATAGCCTCCGGGACCGCCTCCGGAAATATGGGCGACCCAAGAAGAAAAAAAGAGTTCGCAGTCAGTTTCCTGATGCCAGGAAGTATGGAATTGATACGCGCAAATGCTGAATCCGACCCGGGGCCACAGGGGAAAAACTCGCACTTCCCCATGTTAGCAACTAGCCCCAGCTCACCGAGACGCGGCAGCAAAGAGATTAGATCCTGCTCAACGACCTCTGGCTTGCCCCCAATGGTACCATCGTCCAAGTACCACAGGTTCAAAGGCGACCTCAGCTCCAGTATAGCCCCGTGAATGGCGAGGCTGAAAACGAGCGGACCTAGAGGGTCTCCCTGCTGCGCCCCTACCTGGGAGAGAATAAGCTCTCCGTCATCTTATCCCGTCGTCTCCGGTATCTTTCTAATACCTACTATTATACGTCCTTGTTCAAGCTAATAAAAAAGTTGAAAAAATATAAAAATGTGTTACAGTTGCGCTATACATTCTGAAAGTTGGATAAACAATAAGAGACGTATTTATCGGTAGTGAACAGTTTATCCAGTGGCTAAAATGCTAGTGATTTCATTATTTTTTTCACCGTTGGCAACACCAGAGATTATCGATGTCAGTCAATAGACAAACAGTCTTTTTTCACCTTTAATGTGACAGGTATTTCCTGTTTTTTTCGTCACGGATATTGTATATCTACCTCAAAGAACACTTATAATCCTGACCTATGCCACCTTCCGGTTTTTTCGGATTTAATATTGCCATCTACAGATTTTTCGTTTTATTATACTAAAGTGCTTCCCCAAAAACGCTGCTTAACACGGCCTATGATGATGACGAATCTTGGAAAACTCCTTGAAAACACATTGTGAGTGTGGTGTACTATAAATGCTGGCTCCACCCTATCGTTCAACCTCCGATCTGATAGTCCAAGTTACCGTCAAAGAGGTGGTTCGTGCCCGTTTAATCGACGTCGATTGACTTCAGCCGAGATATCTCCCGTAGCGTGAAATCAACCCCGAATCAAAAGAGTTCGTCAAATCGAAGTTACCGTACAATCTAGAGTCGAACTAGTTATAATAAATTATAAAATAGGTATTCTGGATTCGGAGGTTGTAGGTATTGTAGCCCGCATTATAATGATAATTAGCTACGGTATTAATAAACTCACTTAGACTCGTATAAATAAACCGAGCGCGAGCTTGCAACTGCTTGGGAAACGGTTACAACCGCTTCTTAAGCTCGCGAGCTTTTAAACAGAATAGTCTTTTTCATCGCTTCTTTCTTCACTAACATACTCCAGCCACAACAGTCTCGTACTAACTCAATGTAAAGGAACATAAAGGAATGTTAAGCGCGGCCGCGGGCCCCTCGCTGAAGTCTGCTGAGTTACGTCGAGTTCGACGCAATAAGCGAGATTTATCGCACTGTTTGTGTTGTTCGCCAAGTTGACGTCGCGTCGCCGTCGCGGGCCGGAGCGTGTACCACACCACATAGTGTGCTGAGGCGACACAGCTTCTATTTGTTAATGTCAGTGTGTCTAGAAGAGCTGCATGGTGGCTTGGTATGGACTGCACTATTGTGGGTGACGTACCTACGAGGCGATTGTGGATTAAGGTTTCTTATGCAGTGTTTTATGAGAGAAAGACTGGCACCAATCAACACTTGACGTTTCATTCCTCGATGAACCTTCAATATGCTAAAATTGAGCCAAGCACGTATCTAGACCACATGATACACCACCACGAAAGAGATTAAGGATTTAGTCTTGAGTTTAAATTAATTTATAAAATAATGTATTATGTTCTCATATATGATGAGACTATGTATACTGAGTTTTCTACTCTGTGTTTTGTTGGGGGTCATTTGGGGGTTGTCTCGTCGACACAATGTGGGCAGTTGAAATATAAGCTTTTGTTGAGCCTATCCCCCCTTCCCCCCACACTCCTTCTCCCCCTCGCGGCCCCCGGACCTTGAGCCCCCGGAGATGTTCACTTCTTAACAGCTGCTTTTTATTTCACTTTGAATGTTTTTGTTTTTAAACTCAGAAATAGAGCACTTTTTAGTCATTGCGTGTCACATTTTAAGCATGTTTTTGACCAGGGTTGCCATGCCAGTGAAAAAAATTTAGAAACCTTATGAACAGTTTATTATCCGGAGTACCAAAGCCGAGCGTTGTCACACAAATAATTTGATCAAGAATTCCATCATTGATTTACATCCCTCTGCAGCAGAAGGACAAATTTGCATAAAGGCAGAAGTGCCGACCCACACAGAAAACAAAAAACCGACTTCCGACCTAAGGAAGTTCCACCTCTTGTACACGTCTGCTCTGCTGGTACATCTCAATGTTTGGAATTAGTAGTATATATAATAAAATATATAAACAATAAATTTATATAAAACTTAACTTTAACTTCGTGTACGAATGGGCATAAAGTGAATGTTAAAATGGATGCTTCAGATCATCAAACTGAACTTTCAATACGGAGTCAACATTAAAAATTGTGAAAAACACTATTTTATTAACTTCGGTACTTCATAAATTTTAGTCGATTAGCCATTGTGGGAGTATGGGCGTTAGTCCACCACGCATGCCCAATGCAGATTGGTATGGATTTCACATACGTATCGGAATTTCGTCTTAAGCGTTTGCAGGTTTCCTTAAGATGTTTTCCTTCACCGTTTGAGAGCAGCGTTTGTTGGACATACTAAACATAAAACACATTTTTACACCCTGTATTGTTTTCACCTTTGATCCTTTGAATAAGTAGAGTCATAAAATCTACCGAAAATAGGTCCTTTAGTATCTGGCAAATGAGCGATCTCAACTTCACTAAAGCACAGCTAGCGAAAAGCAAAGTGAACTCCTTTCAATCGCACGTAGTTTCACTAAGAATGGCATAACGAGCGCATAGCGTGAAGTGAAATGGCCGACTCGGTCCGGATCCGTCGCGCGTCCGGCGTCCGGCGTCCGGATCCGGAACTAGACGGGCTGTGATGGCGCCGTTAATTCTCCGACAAAGGTCACGGGAGGCATTCACGACGTCCGTTTAACTGCTGTATAAATCAGCTGCGGTCGCAAAGTGCCATTGCGCATTCTTACGGCTCCATTTACATCGCTGCGTGACATCCCTACGTCCTATATTCTATTAGGGTTACCAATTATAAATGGCTTTACAGACTAGTTAGTTTTGTATGGGTTTTAGGAGGGGTAAACTTTGTGAGAAAAAAGTTTCATATGATTAGATTTTCAGGAGCTTCGATTGTGGTTATTATTATTGGGTGAATGGGGCCTTAACAGACTTCCGCCTGTGCCACTTCGACCATCGCTGATCTTTTGTGAATGCCCTTTTACAGTTTCCTATTAATTATAGCAGTTAGATATCGCAGTAGGTTTTTTACGGGACGGTTTTGTATCTCATCTGGAGGCATCAAGATGAATACTTCGTTTGTACATTAGTGGACCACAATCGCAGAGAATATGCAGGGGAGTTTCCATTTCCTAGCCGCAGAACCTGTAGCAGGGGTTCGATTTGGGCTACATATATAGCATAATATACGTATGTACATAAGCTCACAAAACATTTCCTCTTCGGTACTAGTCAGAAATTTTGCTACCATGAGTTTGCACAGTACTTTACTATTGTAGTTACGGAACCGATTTTGTATGGCAGAATTACTCGTAGTTCCCGACGTAACCACTACGACCGCTGTACGAAATTCAATACACAAATGGGAGTAAAACTAATGTAGTGTGTAAACTCTTGATAGACCTACAGTACAGAGTTTCGGTGCTACTAGTGAAATGTGGATATTCTGAGTCGAAATCCTCTCGGGAAATAAAAACCGGCCAAGTGCGAGTCTGGACTTGGGCAATTAGTTTTTCGAACCAGCAGTTGTTTTATATGAGTCGTAGGTTATAGATACGGTACTCACAGACTCTGAGAATACTCGTATGCCTGTGACGGACAGATACCGAGATGATTCCATAAGTGTTCCGTTTTACAAATTTTTATACGATGAACTAATAAGTTAAATTGTATCCTTACAGTGATGCAAGATATCCTTAGAGTTATGTACATTTTTAGGGTCTATCAGTCTGTCTGTCTGTAAAATATACAATAAATAATTAAATAAAACGAGTTAAACAAACTGCCTCGCATCATGTCCCGCCCAAAGGTGCCCATTATGCTGGCTGCGTTGCCTCGCTGCATGGTGTGTAAAATAGACAATTATTATATAGGTATTATACAGTGGCTACGGCTATTGGGCGGTGTTTAGTTTCTAGTTTATTGTAACCGCTTTTCTTTACTTGACAAACATTTCTAAACGTTCTTATTTTGACTTAGATATTTTTCCGTGTCTTTCAACATTAAATAAATAACAAAAACATACTTTCAAAGTAAGGGCGGAATCCGGACATAAAACCCGGACGTGCGACAACCCTAGTCGCGACGGGGACGCGGTCTTGGCGCGGATAGTCTGTAATGCGCTTAACCGACATTTGTTCCACATAAATTATTGGAAGTTTGTGGATAGCAGCTTTGAATTGATCGTGTTTTGTTACAATAGATTGTAGGGGATTGGTTGTTTTGTCACTAGGGGGCAACTAGGGGGTGAGGTGCAGAAGATATGGGATCGAATTCTGTTTTCTGAATTTATGAAAAACTGCACCTAATTCCTTAGACTATTTATATGAGGACAAGTTACACGTGTAATTGTACAAACAAACTTTTCTGCCACTTTTTGCGGGGGGTGAGGTAGCACGAGATACGAACTTTGAATTTTATTCCCTTAGTTTAGATTGTAATTTTGAATGTTAAAAATCATGAAAAACAGTGTTGTGTGAACCCCAAACGTGATGATTTCGTAATTATTGTTGAATTCGCAATTATAGGCTGTCGCGTGTAGTGATAAGGTATAAAATTGTTTGTAAATGCGTAAGATTTTTTGATCTTGTACGTTAACAGAGGGGAAATGCTAAGGCGAGGCGGGTCCGTATATAAATCGTCTAAGCCTAATTCTTAACAAAGTGACTTAGGTATGAAATAGGTGTAGGTACCTACATAAAACAGGTTTCTCGTCAAAGAACAGTAAAAGTATAAAGTTTATGATGAGACAAATGATCATCCTGCCATTATTCAGATAATATAGGCATTAAAATAAAATATGTAAGTTTCAGAAGTATAAAGGAAACTATATCGTCATGTGATTTGATTGACCCTAAGAATCTGTATGGTATAGAACAGAATATTGTATAGTCTCTAATTTCATGATGGACTAAGAACTTTAGTACGTGTACTTAGGACCCCAGTCAGAAATCGTAGTCATGAACTCATGAATAACATTTAAAATAGTAATTCTGCATATCGTCGTTGATACTTCAATTAGTCACATGTCGGACGGGGAAATTTTTTCAGAAAGAAGGTAAAAAACGTTGTATCCACAGGCACCACAGCTGACCGACTTAACAAATTGAATTTTTTTATACGCGCTTAAATAGAGGATATTTGACAATTTGCCTGTAGTGTACAGCAATAAAGAGTAGTTAATGTGGAAAGCGCCGTTAGCGCCATCTATCGGCAGGTGCGGTCTATGGTGAATATCTATCGTGCATTCGCTTGGTATTCACTCACCGACTGCCGTGCCGTGCGGACGTACGCCTAGCCACATTCACTAGTGAATACTATATCTGTGTTTTATTATTATACATCAACCTCAACCAACCCTGTAGAAAAGGTGTATTCTACATTGCCTCAAGCTAGTAACCAGATATCGGATATGTTGCGATTAAAAAACGAAAATTGATTTTATTTGACATGTGACATATTGCAGTATCAACGACGATATAGAAAGTGTTTACAATACGATACAACAAACCCTGAAACCAAAATCTAAAAGCAGTATCTGAAAATTAACAGCAGTTTTGAAATGTAAAATAAAGATTTTTTTAGTTAACACTTATAACATTTTAAGTTTGTAGGTATATAGTTCTGTGGACGAGACGATCTCTTTAAGCTAGACAGATTCAACTCAATTTTAGGTCACATGACCTGGCATCTCTCTACTGATCGATAACCTACCTGAACGAGATGTGCTATAAATTATTCTTGAGTTCAATATCCTGCATTCAGCAGTACGGTTTGGGTTTACAGGTTTACTTACGGAATAATGGGTTCATAAATTGGCGTCGAGGTAGTAGAAAGTGGTGGCTTGAAAAGAATTAGCCTATCGAAGCGCAAAGCAAAAAGAACTCCATGCGTCTATGTTTTGAATTCACAGCATAGGTTAATCATCATCATCATCAGCCTATACAGGGTCCAACTTAATATGCTAACACTTTTTTAAGGGGATGATCAGACCGTCAAACTGAACAACTTTCTCAATGACACCAACGTCGAAATCGAGAAAAAAATATCATCTGTCCCATACATTTGGCTCAAGTAGGTTTGCAGTTTTGTATAGATCAGCCGATTTTTTTTCGCGATTTCGTTGTTGGTGCCATAGAGAAAGTTGTTCAGTTTGACGGTCTGATCATCCCCTTAAAAAAGTGTCAGCATATTAGGAAGGACCCTATATACGTCCCACTGCAGAGTACAGGCCTACCCTCAGAAAGGGTGTTGGGCTTGAGACCATCATGCTTGCTCAATGCGGGTTGGTTGAATTCAAACACGCGTAAGAATTTCTTTTACACCGTATGCAGGTTTCCTCACGATATATTTTCTTTCACCGTTTGAGAGTAGTCGGCCTTACCTACATGGCATGTCGTCCGTGCGGATTCAAACCCGGACTCTCACGATTGAGTGTCCATACCTCTCCGCATCGCGCCACTGATGACGCTCTGATGGTTTACTTAACGATTAATTAAGATCATAACTAGCGGTAGATTAAAGCCGATATACTATTCTCAACATGAAGGTAGGTCTATTATCAATCGCAGAGGCTATTACTGTATAATAGTTTAAAATTAAATGTTTTGAATGTAGGCTCTTTTGTCACCATTTTAGCCGCCCCTACGTCGAGAGAGGCTAAAATGCTGTACCTTTTTATTTATAGTACTAGTGTTTAGTTGTATATTCGTTAGGAAGTGCTAGGTTTTCATTTGATTGTTGTGTAGTCTCAAGGTTAAGGCACGATGGGGCTGGCATAACCTCAGGGTTAAAAGTTCCCAAATAAAAAAGAATAAAAAATAAAAAGGTATGTCTATGTTTCACCAGTGGGGATGTATGGAGTGGAGGCTAATGATGACTTTGTTCACAGGGTGTGAAGAAGCCGTTTGATCGAGTCGTTCGCGCCAATATCGGAGATTGTCACGCGCTCGGCCAGCAGCCCATCACCTTCATCAGACAGGTTTGTAACGGTATCATACTTAAGAGGATATAATTCGGAGCTCGCTCCATACAAGAGAAGTCAGGTTATAGTTTCAATACTAACTAATTAATTTTTTTTTTTTCTTAATTAATGGCCGGTTTTAAGCGTCTAGCGCAGCAATTCTGCCAATGTCAAGTAGTTTATAATCTCAAGTGATTGTTTTATGGTTAAAACACAAAAGAGCTTCACTAAATGGCGGAGCCACGTGCAAGCCTAAGAGAGGCCACCACGCACGCGTCCACCTTCCGTCAGACTTGCAGCGCGACTCCCCTAACTAATTAAAGTCAATGATAATTTTTAGGCACGATCTAGAAACCAATAATTTTACATTTGTCAGATTTCCGTTAAAATATTATATTTTCAATGCTAGGATTAATTAAGAATTGTATGGAAACCTTTGAGCCACGAATACTTTGATAATATGTATTTTAACGGAAATCTGTCAAATGTAAAGCATAGATATTGGTTACTAGATCGAGTCTAAAAATGTTTACTGACTTTAATTGTTTAGTATTGAAAATATAGGGTCCAACTTTATATGCTGACACTTTTTCGAGAGGATGATCCATCAAATTGAACAACTTTCTCTATGGGACCAACATTGAAATCGCGAAAGAACAATCAGCTGTACCATATAAAACTCAAAACCTACTCGAGCCAAATGGGACAGCAGATTTTTTTTTCGCGATTTCAATGTTGGTCCCATAGTGAAAGTTGTTCAGTTTGATGGCCTGGTCATCCCCTTCAGAAAGTGTCAGCATATTAAGAAGGACCCTGTATAACCAGACTCCGTTTGTATGGAGTGCGCTTCGAACTATATCCCCTTAAAGTGTTTACTGGCCTTTGACTGAGAAATATGTAAGATGTAGTCCCTTCAACACTTGTGAAGCATTCCAGTCGTATGTTCCAGACGATATGTTCAAGACGATAGTTGGTTGCAGGTGGTGGGTCTGGCTGCATGTCCTCGGCTGATGTCGTCTGCCGACGTGCCCTCCGACGTGAGGGAGCGGGTGACGGAGATCCTCGGGGACTGCACGTGGGTACCTTCACATTATCATGATCAAAGTATCACCTATACTTCAATACGTTACAGCCTATGAAATACCTACAGAAAATGAAATACTGAGTTGTAAAAAATCTACATGACAGAAAAAGGAGAATGGGACATTTAGGCATAATTATAATATTCGATGGAGATGATAACAACATACGGTCTAACAAAATTAGCTGAAACTATTTTAAGGGTATGCTCAGACCGTCATACTGAACAACTTAATCTATGGGATCAAAATCTAAAACGCGAAAAAAATAATGCTGTCCCATACACTTCAGTCGAGTTACCTTTGCAGTTGCATATGCTCATGACTATATTTCCCGAGGGGGTAGTCAGAGATATTCTGAAACCTCAGAACATCCAGCCTGTAATTGGGTCTACTTCGTTTAATGAATTGTGTCCAGGATATTTATTTAATAGTGTACGATGTTAGCCTGTTGGCAAACCTAATAAATAAAATAAAATCCACGTTTCACCAGTAGTGCAGTTCACTTTGCAGTTTTGTATGGAATATGGAGCAGCGGATTATTTTTTCGCGTTTTCGATACTGTACCCATAGAAAGTTGTTCAGTTTGATGCTCTGATCATAACCTTAAAATAGTTTCACCTAATTTTGTTAGACCTTGTATACAACGTGTTAATGAATTAACGCAAAACTAGGAAGTATTTTGTTTAGAATCGAGAGCAGAATCGAATTATCATGGTTTCAACATAGGTAATTTTTTTTCAAAATATTAAATAATTTGTTGGTATAATTTAAAATTTACTGAACTCGATCTCAACCCACCGCTCGGGCACTCTCACCCTACTCAATACCAAAACAAGATTCTTAAAATGTATCCATGAGCACGTTAGCGCTTTCATTAATTGCTGAAATGATAACAAATCATTTTTGCCTCAAAACTTAAAATGCGAAAAACTTTAAATTTTAATAATCAAAATAATGAAATTACTGTTTCAATCGAATTATTTTGTTATAAATCAGTTGGGGTGCATGAGGTTTTGCGCTTATTCATTAACACGTTATAGAAAATCTACTCACACATAAGAACATACGTACAAAAGTTGCAAGTACCAGACCAGTATAATTGCAATAACAAATCATAAGAAAAGAGGAATGGCTCTGAGAAAAAGAGAAAAAATATATTTGTTCCCTTTTTCTCAGAGCGGCCTTAATGTATATCTAATTACATTTCTTTGCTTCCCATTTGTACGTTTGTCGGGTACCTGCCTACGTGAGACGTGAACGCGGCACGCAATGTAACGCACGCTTCCCGATAATTACTAGAGATGCGGTAGGGTTGTCCAAAACCGAATAAAACATAATCTTCTTTTGTTAGCCTAAAACTAGGTGAGACTAGGTCATTCGCTTAAACTTTTAAGTGTGCAAATCAAATAAAGGGATAGTATTTTAATTTGCAATTGAAAGTAAAATATAGTGAGAATCGTAGGGTTGTTATTTGCAATTTGAAGGTTTCAGGTTGACGTGACAAGAGGTGATAGGTGCTAGTAGCCATTCGCCCACTAAAATATTGCATTAAGAAACTCGTATCCTTTAGTCGCCTTAAACAACACATATACAACGTGTTAATGAATAAACGAAAACCAGAAAGTAGTTTGTTTAGAATCGAGAGCAGAATCGAATATGTTTTAAAAATGTTTTCAACGTAGGTAATTTTTTTTCAAAATATTAAATATTTGTTTGTAAAATTAAAAATTTACAGAACTCGATCTCAACCCACCACACAGGCACACTCACCCTACTTAGTACCAAAACAAGATTCTTAAAATACATCCACGATCCACGAGCACACTAGCGCTTTCATTCATTGCTGAAATGATAACAAATAATTTTTCCCTGAAAACTTAAAATGCGAAACAATGAAAACATGTTTCAATATAATTTTTTTTTTAAATCTGTTGGGGTGTATGAGGTTTTGCGCTTATTCATTAACACGTTGTATACGGGAAAAAGAGGGTGGTCCATTTTAAGACGGAACCACACGGTGGCAAGCCTTCGTTTTTGCTTTGAAGTAGTAACTATAGTACTCTGTGCTTTGATCTTTTGAAGTTGTAGTATAAGAAAACGCAGAAGTGCCACTACTTTGCTGTTACTTGAATCGAAAGAAATTAATTAAAGTTCAAAATGACGCTAAGTATCACTGATGTTAGGGTCTCAACAATAAAACGTCGGTTTCTTACGACCGAAACACAAAGGGAGTAAATTTACAATATACCAACCCCCGGTTGGATTAACTTTTTACGATAGAGAGCAAAGCCTGGCGGATGTCTAGTCGTAAATAAAACAAGACGCGTATTGTGATGATATAAAATAGGATTGTAAAACAAGGGACAACCCTACTGGTTATATATAAATATTTAATTCACCGGTTTAGCTCGGGAATTATTGAAACGCGATACGAATGATTTGCTGCGATTTACACGCACTGGATTATTCATATGAGTGTAACATACATTTGTCTATTCTTCTTCTTCTTATCGTGTGGGCAAAGCCCTGGTGTCAGAGACCGTCTTACGGCGCCTTATTTGTCTATTATATACAACGTGAATTAACGCAAAACTAGAAAGTAGTTTGTTTAGAATCGAGAGCAGAATCGAATTATCATGGTTTTTGTAAAATTTAATATTTATTGAACCCGAAGTTAACCCACCGCACGGGAACACTCACCCTACTTACTATCAAAACCAGATTCTTAAAATGTATCCATGAGTTCGATAGCGCTTTCATTCATTGCTGAAATGATAACAAATCATTTTTGCCTCAAAACTTAAAATGCGAATAACTTTAAATTTTAAGTATCAAAATAATGCTATTATTATTTCAATCTTATTATTTTGTTATAAATCAGTTGGGGTGTATGAGGTTTTGCGCTTATTCATTAACACGTTGTATATTTTTGATACGACTTTTTGTGTGTGATACTGAATGGTTCATAAGTATTTAGAGTTTCTGTAAGAGAAAGAGTTGCCATGCCATTTGAAGCCCAACTAAGAACAGCTCTTTTCTATGAGAGACATGGCATTCATGAATGATTATAATTTTACTATTAGCTCACCCACGGCACTTCATAGAACGGACTTATTATGCTTGATACTGCTGCAGACACAAGATGGCGCCGACAAACGTGACGTCCCGCTCGCAAGCGGCTGCCTACTCAGTACGCATGTGCTTCTTCCTCGGCTCCCCTATCCCCAGAAAGTGCGGATGGTGCGGTATCTGAATCTGAGCCAGGCAGTGGTCGTTCTGTATGTAGAACTATGATACGTGCAAATTCCGCAGAGATCTATATTATTGCGGACTTTGTTCATATATCATAGTGGGCATTCGAATCCGCACGGACGACATGCCATGTAACAATAAGTTTTCTAACTTATGTACGTAATACCGACTGCTCTCTAACGGTGAAGGAAACCATCGTGAGGAAACCTGCATACTCTGAAGAAGAAATTCTGATGCATATGTGAAGTCTACCAATCCACATTGGGCACGCGTGGTGGACAAACGCCCATATCTATTCTGTGCTATTAGATCATCCATCAGTTTATTTGCTTCCTGATAAAGTATTGATAAAAACAAACTATAAATTATGTAGTGTGTGATAATGTTGTTTATTACAAGCAGATTATGGTCTAGGTCAAGTTCAAACATAATAGACGTACGGGTATGTTGACCATCTCGTTTCTGAGGTGATGGTCAACATTTATATTTTTAATAAATCCGTACTACTCTACTTTATAATAATTACTAAAATAAATGTCTATCTCTCATAGTTTATTCGTTATTTAAATTTAAAATCCTGATTCTGCCACCGATCACCCTGCACTCAGATTTGTTTTTGTCTGCACTAAAGAAATTATAGGAAAAATACTCGGATTAGCATTGCCGCTGCACTGGTCGAAAGCCAAAATTAAATTAAATACTCATTTATTTCAGACCAAAAATCCATTAAAGACTATTAACAATTTGGATTCTTTTTTTCTAAGGTCACGTCATGCGACATCGCCAAATAAACTATCTAAATATTACAGTTTAAAATACAGCCATGGTGGTCCAGTGGCGAGTAACCTTGCCTGCCGTGCAGGAGGCGATGGTTCGATCCCCGTCCAGGCCGACTCGTACCAATGCGTTTTTCGGAATTTATGTACGATTTGTAACACCACTGGCTTTTCGGTGAAGGAAAACATCGTGAGGAAACCTGCATGCTTCAATTTCGAGGCATGTATTGTACCCACCGTCCATTATAAGTGGCGACGGGCTCACCCCCCGTCACACTGGACAGAGTTTCGGTAATACTGGTGAAACGTGGATGTTCTGAGGTTTCAGAATATCTCTGACTACCCCCTCGGGGAATATAGTCGTTAGCATATGCATGCATACAGTTTAAAATATCCAGCCCATTATAGGTAGGACGGACAGCGTAGGCTTATTGGAACTCTAAAACGGTCACATCAACGTCGGTCGTGGGAAAAGTAAGTAGCATAAATATAAATCTGACTGACCCCTGCCAAATAATACCTATAGTACCTAATAAACTCGTAACCATAAAGATAAAACGCAAATCCATTTGGTTTCGTCGATATCGTTCCGTTCATCATACTTATTATAAACGCATGTCATTCAAAGTAAATCATCGGAGCGGAACGACCGATATGAACGGAATTTATGCATATCGTTTAAGATTGAAATGAATCACTAGAGTATATTCATACTTATATGCTTATCATCAGCCTCTAACCATTGGATTCAGAAATGCATTAGTATTTCTTCGTCAGCGTATGCGGTTTTCCTCAGGTTGTTTTTCTTAACAATTTAAATCTCAGCCACGCTAGGAGGCACGACATAAATCTCTTCGGCCTTCCTCATTCAGTCCCTATATAATAACTATTACTTTATATAATACTTAATTATGATATGTATGTATACAAGGTGTTACAAATATACAAACATTTAAGGGGGTGGTTTAGACCATCAAACTGAACAACTACGGGACCAATATCGAAAACGCGAAAAAGAATCAGATGTTCCAATACTAAACTAAAAATCGACTCGAGCTAAATGTATGACAGTTTATTTTTTTGCGATTACGGTGTTGGTCCCATCGTGAAAGTTGTTCAGTATGATGGTCTAAGCAATCCTCTTAAAAATTTTGAATGTATATTTTTACTTTTGTAATACCTTGTAGGTATAACATAATATTAACTTTGTTATTTTTTACACTTTATTTTATAATTATATTTCATTTAAACTTACACTTACTTATTTATCATCACTCTCTGGTTGCTGCGTCTGACTACTACTAAAAAGGTTTCATCTGAAAATCAACACCCTGCTTTCTGGCAAGGTCTATGTTGAGCTGGAACCTATTTGCTGCTGCAGCATACAATGAGTTTTTCGGAATTTATGTACGATTTGTAACACCACTGGCTTTTCGGTGAAGGAAAACATCGTGAGGAAACCTGCATGCTTCAATTTCGAGGCATGTATTGTACCCACTGTCCATTATAAGTGGCGACGGGCTAACCCCCCGTCACACTGGACAGAGTTTCGGTACTACTGGTGAAACGTGGATATTCTGAGGTTTCAGAATATCTCTGATTACCCCCTCGGGGAATGTAGTCGTGAGCATATGCTATGCTATGCATACAATAAATTACAAGTAGTTCTATTGATGTTTCGTTGCATTCTTGTTTTGTTAACTTGTTTAATATTATGTGTGTTACTTATGCAAATAAATTGTTTATCTATCTATCTGCTTAGACAATATAACTAGGGACCAGCTTTGCGGTAGCATTTCCCCTCTACCACGTTACAAGATCAATTTATCATATCATTTGCATACAATTTTATACCTTATCACTAAACGTGACAGCATATAATTGCGGAACAATACTTCAAACTTGTCGCGTTCGGGGTTCTCATGAGACTATGTTGCATGTATGCATATGCTCACGACTGTATTCCCCGAGGGGGTAGTCAGAGATATTCTGAAACCATAGAACATCCACGTTTACTAGTACGGAAACTCCGAGACTATGTTTAATAATCAAAATTAGAATCTAAAGTAATGGAATAAAATTCAAAGTTGCGGATCTCGTGCAAAAGAACCAGAAAAGTTTGTTGGTAGAATTACACGCGTAACTCATCTGTAGTTATATTGTCTAAGATCTGTCTATCCCTTCCAGCTGTATAAGCACGCGTGCACTCAGGTCTTCGAGCCAGTGCCTCCATTCTCGAACCTTTGACTCCCCATCGGTCACTGGTACTCGTACCTACATAATAAATCATGCTTATAATTGTGTAATTGTCTTTATCCCCAGACAAAGCTCAGTAGGCGCCTACTCGCCCTCGCAAGGCCTGAAGCTGGTGCGCCAGCGCGTGGCGGAGTACCTGACGCGGCGAGATGGTGTGCCTGCCTCTGTCGACGACATTTACCTCGGCTCCGGCGCCTCTGACGTCATCAAGGCTGTCCTCACCATGTTCGCTGGCGACGTGGATGGGAGGCCACCAGGTAAACATGGTGCTGTTGAAGATCAGGCTAAATAAAGTGCTGCTACATTATTTTCATTAGTTCTCTATGTTTAGAGTTAGATGCTATGGGGAATAGAAGAGAATATCATTAATTTTTGCGAATATGGATCAGGGAGGTAAGGGTATACCGTTGGTAAGAGCAAACTAACGATAGTTTTCGAGTGGAAAGATATTTTAGAATACCTGAAGTGGGATATACATTTTTCATAGACTAGTTCAAAACCAATTAATTCATATAGGAAAAAGCAGTCTCCATACAAAGAGAAACGTTTTTAAACGACTCCTTACCTACAGAAATAAATTATTTTAGTCTCATTTGATTCAGTGCAATATATTCTGGGTTTCTCGTCCATCATTTATTTCTGGCGATTTTGGGGATTTTTCGACCAGCCTGAGCTGCCTCCATTTATGTTCCTCTATTGAAAAGAGAAGATCAGCCAGTTTGAGCGTGATGTTTGGGTATATCCCGTGAATGGAGAGTTTTCATTTGGTTCGAACGTTCAGATTCAGACCCTCGTGATGCTCACGGTCATGACAATATAACCGTTTCATTTGAATTGTCCTTTTCTGGAGCGATCTTACTGTGAGAGTATAACCTCCTTATTGCATGCGGTGGTCGTTAAAAGACCAATGTATGATGGCACTAACTGCTAGCTAGAACACGTATTCTAGTTATTATATTATCAAAGAGCTCACCCTTTTCCTAACGTTGAACGATTGCTATACCCTTTGATGAACCCTGTTCTGGTCTCCACAGCTGTGATGATCCCTATACCACAATACCCGCTGTTCTCTGGCACTTTGAGCGAGCTCGGCATATCGATGGCGGAGTACTACCTGCGGGAGGAGGGGGGATGGAGGCTGGAGTGCTGGGAGCTGGAGCGCAGTCTGCGGCAAGCAGTCGCCGCGGGCAGGTGTGTCAGAGCGCTGGTCGTTATCAACCCTGGGAATCCTACTGGGCAGGTGAGGGTATGTCGTTAGTTAGAGTAAGCTAACGATAGTTTTCGAGTGGAAACATGTTTTAGAATACCTGAAGTTGGATATACATTTTTCTAGTTCAGACTAGTTTAAAACCAATTTGTCCACATAGAAAGGATCAGTCTCCATAAAATACGCGATATGTTTTTAACCCACTAACACCTGACCTACAGAAATACATTATTTTAGTCTCATTTGATTCAGTGCAATATATTCTGGGTAGGGGGTGTTCATCAATTATATGAGGCGATTTTGGAGATTTTTGGACCAGCCTGAGCTGCCTCCATCAACCTTGTAACAGTTTGTTTTTTGAAGGTATTAAGTCGGGACAACATCGAGGAGATAGTGAAGTTCGCCTACGAGCACAACTTGTTCCTGATGGCTGACGAGGTCTACCAGGAGAACATCGTCTGCAAGAAGTTCTACTCCTTCAAGAAAGTAAGATGATTCTTTAAAAATAGAGGGGATGTCGTATTATAATAAAAAGCGTCATTATACATATCATAAATTCTTAATCGGAAAGCTTAGATCAAAGTAAAATAGCATTGGCGAACATTTCAGACCAGAAAAATAAGTCCAAACAAATGACAGGTATACTTCAAATATGTACCGAGAGAGAAGCCACAAAGAGATTATGCCCTTTCGGGGTTGTCAGAATCCTTATTACAACTACCAACTACTATCCAGGCGTGCAGTTGTAGCAATGTTCACCTTTAGCACATTTAAGGTTCAGGATGTAACTACGGATGCACTAGCTTTTTGCCAGACACTGCGCACTGCATAAGTAGGTAACCTTATTATCCCTAAGTCTTCGTTCGGCGCTTCTCGACGCGGTCTCTTACGATACCCACGGTTACTTGTACGTAAGATAATTTGACAAAGACGAATCTTGCAGCAATCAACACGTTTGGTAAAGGTTTGTAGTTAAAACAATATTTTCGGCTACCTTGAAAGGGAATGCAGTCGCATTTTTGTGTTTCTATAGGGTCCAACTTAATATGCTGATACTTTTAAGGGGATGATCAGACCATCAAACTGAACAACTTTCTCTATGGGACCAACATTGAAATCGCGAAATAAAATCAGCTGTCCCATAGGCTTGGCTCAAGTAGGTTTGCAATTATGTACGGAAGAGCAAATATTTTTTTCGCGATTTCGATGTTGATGCTATAGAGAAAGTTGTTCAGTTTGACGGTCTGATTATCCCCTTAAAAAATTGTCGGCATATTAAGGACCCTGTATATGTATTTATTTATCATTTGCTAGGTTTACTTCAGAACGAGCTCTACTAAGTTAGGTAACTCACTCGTAAATGATCTAACTAGGTCAATCTACTAGCTTTACCTAGGTTTTGTGCTGGTTCAGC
The DNA here is from genome assembly GCA_963924505.1 of Agonopterix alstromeriana. Classification (NCBI taxonomy): domain Eukaryota; kingdom Metazoa; phylum Arthropoda; class Insecta; order Lepidoptera; family Depressariidae; genus Agonopterix; species Agonopterix alstromeriana. Next base: position 17,167,898 of record OZ004673.1, read on the forward strand.
GAATAACTCGATTTTAAAGACGCTTGCAGGCTTGCCTGCAGCCCGGCTGTCGGGATTTACCGGCTTTACGTGTCACCAGGGAGGGAGTCGGGGATCAATACCGTTTTTGGATGCTTTAGATAAACTACATGCTATGAGTGAATTATATGGCACATCCTAGATTCTAATTCTAAGTTTGTGTCTCTCTAAATTCTTTTCACATTCGTATTGTAATCGGTATATTCAAGTGGATAGGTAGTTAGTGCGCGTAAAAATATTTAGGGTTGAATAAACTAATTGGTCAGTTATTTTTATTACCTGTGAAGTGAATATGAGTATTGTTCTGAAGACAGGATTTGACCGAGGAATATCGTCATCATCAGCCCATAAACATGCCATTGCAGGGCGCATGCCTACCCTCAAGGAAGGTCTAGGGATGGGCGTCGACCATGCGGGACCTACGCTTCAGAACTTCTTCTTCATCTTATGCAGTTTTCCTCAAGATGTTTTCCTTTACCGTTTGAGAGATGTCGTTATAAGGTACATAAGTTTGAAAAACACATTGGCATTATGGCATGTCGTTCATGCGGATTAGAACTCGGACCCTCATGATTGAGTGCCCATAAATATCTTTGCAACGCGCCAACGAACAACGCTCTAACATTTGATTAAATAAAGGCTCTAACCGAGAAAAGATTGCCTGTAAATATCAACGTTTCTACCAGGTGATGCAGGAGATGGGGCCGCCGTACAGCAGCATGGAGCTGGCGAGCTTCATGACGGTGTCGAAGGGCTGGGCGGCGGAGTGCGGGCTGCGCGCCGGCGTCGTGGAGCTGGCGCGGCTGCAGCCCGCCGTCGCGCGCGTGTTCGGCACCGCGCGCGCCGTCATGCAGTGCCCCAACGTGCTGGGGCAGTGCGTGCTCGACTGTGTCGTGAGTAAACTATTGTAGTATCGCTATCGGATAAGCCAGCTCATTTTGCCAAATGTTGTGTCAGATGCCATGAGCCAAAGACATACGAATAGACACGACTAGAAATCAGATTCGCGAAATAAGTTGTAATCCATTGCTTTCTGGATCAGAATGGCGTATACAAGTTGTAAGGAAAAGTATCATAAACCTTTAAACCATCAAACTGAACAACTTTTAATCTGCTGTTTTAGTCGAGTAGGCATTGCAGTTTAGTATGGAACAGCAGATTTTTTTTTTGCGCGGACCGGTTTGTTCCCAAAGTAAAAGTTGTTCAGTATGATGGGTAGAGTATGTGGTTTAAAGGTTAATAATACTTTTCCTACATTATGTATACGGGTCTAGCGGCGGTCTCCGGTGCGGCGCCCGTTTTGTGTGAAGCTTATCTTCTGGTCCGACCTCGCTGAAATATCTATTCATGTGCCCAAGACCTGTAGGCGATAGCGAATGGATGAGAAAACCGAGATTTTGTGGCGTACTTTAGGAAAAATTTGGGTCCAGGTAACTGATATGTTGAGGGAATGTGTGGTGAGGTGGTGATAAAATAGCTCTTTTACCATTTTATGCAAGGGAAAGGATTTTCAATCTTATTCATCGGTAGTGTGAGTCTAAACTGTAGAATCCTGATCACAAGAGCTCATATTTATTGATTCAATCTGGTTCAATAAATTTTAAATCCTAGTCAGCGTCAACAGATCAGGTTTGACAATCACAAGCTTATATGAATCTCCTAGGTAATGAAGATCCCAGGAGACTAAACATGAACAACGTTCCAGATGAAGCCACCAGCGCCCGGCGAGCCTTCCTTCGAGCAGTTCTCCAAAGAGACGGCGGAGATACACCGAGTGCTCACAGAGCGCACCGCGACTGCGCATGATGTTTTCAACTCCATACCTGGATACTCCTGCAATCCCATCGATGTAACCATCTTTATTTTTAACTTATGATGAGTGTAGCGATTGTATACAACCAGATAACAATAATTTCAGTATTTTGATACTTTAAAGTTATTCGCATTTTAAGATTTGAAGCAAAAATGTTTTGTTATCATTTCAGCAATGAATGAAAGTGCTAACTTGTTCATGGATACATTTTAAGAATCTTGTTTTGGTATTAAGTAGGGTGAGAGTGCCTGAGCGGTGGGTTGAGATCGAGTTCAGTAAATTTTAAATTATACCAACAAATTATTTAATATATATATAAAAAAAAAATACCTTTGTTGAAACCATGATAATTCGATTCTGCTCTCGATTCTAAACCAATTACTTTCTAGTTTTGCGTTAATTCATTAACACGTTGTATACACAACACAAGCAATGAGTGTGAACTAAACAATCTGTTGTTTAATTTAAAACTGCAGTACCGATTCAACTCAAATGTATGGGACTGCAGTATTTTTCTCGCGATTTTAAAGTTGGCTTCATAGTGAAAGTTGTTTAGTTTGAAACACCCCCCAAAGGATTACTAGGATGTTTTGTTAAACCCTGTATTTCTATGCGTGCAGTTATAGCAGGACTCACTTCTAACATAAAGGTTTATTGAAGTATGAATTGACTCTATCCAACACGGTCAAATTAAATCAGTCTCCTGTTGTTCCTGAAATTTCTGTCATTGAGCTTTAAGGGTCATGTAGTGACTTTATGGTATCAATAAAATAATTTTGTAAATGCAGGGATCTATGTTCGCATTCCCGCGCATTGAGATGCCGGCGCGCGCGCAGGAGGCGGCCCTTGCACTCAACATGACCCCAGATGAGTTCTATTGTTTGCAGCTGTTGGAGAACACCGGTTTGTATTCATTTTACTTCCATTATGACTGGTTTTGTTATGAAGCACACTTCTCCGCAATACCATAGTGTAATGATACGAGTAACTAATAATGGTCGCGAAAGGCCAATCGTGCGGGATATGCGAGGGCCGGGAAGAGCGCGTCCCGCACACCCCGCATGATTGGCGTGTCGCGACAACCGAGGTTCTCCACTTTCAATTTTATTACATTATGGCAATACTTCATCATCATCAGCACACGTTACCTCTAAGCAGTTGGTTCCGAAGAGTTCCGCTACATGGCTGTGCATTAATTTGTTAAACTAGGTGAGAGGCACATTGATGTGCCTTTTAACTCTAACAGCGCGTTGACTAACTTGCCTCCACTAATTCGCACCGCCCATGTGGTGGAGTATAGCACGCCCCCTCCCTTCCTTCGTGAGAGGAGGCCTTAGAACTGTGGACCTAGCATGCCATCCCATAGAAAACGAATAAATGGCGCGCTCGCTTTCGCATACGTAAAATAACAAATACAGAGGCAAGTCTCGGTTTTTCTCGTTTTGTTGAGGGTAGCATGCTAGGCCACGTCATTCAGATGGCAGTTTCACTAGGGGGCCATAAACATAAAATCCATGACACGGCAGCAGTGTCATGGGCCCCCTGTCATTAATTTGGCGTGACACTGGAGCGGTGTCATTGGCCACGAATCCCACTGGCTAAAACATATGGTCTACGTGAATATTATATTCTACATTAGTCTTATTGCCTATTTGACTTGATGCACCATTCCATTGCGCAGGAGTGTGCGTCGTCCCAGGCACCGGGTTCGGGCAGCTGCCGGGCACGTTCCACTTCCGCACCACAATCCTGCACACCCGCGAGGAGTTCCACCACATGATGGAAGCGTTCACCAAGTTCCACCATCACTTCCTAGCATTATACTCATAATTGTTCTAGTTACATAAAGTGGTCTCTGTTTATAAAGTATGTAAACTAACTTAAGGCAAACATTTAAACCACGTGCTCTACCCATCAAACTGAACAACTTTTAGTATGGGAGCAAACCTGACAGCGCAAAAAAAAGCTGTTCCATACTAAACTGCAATGCCTACACGACTTAAACCTATGATCCAGCTGCAATTTTTTTGTTCTGACATGTTTGCTTCCATTGTAAAAGTTGTTCAGTTTGATGGAAAAGAGTATGTGGTTTAAGGTTAATGATACTTTTCCTTACATCCTTTATACGCCATATTGAGCAATAACGCAATGTATATCAACTATACTCGCGAGTCTAGCGCCTAATAATATGCTGACTTTTTAAGACGATGATCTGACCATTAAACTGAACAACTTTCTCTATACAGCCACCCTGAGGAAACGGTAAAAAAAATCAGCTGTTTCATACATTTAAGACGAGTAGGTAAAGCTGTTTTGTATAGAACAGCCGATTTTTTTTTCGCGTTTCTTGGGGGTGGCTTCATAGTGAAAGTTGTTCAGTTTGATGGTCTGACTTCAACGTTTTAGTATTTGCTAGGCTGTCACTTACACCCTGGATAACCATAAAACAATGTTGACTGTATACTTGTGTACGTTGTTTGCAGTACAGTGTCCTACAACTACATACAATACAGGGTCCATATTGATTCGTTTTTAAGTTTTACCATCTAATGTAAAGAATACTGTTATTATGGAAAGCATCTCATCATAATATCATTAATATTGAGAATTCAATATGTAGGTAGGTATTGTCGTTGTTTCTCTATTACACAAAATTGATAGCTTATGGCGGTTTTTTGTTTGGTATCTTTGTCGTGTGTTGTGTGCTACGTTAATGTTGTTGGATGTGGCTGGTCCACAATGTTATTCAGTAACTTGATATTTAACAATAATACGCTTTAATAAAAACAACATTTCATCTAGGAGAGCCTATATTTACAGTTAGCCTATAGTTAATCTACAGTCAACAATTAACGTTATCAGCAACTTTGTCCCCTTCATTTGCATAAGAATATAGTTTCAAAATATGAATCTATTTTCGTTGCAAACCGTAACCGAAAACGGATTTACGAGTATTCCTATGAAGAAAGGATGAAATCCACGGTAGGTGGCTGCGGTTATCAGACCGAAACTAACTGATGTTGCTCAAAACTTGTACTAAGAACTTGAGATAATGTATTTATAAAGATTATCGTGTTGTTTAATATATTTTATTTTTATATTGATTTTAAGTATTATTGCTAAAAATGAAAAGGTTATCCAAATAAAAATGTTAAACAGTAAATTTAATTTTATTTACCCAATCAATACGAATTGTATTTGGAAGCCGTAATGTCTAAGATTAAAATTGTTGCAAGGTTCACTAGGTATGATTTCAGGATGTTATGAAGTGCCACACAATGCGGAGCCGCGGAGTGCGCACACCGCACTTGCCAACCGCGAGACGAGGCGGGGGGCAACAACCCTCTTCAAATATCTTAGACATTGTCACATAAATTAGCTAGTCACATTCGGCAGTCAAGGTTCTTGCTAAGTTGTTTGCCGGCTATACAACGTGTTAACGAATAAGCGCAAAACCTCATACACCCCAACTGATTTATAACAAAATAATTAGATTGAAACAATAATTTGTATTATTTGGATAGTTAAAATTTACATTTTTAGTTTTCAGTCAAAAATGATTTGTTATCACATCAGCGATGAATGAAAGCGCTAACGTGCTCTTGTATACATTTTAAAAATCTTGTCTTGTTAATAAGTAGAATAAGAGTGCCCGAGCGGTGGGTTGAGATCGATTTCATTAAATTTGAAATTTTACAAACAATTTATTTAATATTTTGAAAAAAATTACCTATGCTTCAATTTCGAGTTATCATGATTCAAAATCGAATTATCATGGTTAACCATGATAATTCGATTCTGCTCTCGATTCTAAACATACTAGTTTCTAGTCATGCGTTAATTCATTAACACGTTGTATATGTGGCTAAACCTGCGCATTTAAAATCACTACGAAATAACTTCAACTCTCACCTCGCTCGAAACGGGAATACCAATAGAGATTTAAAACAATCGAACAGAACTTTATTTCCCTTTCAATTAAATAGATCATTGTAGCACAGCTGGAAGTCATCGCAGAGTAGATTCAGCAGGTTGGTTCGTGAGCTGGCGAGCTCGGTAGCGACGAGCTCGCGTTCCTGGTCTCTGGCGCCGGAGTCCTCGGTCCTGTTCTGCACGGCCAGCAGGTGCTCGGCGCAGGAGCTGGCGGCGTGCTCCAGCTCGCCTCGCGCCTTGTCCAGCAGCTGGCGCCACTGCTGCTTGATCTCCACCTGGTTGTCGCAAGGGTCGCGCCCGGCACGGTTGACTCGTTGCAAGGTCTCGTTGAAGAATCTTCTGCTGATTTATTGTGTGTTAGTAAGGTTTAATTATATGTTTTTTTAATGATGTCTTCTTTTGAACTCGTGATCAGAAAATCTACTTTGCGTTTTCCTCTTTTTTTAGGGTTCCGTAGTCAAACAAGGAACCCTAAAAAGAATATACTTTTGTCCATTCTATCTGTCTGTATGCCCCGTCTCAATAACTCGCTCATTTTTGCACATATTGAATCGAAATTTGGAATGAAGACAGATAACAGTAACCCAAAAACAAAAAATGCTTTTGCCTCGAGATATCTGCACTCAAAGTCAAAAATAGGTCGGGTTTTTTATCGAAATCTAGCCAGATTCTTGGTTGTTACGACAGATACACGCTCAATAAAGTGGATGTGAGTGGTGGTAGCCAACTTCAGGATCACCACGGATAGGACCTACGGTTGAAGCTAGCAGTGCCCGATATCAGAGCTCTTCCATGAGACCGGGAAATCAGTTTTACATGAACAAAATGTTTACTAACTGTTGTAGGTACTACAAGTAGCTTGTTAATCTAATCTGCAGATGCATTTTGCTATTCAACAACAAAGAAATTGTCATGCTATTTTTGCAATCATATAGTTATTGCTACCCGGTCACATTATCGATGCTCCTGGCGTCAATACGGTATATCGACGCTCTGGTTCGGTTTGAAACCAGTTACCAAAGTATCGAGACGCGTATCGGCCAAGATGATGATTATTAAATCCGTACTGACTAGAAGGGAAAGCGACAGGGGCATCGCATTCCAGCGAGGTTCAGAGTTATGGTGAACGGATTGTATTGTATATACCTAAATGTCTGACAAAGTCAAAGTCAACATAATTTATTCATTATAGGAGCTTGAAGCACACTTATTAGCGTAAAATCTTTTTTTTGAAGTCACACCGCATCGGAACGTGTGGTCGCTGCGCTGTGGAGAAGATGCGGCCAGAAACTCGTGTTTTTTCGAATCCCCACGGAACTCAATGATAAGTTAAGAAGAGATATTACCTGTACACAGCAGTCATGTTGGTGTACAGCTGGTTGAAGAAGGCCCGCTGGTCGCGCTCCACGACCTTGAACCTTCGCTCGACGCGCCGCATGCTGTGCACCTCACCGTGCACAAATGAGCGCATGCGCGTAAACACCTGATAAACGAACAGAGTCAGGACCATAAGGTGACCTACTTGACTAGGAGGCTTCTCCGCCCCCTATCGCGGAGAACGCAATAGCTTTATAAAACGTGTTAATAAATAAGCGCAAAACCTCATACACCCCAAATGATTTATAACAAAATAATTTGATTGAAACAATAATGTCATTATTTTGATAGTTATAATTTAAAGTTATTCGCATTTTAAGTTTTGAGGCAAAAATGATTTGTCATCATTTCAGCAATGAATGAAAGCGCTAACGTGCTCACGGATACATTTTAAGAATCTTGCTTTGGTAGTAAGTAGGGTGAGAGTGCCCGAACGGTAGGTTGAGATCGAGTTCAGTAAATTTTAAATTTTACAAACAAATAATTCAATATTTTGAAAAAAAAAATACCTATGTTGATAACATGATAATTCGATTCTGCTCTCGATTCTAAACAAACCACTTTCTAGTTTGCGTTTATTCATTAACACATTGTATATAGCTCACTTTGTACAAAGTGAGGTATTGTACGTTTATAGCGCGATATACAATGCTCGTCCACCTGTTATGATAGATTAGAATAGACTGATTGAGGCCAACCAGAAAGTGGTATGTGTCTATAGGGTGAAATTGACATCATTAACACTCTTTTAAACTATGAGTCTACACATCAAACTGAACAACTATGGGAGAAAACTGATCGGAGCAAAAAAATCTGCTAGCTGCATACTAAACCGCAATGCCTACTCGACTCAATTGTATGAAACAGCAGATTTTTGCTTTTTGCTCCAATCGGTTTGCTCTCATAGTACCTAAAAGTTGTTCAGTGGGTAGACTCTTAGTTTAAGATGGGTAGACCCTCACTTTAAAAGGATGCCAATGATATCAATTTCCCCTGTACAGGGCTGGTAAGCCCACGCATGATAAGACAAAACAAGAAATCTATCAGCGCTCATATTGATATCTTGCAATAAACATCTCGAGGCAATTGGTAATCTGGATAACGAAAATGTTTGGTTAACTCAAGACTCAACTAAATGACTCAAGGTCTAGGTCAAATAGTTGACTGACAGTGGATTTGTGAGATGAGAACACAAGTTCGAGCTATCTGCTAGTAATTTTCGTTGCTAACGTAGACGTACCTCAGTGAGCTGATTCATCATGTTGCTGAGCAGAGCGTTAACTTGGGTTTCCTCTGCATATTGGTAAACACATTCGAGAGTTGGTGCTTCTGTCGGATTCTCGCTCGCGCGCCCCGCCCCCGCCCCATGCCTCTGCTCCCTCACCTCACTTCCCTGATGCAGTATCCGAACGTCGAACGACACCTCTCCTAATATTTCCAAGCCCACACAACGCGCCTTGCGAACAAATAATACCAGCACGAAGTAATGAAAATACATGACGTTTATGACGTCATCACGACCAACGATATACGTTCATTGTACCGAATAAAATGCTATGCAATAAAAATGGGGTTATAAATAGGCGATAAGGGTTTTAGTGGGGTGTTAAATTTATAACATTCCCGTGCTGTTCTGTACTTTGTTGGAAATTGAGTTTTGTTGATAATATTGAACGATATACTTTATTCTAAAAGGTATCGGCGTTCGTTGGTGAAGTGAAGCTTCGGTATTATAGTAAATTAATTAACAAAAAAATAAATATCTCTGATTTTGTCACAGACTATCCAGTCCCGCTTAAGGGTATATTACTGTTGGCGCGATCCATACAAACGAAGTCTGGTGATATTTTCAATACTAACCAATTGAAGTCAATGACATTTTTCAGAAACAATCTAGAAAGTAATCTCTATGCTTGTATCTTGTCATACTTTCGTTAAAATGTATTGTTTTAAAGTTATAGTGCCTCAAAGATTTCCATACAAATCTTAAATTAATCCTAGCATTGAAACTGTATATTATAACGAAAATCGAAAACGATACAAGCATAGAGATTTGTTTCTAGATTGTTTCTGCAAAATTTCATTGAGTTTAATTGATTAGTATTGAAAATATCACCAGACTTCGTTTGTATGCATCGCGCATTTACGCATTCGGAATAAACTTCTCTTAAAGTCCGGATTTGTATTACGAAGACTAGACGTATGAGACTGGTATCACGTTATCGCACCCCGGCCGCCCCTGACGCCCCAGGGAGCCAGCGAGCGTCGAGCGTCGGGACGTGACATGTGACGTCATCACGCTTGCCTTCGTATTCCTGACGCGTTTAGCCGCCGACAATATTATAGTGCGATGTGAAGGCACTCCGGAGAGTAGCGCGAGTTGAGGTGCTGAGCGTTTTATCATGTTCCTTCTTATTTACAATACCTGCACTATAACTTTACTTACACTGTTTTTTCCATACTTATTAGTGAAAGCTAACTAGGTCATAGTTTCAGCAGCAGGTACAATACATACATCAACGATTTTTTTGGTCGCTCCCGCCGCGAAGACAAAAAAATAATCGTAGACATACATAATAGGTTTAGGATTCTCTTTTGTTTTTGCGTTGCTATCCGCCACAATGGAGTCGTCCGAGACCCTCATCCAGTCTGAGTCGAGGCTCCAGCAGAGCTACCAGGAGGTTCAGGTGTCCCAGGTCTCGGAACAGAGGTCCGAGCAGATGACAGTGAGACAGTCAAGAAGAAGTTCATGAGGAGGCATAAGGAAGAAGGAACTATTTCTGTGGTTAGTTGGGTACCAACTCTTGGATAAGTTATATGTCAAGATTGACAGTCGAAGCTAAGAACGCGTCGAAAAAAATGTCAACCAGTACTGGCCTCTAAACCCTATACATAATCCATATCCATGCACACCAACCTAAGAAAGTAGGCCCGTTTTGTTTTATACGGTAGAAGCCTTAGGCTCATTCGAGAGTCTAGAATCTAGACATACTTTTTCTAAGGTACCGTTGATATTAGGTATACTTACTCTATACACCCTCAATAAATTACCTCTGGAGTTAGCTTGCTAATATATAGCCATGCTTTTCCTATTGATTTCTGCAATTTTCGTTTAGCTAGCTGTAACCTGCAACAGGTATAAATTTTAACAGGACCTACCAATAATTAAGATTTTAATAAAAAACAATTATCCAGATCTGTCCATTAAAAAAAAAGTTATAGGAGTTTAAAGGTGTGCATGAGACGAATTTTCAAAAATGCAAAAAATCATTCACATAAAAGAAAATTTGGAGTCTAGGTTAAATCTTTGGGGCTAAGTAGGTAGGACATGACCCTACTTACCCCCCATTTTCGTATGTTCAACGATCTGCCGAACAGCTTGTATATTTGTACGATTTTACTTTTGTATAGAATAAAGCCTCACTAAAATATGCCTGATGCCTGGTCAATAGGTAAACAATTTTTCCATTAACTGGTTTCATGAAAAAGAAAGAAAAGTCAGTCTTAGAAAGTTGGTAGTTGTAGCAATGTTTCTGATAACCCCAAAAGGGATTACGGACGGTCTTAAGGGATATGTCAAAAATAATAAAAGCGAAATGGGCGTGTGATAGCTTATATTACTGCCTGAGGCGAGAGATGAAGCGGCGCTCGCGTCTGAAACGACGCATATTGTGATTGTACTATTTATTTAAGTTCATTTCTACTCTAATCAAACTTTATATTATATCAATCTCTTTTTTTTTTAATCAAGTCTCGTGTTTCTATTATTCACCGTTTAGCAGTTCCAAGCGTTTATCGATAAAGACGGAGGCTAGTTTGGCTTATTTTTCGATAGAGAAAATGTCTCTTAATCGTATTTTGGCTCTAATCAAAACTTCAATTATATGTTCAATTTACAAATATCCGCAAATCATACTCCTACTGCTAGTACTTCATGATATATGATGTTTTGAAGAATCCTATTTTTTCACATATCCTCTTAAGTTTATGTATGTACCTATGTATGCAGTTTCATTATACAGTTGGATTTAAGGTAAAACTCTTCTAAATTATAAAATAATTGACTTTACAATGTGCGAAGGTAAAATTAAAACTACCGATACATGGAACGATCCTTCTAAAAGTTATCTAAACTTTGGTCAAGGGAGGATCGTTACAGCCGGGGAGGAGGGGAAGGATAGTCAAACACACGTCACGTTAATATGCTCTGTGAAGTTAATCCGGGCTCGTTAAATATACAAGAGTCGGATGTCGCCCTGTCCGGACTCTCGCTTAGTGGAGTGGAAAGTCCGGAAAATGTTTGGAAGTCAGAGGAAATTGCAAGATGTAACATTTTTAAAGCATTTCTGACTCGCATTATAATGTTTCTGTAGGTTTTAGGTAGGTACATTGTCAATGTACAAGCAACAACAAATGAAAATTATCCTTAATGAAACAAAGTTTTCATAACATTTTCTAATTAAATAAGAAAGAAATTTCTATCCTACACATTTTGATCGAATAGGTTTGCAGTTGTTGCATGGGTTGTTGTTTAGTTCTGTGGTCTGAGCATCCTCTTAAAAAATCATCAGCATATATCTAGTAGAAAGTAGCATTCGTTTATTGGGTGATTGTATGCATAATCCTGAGAGTAAGCCCTCAGAAACAAAAAGAAATTCGGAAAAAAAAACGAATTTTCATACAAACGTTCGAACAGCTGATTACATTTTTTTTTTTTGTTGCTTATTTGAATCAGGCAACAGTACTAATATAAATCATAACGGGCCCATATTATAAATACCCCAATCTAAAATACATAAATAGTATAGAAAGTCCATCCAATTTTGTTTAAATTTCCTCTATGCTTCTTAGGGAAAATTGTTCAGTATCATAGGCACAATTACTCTTTAAAGTAATGCAACTGTTTACCCTAACACCATGTATAAATAAAAACACTCAATTGGCTATTTGACAGTTTTCTGAAAGTTATTTTAAAATATGCGTAGGTTTATTTTATACCTCTTACAATTTTCTTTTTCTTAGAAAAGCGTTATTTATTCGACAAAAAATATATTTTTAATTATGTAATTTGTGATTTGCGCGAAAACAGCCGAGTCACGTGACATTTTTGGCTGTGACGTCACATCACAATAAACAAGTTCGTTTCAGTTTTTGTAATCCACAGATAAAAAAACTCGAATTTATTTTTCAATATATAACATATTTGCAACTTCTATTCATAAAAATTTTAAAATAGTTGTTCAAAAAGGTTGTAATACTTTTAAATCTAATAATTAATTTGAAATGCAATTTTCAACGTTTTTTATTGAAATCAGCTTCATCTTTGTAAATGTAGCAAATTTAATGTATTGTTTGGGTATTTTATACACTTTAAAGAAAAGGTTTGAATCATTCTGCAAGAACAAATTAAAACAATATCATGTTTTGGAACGCTCCTTTTATGATTGGCTTTGCGTACGTACGAGGTCTATGCTAAGAGCAAGGATCTCTCTTTAAGACTAGAGTAAGTCATACCAATTGTAAATTGTCCACTTTTTTTGACGTTTAGGTTTGAGTGTGTGGTGTGAAGTAGTATGGACAAAAGGCACCAAGTGACATATGGCCTTATGTTTACGGTCACTTTTCACACACGATAGCTCAAAAAAAAGTGGACAGCCGCATAAACAAATATCTATAGTTCCATCTCCTTCTACTATTAAAGGTATGTCATAAGATAAAAGAGACCAACTACAATCGTAAATTTATGCGGACTCTATGGAGATCCTTCCTCTTAGGGTCTATGACACTCACACATACAGACGATGGACGAAATTTTATTATTATATTTATTATATCTTCGTAACTATATTATAAATTACAAATGTTATTTGATACGCGGCATCTAGATTTTCTGAACTATTTGTCCATATATAAAATATTACTTTTAAAGACACTGTCTGCGCGTGTTACGCGACAAACATTTGTATGAAATTGACAACTCTGCAACCACCTTAATGCAAAAAACATATTATATGATTATTGTGAACCTATAAGCTACTATATTTAACATATTTTATCGTTACAGTTGTCAAATAGCCAATTTCGTAACGGGTCTTACAAGTAATAAGTTTACGAATCTTTGGTTAAAGTCAAAGTATTTGTCAGAAGGACGAGAAGGCGGGTAATGGTTCGTTTGATGTTTAATCTGTGTTTAGATCGTGATTATGTTGCCCCGAGCCCCGAGCCCCGAGCCCCGAGCCTCTTACACGGCGAAGGGCAATAAGTTGACGACGAGGCTCGTTTGAAACAGCCGCCTGGATCGCGGAGTTACACAATTTGGTTTATAATTAAGTTGGTAATGGTATTACAGCATGTAAGATTCTAGCATGCACCATACGCTCACGACTATGTTCCCCCAGGAGGTAGTCAGAGATATGCAGTGTGATGGGTAGTGGACTATTATAGTCTACAGCGATAACGGATTGAAATTTTAAGCAAGTCTCATTTACCTTAGAAACCTGCATTGCTTCAATTTCGAGGCATGTATTTGTACCCACTGTCTATTATAAGTGTTATATGTTAATGCACAGAGCAATCCTCGAACAGGTACAATGAGTGCAGAAGGTTTACAGCCTTATTAAACTAAAATAATATTTCATATCAGACTGTTGTACAGATTGTTACAGGAAGATCCATAAAAGGGGTGCTTGAACAACTTTCTTCCGGACCATGAGTCGAAAAACGAGAAATTTTTTGGACCTTCCGTACAAAAGTGCTTATCAACCGATTTTCTATGGGAGGACCAAACAAATTTTTCGTTTTACCCTAAGAGTGGACGCATATCTATCCGCCGTGAAGGATCTGAAGGAGGCGAACGAAACGAATTTACTTTTAATTCTTCTGACGCGCCGCGGATAAGTGTCATAGAATTTCAAACAAAGAGTTCTAAAATTAGATTCTTTCGTCTCCTTCAGCTCGTTCGCCGTGGATAAATATGCGGCCACCTATAAAGTTATGTTACACTGAGAAAAAATGCTACGTATACATACATTACGTAGCAGCTTATACGAAACAATGAGGCTTCATTATGAAGTACGAGACAACTTAAATACTAATGCAACACTCGTAATCAGTATCGCGTCGTAAGCTAAGCTGCGACGGGCTACGTATACGTAGCATTTTTTATCATTGTAGTAATTAAAAACAGCGCGTGGTCTGATTTGAATACTTATCAGTGAGTTGGCCTCCTGCCCTCTACGTAGCGTCCTCGCTCGGCCGCACCGCACCGCACCGGCACCGCGCTAAACATCAAAGAGTTCTCTCGTATGTAGGCCTCGCATGTACGAACAACTCTCATCCTGTTTACACTTGTCCCCGTGATCATCTTTTGATCCCGAGCTTTACTTTTCTGTTAGGTATGCGTTTGCTTATTTGTTTGTTTTGAGGTCTTTTTGGATGTAATCTTTTCGTACCTACCTATGTTTCTTTATTTTTCGTTGGTCTGATGAAATTGTGAGAGTGACGGGTTCGCATTGGATCAGATTAGCGCAGGACCGCGAAGAATGGCGCTGATTTGATTGATTGATTGATTGACGCTTTCTTATAGATGTATTTATAACCAGCACATCTAGTATGATTTCTCTATTCGCGCGCGACTCGGCTTTTTTCCATATTACTATTTATTTATTATTAGGTATTTTCTATGCAGCGAAGGCGCGTCGCGCGCGTCTAAAGAAATCATACTCGACGTCCAGCATTGGTTTTACAGTCAAACCTAATGACATGCGATCGGAATCAGAAGAAGACGACAGACGAAGAAGCAGTGGACGATGATGACGGTGATCTACTCTTTATAGGTAAAATAGAACGGCAAGTACCTAGAACTTGCGCAGTTAGTGTTCCTAGATAGCAATGTGTAAATTTTCAATATGAGTAGTTCCTGACCACCCCGACAGGGAATACTGTCGTGATTTTACTTAGGCCAATGACGTTACATTTTTTATTTTATTTATTGATTTCTTAACGATGATTACATTGTTCAATGCACAACAACTTATAACATTTAAGCTTAATCAGTAGCAAGTAAAGCAAAATTGTTTCGTAATAGTTATTATTATAATTATGAATAGGTTAACTTAAGGTAAAAATAACCTGAAGCTTGATAATTTATAGTGAACGTAGTCTATGAAATATAGCTATGTGGGTGTTTTCTTGACCCACGCAGCCGAACCCACTAAATAATGTAACTAATAATTATAGAGGTCTCCCACGCACGTGTAACCTTTCGGAACAATAATAAGATCATACCTTTATATTTTTGTAAGTCAGTTTATCTGTTCTAAATGTTCGCAGTATATGGGGTTGTGTGACAGTTGTTAGTTGCAGTAAACTAACCATCCTAAAAGTTATTAATATGGTCGTGAGTATACAGGGTCCTTCTTAATATACTGACACTTTTTTATGGGGATGATCAGACCATCAAACTGAATAACATTCTCTATAGGACCAACATCGAAATCGCGAAAAAAAATTTTGCTGTCCCATACATTTGCCTCGAGTAGGTTTGCAGTTTTGTATGGAAGAACTGTTTTTTTTCGCTATTTCGATGTTGATGCCATAGAGAAAGTGGTTCAGTTTGACGGTCTGATCATCCCCTTAAGAAAGTGTTAGCATATTAAGTAGGACCCTGCATGATGATGTGTGAACAATAATATCACAAAAACAGAATATAAAATATTTGTGTGTGACACTGTGCTCCAAATCTCCTCCAAAAAAAATAATATGACGTGCTGAGACTGGGCTGGACATATTTGCAGAATGCATTCTGATAATACCTACCTACATAAGTGGAGATTGCTTTACAAAAGTTTCTTTGAAGCCAAAAACGATAAAAGATATTATCTTTAGAATGGCAATTCCATGTGAAGAGGAAATGAGATGGGAAATAACAGTGAAGTCATGCAAGGTCATTTTAGGCTTCAAAAAAATGTTTGTAATGCAATCTCCACTTATGAAGGTTTCATAGATTTTGCCTTAAAAAATGTTTGTAAGGTAATACTAATTTATTTAGGTACCTATTTAAAGCTTTTTGGGACCAATTTGTCGACGAATGACGTGTGTAGAGGTCGAGACAGACCCCAGGAAATGTGTCGGGATGTGTTCGATACCTACTGCAATGAGTGGCGGGAGGTCGCACAGAACTGAGAGATGTGAAAAAAGAAGAGGTTAGGAGAGACTTTTGACCAGCAGTGAGACAAAACAAGAGAAAAAAACCGATCAAGTGCGAGTTGAGGTACTCACGCACCGAGGGAGGGTTCCGTACCACTCCACCGCACAACATATTAACTTACAAAAAAGTGTTGTTTTCTTTGGGACCTTTAGCGCAAGACCGACTCACACCTGGCCGGTTTTTATTATTTGTTGTCATACTGTAGAGTTTGCTCTACAATCACACCAATATTAACGCTTGTTTGTATTACCGTTTTATGGTAAAGCGAGAAGAAAAAACGTTGAAAAAACGTGTAGTTGTAGATAACCCCCCTTAATTTTTTACTTTTTGTCATCTTTATTATATTTTGGCACATCCGCCAGAACGCACATTCTGTGAAAATTTCAACTGACTAGCTATAACGGTTCAAAAGTTACAGCCCTAAATAGGTAGGACTGACGGACGGACAACGTAAGCTTATGAATAGGGTCGCGTTTTCAGTTTTTGGGTACGGAATCCTAAAAAAAGCATTTGCTAGGAATGTAAACTACAAGAAATAACACAATAATAAAAAATTGGCAGGCCGCAGCACAGATTATCTTCTGTCTGTCGAGCACAATGACAATACAATATAACAGCAACACGGCGCAGATCTAGTAAATCATCCTCCACTCCACTCGACCTCTACAACACTAATCAACCAGTACCGACACTATGCTCATGATCGTTGGACAGTCCAAGAAAGCAGAGCAATTGTAAGCTATCCGCCCGTTGCTTGTGAAACTAGCTCTCTAATATTGTGCGCTAAATCACCATTCCCTGAGTGGTAGATAACATTTAAACTTTAAGATGTACGCTGTATAACTAGTATAGTCTAATATTTTGATATAACATAAAAGTTGAATAAGTGTAGCGACAAAACTGCCGAACGTTCGGTTTAATACGCGTCTACTAGGAAAAATAGCGCGTAATGGCGCGTACTGGTGTGTCGCCGGTATAGGGAAAGCATTGCACGCGTTCGGAAGGTTTCCCTACACTAACACACCCAATTTTATATATATTTTTGTAAATCTTTATTTAAAGAGTTTTACCCTATTCTTTAGTATACAGTATTGCGTTTGGCCTCAATCTCACCGAAGGTAAGCTAGGACGAATAAGAAGATAAACATTTATTTTTAATTTATAAGGTAAATTATTGTTGGTTGGTTACGAAGCCGAAGATGCATATCTCAGAAATACATTCGAAAATAATTTGTCCAAAAATATTTTTATTATAAATATAACATCGCTTCAGAAGATGCGGCTAGAATAGAAAGTCCATAACAACATAACCCTCTACTTTCCAATCAAAATGTTTTTTCAGGTTTTGAATACTGTCGCTACTGCTTCATTTCTATAGTACAACAGGACAGACGACAGTGGTGTTCAAACTAAAAACAAATAAGTAGAAACAGAACAATAAAGCGCCGCAATCCTATCAGAGCGCCGCGCCGTCCGGCCGTCCGGCCGTGCCGGGGCCGTGTCGCGCCGTGTCGGAGCCGTGCCGGCCCCCGGCGAGCCACTTGCCGGTAAATTATATAAAGCCTCGATAGCTGAGAGCATAGGGTTGCTACGTCACTACATTTACAAATTCAATTTTTCCAAGTTCCATTTCTACCGCGTGTTGGTCATTATAATTATTTACTAGCGGCGCCCGCGACTCCGTATTCACAGACCACTGACTTTAGATACTTATATCTAAGCCCTATGCTTTTGTGATTTTGTGAAAACCAAATTCAAAACAGAAATAAATTTTAAAAATGGTCTCAATCCATTCCATTACGTATTCTAAACGGTCCCAATATTTTTTTTTTCAAATTTCTTCAATTTACATTTGTACACACGGCGACACATCAAGCTACGCAAAACCAAAATAAGCTGGCCGCGCGTAGGTAGATAGGTAGCTTATATAGGGTCCTTCTTTATATGCTGACACTTTTTATATGGATAGTTTAATAGAATAGATGACGCAATGCGCTTGTGTGGAACAGCAGATGTATTTTTTTTTCCAATTTCGATATTGGTCCCGTAGAAAAAGTTGTTCAGTTTGACGGTTTGATCATCCCCGTAAAAAAGTGTCAGCATATTAAGGACCCTGTATTTGTTTTGCGTAGCTTGATGTGTCACCATGTGTACATCCACACCAAGTTTTGAATTTTATGATATGTATAGATATAGATAGCATCCTCTAATTCGGGTTCCTTCAGCTCTCTACATATCTCTGTCTATCTTCCACCAGATGAAATAGCTCTTAAAAGCTGGCGATGCTTGTCCTGCCCACTCTTTCAGGTGCACAAGTCACAATATTCTTTATCGACAGACGATTCTAGCTCTAGTTTGCCTATAATTACAGTCAGGAGCAGCTGATGTCGTTCATTTCTCAATATGACGACAAAAATAGGCAAACTTACTCCTCCTATGAGAACACGGGGAAAAAAATCGTATTTTAGTCTCGCATTGTGACTTGACCCTTGATAGAAAAATTAAGGTTGAAATCTAATAATTTACTCAATAGTTATTAACATGAAGTCATTTTTTTGACTCTACCCTCAGAGGAAGGATCTCCATAGAGTCCGCATAAATTTACGATTGTAGTTAGTCTCTTTTGTCTTATGACGTACCTTTAATAGTAGAAGGAGATGGAACTATAGATATTTGTTTTTGAGCTAGTGTGTGTGAAAAGTGACCGTAAACATAAGGCCATATGTCACTTGGTGCCTTTTGTCCATACTACTTGACACCAAACACTCAAACCTAAACGTCAAAAAAGTGGATACTTTACAATTGGTATGGCTCGCTCTATTAGGTATAATCTCTTTGACTCTACCGAAGAAAAGAGGGCCAGCTTGATACAGACTCGAGTTCGTAGCGCTTCGTAGACTCCGCGTAGCGAAGAAGCTACGCCGTGCCTACGTAGCGTGGATTGCACGAGTCAACAATATAATTTGCTCTTGACTATATTCCCTAAAGGGTTAGTCAAAGATATTCTAAATATACAACGTGTTAATGAATTAACGCAAAACTAGAAAATAGTTTGTTTAGAATCGAGAGCAGAATCGAATTATCATGGTTTCAACATAGGTATTTTTTTCAAAATATTAAATAATTTATTTGTATAATTTAAAATTTACTGAAGTTGATCTCCACCCACCGCAAGGGCACACTCACCCTACTTACTACCAAAACAAGATTCTTAAAATGTATTCATGAGCACGTTAGCGGTTTCATTCATTGCTGAAATGATAACAAATTATATTTGCCTCAAAACTTAAAATGCGAATAACTTTAAATTATAACCATCAAAATAATTAAATCAAATTTTTTGTTGTAAATCAGTTGGGGTGTATGAGGTTTTGCGCTTATTCGTTTTATTCGTATTATTTTTATTTTTCGAATTCCACAGGGTGTAACAAAACACCCCAGTAATACTTGAGGGCGTATTTCAGACCATCAAACTGAACAACATACACTATGGAGTCAAAAACAGAAAAAAAAAATCTGCTCTTTCATTCAAAACTCTAATGTATGGGACAGCAGATTTTTTAATTTTTTGTAGATGTTGGCTCCGTAGTGAAAGTTGTTCAGTTTGATGGTCTGAAGCACCCCCTTAAGTATTACTAGGTTGTTTTGTTACACCCTGTATAAATAAATAACCATCTTTTCCTTCGCAAGTAGCAGCCCTACGGCGGCTGTGCGGGGTGACGTCGGAATTGAATTCATTCCGAATGCATTGAACTCTCCTCGATACACTTTTTACACTATAATTGAATCCCCGATACACAAAGTGTTTTTGAGCAGCATTGTACCGATACTATATTTATGTAAGTATCTGTACATGGAATAGCAAAAAACCCTAGTAATATATAAAGGGTAGCTTTGACCATCAAACTGAACAACTTTCACTATGGAGCCACAATCTGTTGTTTTATGCAAAATTGCAATCCACTCAAATGTTAGGAGAGCTGTTTTTTTTCGACATTGTCTCAAAGTGAAAGTTGTTTAGTTTGATGTCTTAATCACCCCTTTAAATATTACTAGGGTGTTTTGTTACACCCTGTATAGTTTCTATAGCCGTACCTGCTGAGCTATTAAGAATTAAAAAAACTAAACTCACAATCATCGACGCTATGAAAGATTCAAAAGTGCTCTCAAACTTATAATATCTCAGCGCACTTTTGTCTTAATTATTACTTCATCTCTCTAGCTATAAAAATTTGCCTAGATTTTATATGAGACTATACACGTCTAGTTTTTAGTGTTCCGTACCAAAATTGGTAAAACAGAACACTTATGGAATCACCTCGGTGTCTGTCTGTCCGTCCGTCTGTCACAGGCATTTTTTTCGGAGACCGTAAGTCACAGGAAGCTGAAACTTGGCACAGTTATAGCAATTAACGGTTCAATGACATAACTAAAGTCAAAAAAGCTTAATGTTTATATTGAAGGACAGTTTTAAAGGGCGGAAAGAGATGAAAAACTAAATTTTTGTTTCTACTATATCGTGTGGGGTATCAAATGAAAGCTTATAAAAATACGAGTCTAAAAATATATTTTTTTAATTTTTCTTTGACCTTTGTTCAAAAAATTTTTAGTAAACCCAGAAAAACAGCTGTTTACCACCTATTATTTCAAAAACTAGAGCCACGTAAAATCCTAAAAATCACGAACTTTAGAAATAAGGTGTTGATGGCGGGAATATTATCACGCTGGCACTAACTTGTTTTATTTGATCTGTGGTGTAGGTTGTGGATCTAATTTTTACCAATTTATGCACAGACGAACTTTAGCCCGCAACTTCGTAACTTAAAATGTGATTATGCGTGGATTACCCTTTTAGGAGACGATTTTTTAAATATCGTTTCTTAATGCACACCTACATCCTGTCGGTAGAATATATTATATACGGCATGTTTAATTCTTCAGCGGTTTAGGCGGTATTGTCTGTCAGTCACTCACTCAGTCAGTCACGGAACTCTTTTATAAGTATTGGCTATGTGCACGACACTAGCGCCCCTAGCGGTGTCGGACCGCCGCCGTGAATTATTTCAAGTAACATGTTAGTTAAAAGTTTGTTATTTTTATAATAAAATAATGTAAAAACTAAAAAAATTGCAACATTATCAATATTAAAAGTTTTAAAATACCTATTTGCTAGAATCCACGATATTTGCAGTGTCAATTTCCGTACAAACTTTTATCTCGGTTTTCACACCATTGGAAAAATATTTAAAAAAACCCGTTTTAGTGAGAAACTAGATGCCAATAAAAGATTTTGTGTTGAGTTAGTGTGTGGATTTGCATAGATTCAAGCATATTTTACACAGCTTATCCAACAAAAGTACACATTTCTGCCACCCCGGGCGCTGCGGTCGGTTTGTCAGTTCCCATCGCCATATAGCCAATAGATGATGTAGGATACGAATATGTTCAACTGCATACAAACAGGATCTCGTGTGTTTGACAGTGGGGACGTCACACAGTTCAATGAGAGCAGCCGAGTGGGTGTTCTGCATTGTGTAACATTGTCGAGTCTGTGTCTATGCAAAATTAGTTACGTAGAACTAGCATCCAGTACAGGCGTATTATACAATAAAAATAATGGAGTAAAACATCGCGGATTTAGCATGGACTTATTTCTTTTTCACCTTATTTAAAATTTTCTATTTGGCTACGGAACCCCAAAAAGTGGATAACAATAGTAAACAAAACCAGTTAGCTATCATCGTATATAGTTTCTCAGTCGTTTTGTTCGTATTCGCACATCGCCACAAAGCCGGCGTCAAACCGATGGCGTGACGTCACGCGACACCGCCGGTGACGTCACTCCCAGCCGAACTAACAGAGCGCTTCAAATCACAAAGGAGGCTTTGCTTTTTGCTAGAACATTGTGCTGTTTGCTTTTGACACGTGACACTTACAAAGAGGTCGACTTTGTACCAATACCCGAAACCCTGCATGACGCCTCTACGATTTATTCGAAAATAAAAAAAATTCAAACCGGACACGCGCAGGGTAGGGTTCCGTGTAGCCCGTCACAATATACGCACTTAGAAGGGGACTTTTTGTTTTATAATTCGGTTTAACGGCTAATAAAGTTTAAAAAGTACATTTATAACTTGGTCGACTATTACTCGTTAACTTGGAAAGCCTACTGCGGTGATAGTTTTCCTTTAAATTCGTTATATACACTACTGCCATGAATTTTTTCACGTATCCAGAAACAACCGCTTAGCTGGCAGGGGGGGGACACACACTTGACTCTAACAAAAATTTTCACTTTAAAGCTTAATATTTCGCTAACGGATTCCTAAATCGAATATTTTTAAAAGACCTATCCAAAGATTCCCCACACCATGAGATAGACGAGAAAAAAAAATTGAATCTCCAATTTTCGTGTAGGTAAGTATGTATGTACCCATGTAAAATTACAGCTTTCTAGTACTAAGCGTCTCTGAGCTAAGCCGCGGACAGACGGACGGACATGGCGAAACTATAAGGGTTCCTTGTTGATTACGGAACCCTTAAAAACTAGCTACCATCTAGGAATAATAATGTAATTAAAGCTTACGGCATACATTGTTAAGCACAAAAACTGAAGAACTGAAGCTCCAAGGTTTTTTCTGGAAACTAAACTTGTTGTTGACACAAACATATTACCATCTTATCATCTTAAAACATTCATAACCTAATTTTATTGTTCCTGTTATGTTCTAAACCCCTCGTTTAAATATCTCTGACCACCCCCTCGGGGAATATAGTTATGAACATATGCTTATGCTGTTATTTCCTTCCTGACAGCAAAAATATTTATAGCTCATAATCCGGCTATTTCCTGAGCACTGTAACTTGAAAGGTTTTTTCTAAGAACACACCGCCGCTAATCACAGTTTATGAAAGTCGTGAACTGATTACGTTCCTCGAACCACTTCCTCGGCTTCATTACCTGCTGGTTTCAGGGAATCTTGTTACATGTTACCGATAGCATTTTAAAAGGCTTTTTAACTTTTAAAGGTTCAACATGAATAATAGGTGTTTACAGGATTATTATTGGATCAGTGTCCAATTTTCAGGAGCTGAGTTTAACAACTTTTGTTTAATTTGATCTAGCGAATCACTTCTGAAAATAATATGGTAGGTGATTCTGAAATTACCCTTTGTAGACTTTTGAATGTTAATGTAAGTACATTTTCTTTTATGTGGTACAGTTGACAACGAAAATTTTTGATCATTTTCACCTTTATGTTGATGTTAAGGTATTCAAAGTTGACTATGCACCGAACATTTAGGTATAGATAAAATGACGTCTTTTTTCTTAATGAGTAGACAGAGACTATGGATCTCCACTCCGTCGGCCCTGGCCGGCCCCTGCACGTCTAGTATGATTTCTTTACACGCACGCGACGCGCCTACTCTGCATAGAAAATAACATGTTCCCGCGCTTTTCAGCAACTACAATCTTTAAAGCGATCAGGTTGCTTCAAAATGCTTGGGTCTGAGGTCACTAGCTTATAGTTTATTTACTTTACTGTATAGTATCATTATTTTATTAAATAGACTATGTATGTATTATTGTATACAT
This sequence comes from Agonopterix alstromeriana, assembly GCA_963924505.1. Taxonomy (NCBI): domain Eukaryota; kingdom Metazoa; phylum Arthropoda; class Insecta; order Lepidoptera; family Depressariidae; genus Agonopterix; species Agonopterix alstromeriana. The sequence goes on from OZ004673.1 coordinate 17,191,844, forward strand.
AACTTTAGCTTGAGAATAATTTATATTGTAATAGTTATTAAGTCGTGTTATGTTGTAGAGTTTCTGGCCGCATCTTCTCTACAGCGACAACACGTTCCGACGCGGTGGTAGCTTTAAAAAAGATTTGACGTTTGATAAGTGTGCTGAAAACTGCTATATTGACTAATAATATAAATAATAAATTAAATTGACTTTGACTTTGCTGTAGCCAAGCCAGCCAGACTCACTTTAGCATTCCTTTTAAATTTTCGAATTCATTAATTATTTCGCAAGTGAGGTAAACACGGTACCTCCCGGTGTCCCGGGCCGCGGGACCCGCGCGGGAGCGGGACGTACGATTTGTTCCCTCGCTTATTTCGATCGCGGCTCATGAATTTTAATATCCAGCGGTTCCAGCGACGGTAATGAGTAATGGCGGAGAGGAAAGAATACATTTTATTTACATAATGCGTCGCGAAACGTCCGACGTTAATGTGCGTCGTCGTGGAACTCGTGGAGGCTTTCAATTTAAATCATACTTTTAAATATACGGAAAATTATACAAAAATAACTTTGGAGTTTAATTCTCTTGAAGTAGAGATGCCATAATAATATATTAATTTACTACAGCCGCATGCTTGAATAGAGAGAAATGAGTTTGTTAAGTCCAAAATAGAATCAATCTTCGTTGATATGGAGCGCCCATATAAACGAAGATTGATTCTATTTTGGGCTAGGTAACCGAATTCAATAAAAGTAGACACGATTTAGAAACTAATGTCAGTTTCTATATTGTGTCTAAGCCACAGATTTCGATGTCGGCTCCATAGGGAAAATGTTCAGTTTGAAACCACTCCCTAAAGTATTGGGTGACTTTTTTAATAACTTTCAAAATTTAGAAAGTAATAAAAAAATCCACAGGCTTCATACAAATAAGAGGGCGCCTGTTTAACGAATGAGAATGAATAAAATGTTGAATGTTTCTCCTGGGTATGCCTTTGCCTACGTACCTACTCGTATTTTGAAGGGACAGTAAATAGCAATTTTTTGGTTGAACGCACTACGTTTACTTCTTTGGGTTCGTTACGCTTTTTGAAGAAATAGTGGTGCCTTGGATCCTTGTGTAAGTACTCACGACCATAACCTCTTTCGGGGCGGTCAGAAGCTTTGCTATAGCTTACAACTATCTTTTGGAGCCACTACATAAGACTCTACATCTGAGCGTATCGGTTTCCCGTTCCATGACAGTCAGCACGTCTAGCATGATTTCTGTACTTGCGCGCGACTCAGCTTTTCCCCATACAACAAGTCGCGGCAAGCGCGGCTTTCTCTCTCCGAAAAGCGTGCGAACAGGTTATTTTCTATGTAGCGAAAGCGTGAAGAGATATCATGCTAGACGTGCAGGAGGGTGAAGACGAGAAAGTGCATCTGTGTTTAGCAACTAATACAGTACTGACATAGTTGACTGGTTTTGTGAACAAGCTACGAACTGCGTATTGGACCAAGTGCTACTAGGTCATCGCTGTCGTCGCAATCGACTGAGAGATTTATTTTATCGACTATGTGTATACAGGGTCCTTCTTAATATGCTCACACTTTTTTAAGGGGATGATCAGACCGTCAAACTGAACAACTTTCTTTATAGCATCAGCAACGAAATCGCAAAAAAAAATCTGCTGTTCCATGCAAAACTGCAAACCTACTCGAGCCAAATCAGATTTTTTTGCGATTTCGATGTTGGTTCCATACAGAAAGTTGTTCAGTTTTGTAGCCTGATCATTCCCTTGAAAAAGTGTCAGCATAATAGTAAGAAGGACCCTGTATAACAAATGTGGTACAAGCGAAGTACATTATCTGCGCAAAGTTTGAGCTCGTTCGTTCAAATCGTCAGTCCCGAGGGGAGAGCGGGCGGCAACCGAATTGAACCAAACCGAATTGAATGGAATTGAACCGAACCGATCGGATCGGTTAGCAGTCGGATAGTGATGTAGGTACTGTCACATTGAGCTTCTGTGTTCGTTTCCCTGTGTGCGTGCTATTGTTCAGTTCGCTGTTTGTGTACATACTTGTGATAATTGTCCTTTGTGAGATGGGTCATAGTTTACCTAATACCTCTACTGTTAAGGGGTATTAGAGATAATACAGTTAAATATACGTATTTAACCTAGTTTAAATGTGTGCTAACAAATGCATTATGATGTTTGAAAATATGTGGTTCCGGCTTAGGATGGACCACCGGATTGCTTTCCATGGATGCGATGTGAGACGACTAGGGTTATTTGTATTTTTGTGGGTGAAAGGCTAGCTTTCCTAGTTACATAGTGTAGTGGGTTCTTCAGATAATCAAAACAGAAAAACGTTGTCTAAGGAGCTAACATCGAAATCACAAAAAGAAATCGGCTATTCCATACATTCGGGTTGAGTAAGCATTGACGTTCGCTGAGAAACAACAACAATTTTTTTTGTGTTTTCGATGTTGGCTTCATAGTGAAAGTTGTTCAGTTTGAAGCTCTGAAGAACCCCTTAATATACATGCATTACTTTAAGGGGTGATCGTACACATTATACTGAACAACTTTCCCTATGAAACCTATAGGAAATTCATCAATCAAATTCAATTCATACAAACGTTCGATCATCTGATTGCATTTAGTATGGGAGTCCATTTTTTTTGCCTCTTTCCTGTACGTTTCTTAGGGAAAGTTGTTCAGTATCATGGGTATAATCACCCGTTAAAGTAATGCAACTGTTTACCCTAACACCCTTTATATGTAACGTATTTAAATTTACACCCTGTATAGTTAGTGTGTATGACAATAAAACTGGTCACATGCGTAGGTCATGTCAGTCAGTACAAAAAGGCATTTGAAAACAGGAGCAGAGAAACAGGGAGGGATGATCAGACCATCAAACTAAACGACATTCTCTATGCTGCCGTGATATGGTACGAGTAAAAGGCGGCAAGTTCTAAGAGATTCTCATACTTGCCGCCTTTTACCATATCACGGCATTATAGGACTAATAATTGAAGTATCAGCTGTCCCATACGTATGGGAGAAGGAGTTATAGCAGTTTTGTATGGAAACAGCAGTTTTATTCGCGATTTCGATTTTAGCCCCTACAAGAAAGCTGTTTAGTTTGATGGTCTGATAATCAGTAGTGTACTTTTCAAAAGGACCAGGCTACATTTATTTTAAAGCCGCTTCAGTATTAATGGTACCTACAAATAAACAAATGGACACATGTCCATAAATGCATTTCTCTACAACATGGATACATTCACATGGCTGCAGTAAGCCACGCCACTATCATTAGTCATTTCATTAAGGTAATGCTCCCTACGAATGGACGAATAAAGCCGTTTCAGCTCGGTTTCAATGCAGCTGCATTGTCAGCGGTCGCAACTATACCCCGTACACACCCTGGTATGCTGACACAACTATAAAACATCGGTTTATATTTCGAACTCCTTTGCAATTATGGTTATTATGTGGTGGCATAGTTAAGCTCATCATTTCAATCGACTGATATCTCCACACTTTCGGCTTAGTAGGGTCAACACGTCTTTCATGGGTCACTGTATACGTTGTTATAATAAAATCCCCGAGACCATTTTGAATCTTTCCGAAAACATGTTTAAAACTCAAATCAAAAAAGTCCTCTGTAAAAAAGCACATTATAAACTGGATGATTATTTAAATGATCAAAATGCTTGGGTCTGAGGTCACTAGCTTATAGTTTATTTACTTTACTGTATAGTATCAATTATTTTATTAAATAGACTATGTATTATTGTATACATAACTATAGCTTAAGAATTTATATTGTAATAGTTATTAAGTCGTGTTATGTTGTAGAGTTTCTGGCCGCATCTTCTCTACAGCGACAACACGTTCTGACGCGGTGGTAGCTTTAAAAAAGATTTGACGTTTGATAAGTGTGCTTCAAGCTCCTATATTGAATAAATTATATAGACTTCGACTTTGACTTAGATACATTTTATCTATAAACATTTTGTCTGGTGTTCGGATTCGAATAGCATAACGCCAGATAGATGTCGAAAAAGGCGAACGCATCCGACCAGTAGTAATTCCTTCATTATCATTTTGCCAGTTTCTGGCCGCATCTTCTCTACGGCGCCAACACGTTCCGACGCGGTGGTAGCTTCAAAAATTCTAAGTTTAAAAAGTGGGCTTCTAGCTCCAATATTGTGTCCGTTAATATGCTGACACTTTTTAAGGGGATGATCAGACCGTCAAACTGAAAAACTTCCTCTATGGCAGCAACATCAAAATCATCTCTTCCATACAAAATTGCAAACATACTCGAGCCCAATGTATGGGACAGCAGATGTTTTATTCACGATTTCGATAGTGGAGAAAGTTGTTCAGTTTGATGGTCTGATCATACCCTTAAAAAGTGTCAGTATATTAAGGACCCTGTATAGAAATTTTTTTTTTCAGTTTGAGTTCCATAAGTAAATAATAAATAATAATAATAAATATCTTGGACATTGTCACACAAATTATCTAGTCACATTTAAAGTACCAGAATCTAGCCTGGACTTGTGTTATGATGACTAGACAATGATATAGAGTACACATATAGTTACAAACATACATGACTCGGGTACAAATATTCTTATTAATCATACAAATATTTGTCCCTTACGGGATTCGAACCCACGGCGCAACAGGCAGGTTCACTACAAACTGTGCTATCGGACCGTCGGAGTGTAGTTTTACTGTCTAATTTGGAATTTCATAATGAGTTCTAGGAGTAACTGTTCTGCAACTATTTTTGTATACTTTACTAGTCACATATTCGGCGAGCCTGACAGCGACAGCGCAGCGTTCAGTGTAGCTTTATTAAGGAGTAATGCATATATACTATATTGTCTAGTCGTGGTAGACCTGCAGGCCTCTGGTCGTAAAGGTTTTCCTAAGGACGAGGGAGTGCATTTATCTTCAGTCTACCATTCGCGCGTTTATGGACTTATAAAAATTGCTTCTACTTTGGCGAGGGGCTCACTCCCTGTCACATTAAACATAGTTCGGTACTAGTGAAACGTGGATGTTCCGAGGTTTCAGAATATAACTGACTACCCCCTCGAGGAAGATAGTCGTAAGTATATGCTTTTACTTTTGTAAATGACTTGAAATCAGCTAAGAGTAATCAACTAATCACTGATATCTGTGGCAATATGTTCTCTAGTATACAATACTAACACTACTGAACTTATTTCCAAAGAAATATAGGTGAGAGATGTTCATCAACTTTCGATGCCGACTGTACACACGTGAGGTGAACTGGGTCGCCGCTGCACCGCCGCGCCGCCGCCGCGTTCCACTGATTTATACTCAGCTTTTATTTATAAATCTACCGCCGCTCCAAGATATCTGAAAGCTTTTAATCCTCTACCAGTGATTTAGGAATAATGTTGAATATTCTGTTTTTAAAAGCTACATTAGAAAACGTATTTTCCTGTGTCTATAAATGTAAAGAAATTGCAAAATAATTATTGAAAGGAACGTAATTTATATTTATCTTGTAGCTCCACTAACAGCCTACTAAATTATTATTTTCTCTTTCCGGTGACGTAAATATTTTTCGACCTACATTATTGTAGGTCATGTTCTTACATTTAAAATTGTTTCGTATTACACACAAAAACAGAAAGGTAACTTAATTTATAATGTTTTATCCTGTATGAATGTATTTACCTAAAAAACTGTAAACTATTAAATCTACCCCGGGGTTGGGGAGTGAGGTGAATAAGTGAGCTATTGGATTTGAAAATAGAACAATTGGTGGGAACCCGCGCCGCGCCGCACCGCGCCGCGCCGCGCGGGACCGGGTCCCGAGCGGGATCGATGAGGTTCTGGAATTATTCCAAGATACCGCGCGCGGTCGACGCGAGCGGGTACCTACTTCTCTTCAAAATTTACTTATAGTACTCTTAGAAATTCCGTGCTTATAGCCACTAAATAGGTTTGCAGTAATATTAAGCCATTACCTCCATACTACATGACATATTGTGTGGGTACTTTAAAGTCATATTTCCGGTTAAGAGACCTATCACACAAGCTATTTTGTGCGTAGGCGATATCGATGTCGTGACTGCACGACAACTATGTGGCAACGGCACCGCCGCGATGACATAAGCCTTTAAACTGAATAATTTTCACTATGCCCACTCACTCATTTTCTCATACAAAACTGCTGTGCCTACTTGACCTAAATGTATGGGAAAGCTGATTTTTTCTACGTTGTCTCCATAGTGAAAGTTGTTCAGTTTGATGGTCTAAACTACCCCTTTAAATATTACTCGGGTGTTTTGTTACACCCTGCAGAATAGTCGATGCACAGCGAGCTGGCGTAAGCTAGCACGGGCGTGTGGAGATAGCATTACAACTCTGTGACTTTGGTCACGCAGTGAGTACAGTATGCTACAGGGTCCTTCTTAATATGCTGACACTATTTTAAGGGGAAGATCTGACCATCAAACTGAACAACTTTCTCAGTGGGACCAACATCGAAAAATTGTTTGTGCTATTCGAGCCAAATGTATGTGACATCCGATTTTTTTTTCGTGATTTCCATGTTTAGAAAAAGTTGTTCAGTTTGACGGTCTTACCATCCCCTTAGAAGCATATTAAGAAGAACCCTATATATTATACACTCTTGTATCTTTTTGTGGAAGCGGTAGAGTTTTACAATAATTTACATTCCACCACAAAACTGTCCCCCCCCCCCCCCCACACCTGTCGGTGAGAGTGACTTTTCTAAATTCACAAACACGTCGCTCGGTTTCATAATGTGTCGGAATAATTCATAGTCAGCTCTGCGCACCGCATGAATATGTAACGCCGCTCCCCCCGCCCCCCTCTCAGCCTGCCCCTCGCCCCTCTCACCCGCGGATAATATTAAATTCTTTAACACACGCGTTTTCATACATCACAGGCTACTAATGAACGGGGTACTTACCTGTACACGTGTGCGTTACACCCGTGGGACTATCGAGTTTTTATTTATTATTGGCCATGGGCGCAACACACATTCCCACCACTGAAACCCGGAATAACAGCGGTGACCATTCTCAACACTAGATAATGAAGTCCAGCGAGCCCGGGGGATGAGCAACTTTCACTATCCAACGTTGAAATCAGGTAAAAAACCTGATGTTCCTACGTTTACTTTTCTTGTCAGTGCAAATCTATTTGTATGAAGTGTCCAGGGTTTGGTTAAGCAGTATTGTTTGAACGAATAACTACAAAATAGCTTGACACTCCAATAACCTGTATTATACAGGGTCCTTCTTAATATGCTGACACTTTTTTAATCGCGAAAAAAAAATCTACTCCATACAAAACTGCAAACCTACTTTAGCCAATTGTATGCGACAGCTGATTTTTTTTCGCGATTTCGATGTTGTTCCCATAGAGAAAGTTGTTCAGTGTGATGGTCTGATCAGCCCCTTAAAAAAGTGTCACCATATTAAGTTTGACCCTGTACTAAAAAAAATGCTACAACTGCACGCATTAAATATTGTTAGCAAGTAATAACAACGTTATGGAGTTATTGATCCCGGCATAACTTATGTCCATTGATTTTAATGTACAAAATATTGAACCTAACTCGGGACACATTTTTTTTCGTCCACTATTATAGCTAGAACGATGTCAAAATCATGCGACCGGTGACCCTCCGGTGGTCACGCACACCTTGTAAGCCACACGGGTCGGTAACATGGTGTGTGACGTCACAGTGGCGTGACGTTTACTTTCAAAGGTTTTGCCTGAATAGCGCGTACACTACACACTGTACACACTGTATGAATGTACACTATACTGTACACAGTATGTCCCCCCCCCCCCCCACGCTGTACACAGGGCGTGAATGTGACGGCTGTAATTACGGGCCGGTATTGAAACGCTTTCTTTGTCAACTTCGCCTTTTTGGCGGCGACGTGTTTTGTTTTGACGTTTACAAAGTTCTTTGTAATATTTAACACAAAGGTTAGTAATCAAAACTTTGTGTTGTCAAGTTGTGGCAACTTTAATTATTACTTTATTCATTCTTATGTACCTTAGCTCAGAACAATTTGAATTTGACGGCCCGATAGCACAGTCTGTAGTGAACCTGCCTGTTGTGCCGAGGGTCGCGGGTTCGAATCCCGTAAGGGACAAATATTTGTATGATGAATATAAATATTTGTACCCAAGTCATGGATGTTTGTATCTATTTATGTATGCTATATCGTTGTCTAGTCATCATAATACAAGTCCAGGCTAGATTCTGGTACTTTAAATGTGACTAGATAATTTGTGTGACAATGTCCAAGATATTTATTTATTATTTATTTAATTTGATATTATGTACTCCAGTCACCGTCAAATAGGTTATAGCGTTAAGGTAAAAAATTATATAATTAAATTCCAATATCTAAATAAAGATCTGATAGACATCATTCATTTTATTTACGTAGTTAATACAGGGTGTAACGGTTTGTTCTATCTATCTATATAATTTATTATCCAATCTAATCTATCTTCTCTAGTTTCAGATGATCCATATAATTAAGTAGTTGATGATTTCTTTTTTCACGATTTCAGATTTACTAACTCTATACATGTAACAAAACACCCTAGTGATACTTAAGGGGGTACTTCAGACCATCAAACTGAACAACTTTCATCATGGAGCCAAAAGTGAAAACTGCAGTATGGACTCGACTAAAATCTATGGGACAGCTGATTTTTTTTCTCGATGTTGCCTCCATAGTGAAAGTTATTCAGTTTGATGGCGTAACACTATTATGTAGCAAAGTTTCTAACTAACCCAAATTCTTCTAATCTCGCTCTTCTACATTTGCTCTCTCCCTCCCCCACTTCATTTCAAACAGCTCTCTTCAAACAAGCTAATTCTCAATGAATAGAAGCAGACCATCGATTGCCTCATAAATACGCAACGATCATTCATAGCACGAACGATGCGCGCGGACGTCCGACCGCATCCACCGCCCATACCAATTACCACCCTAAACCTTCCCTACTACGGTCTGAAACTCCCTGAGCTTATATGATACTTCAGTCCTGAAATTAGGTTATAAGCAAATATAGACTTTAATATTTTTGGTATAAGGTTTGAATTGGAGTGTTGTAGACGGAGAGTCAGGGTCATACATAATGCAGGACTATTGCCGTCGCGTTGGATCGCTCGTGCCGGGATGGGCTCAATCTTAAGTGGCGATATTTATTTAAGTAGGCACCTCTTCACGGTAACACCTTTTGTCTGTTTTTGAGATAGTCTTTTAAAGTCAACGTTTATGGATGTTTACCGTTTGGTGGAATGGTGGATGTTTCGTTAAGGTTTAACGGTTTTTTTCACAAAACATGCTCCATGACTCTTTTTCTCTGGCGCTACCTAGGTACTAGGTACAGAATGAATGTCTACTTGTCTGGCAGGTCAGTAGGCCTAGTATGCTACGGATGACAAACTGACAAAACAAGAAAACTCTTTCGCAAACACAAAGTAACAAGGACAGAGGCATGTCTCGATTATTATCGTTTGCTCGGTGATGGCATGCTAGGCCCACAGGCATTTTCTTGTCTATTTGCGGATTGGCAGAGTAGCAATATATTTTACCATTTCGTAATCGACAGTCCTATCTCCTTCTTGCATACTGACAGTATCAGGAATAGATATAAAAAGAGAAAGAGCCTTTTCCTACGTAGCGCTATTAGCGTCGCGTCAATGACGCTGCTTATTGTCTTTCTGTACTAATTGTATGAACTCACTCAAAACGTAGTATCTTCTCGTCCCAAATACCGCAGTGCCTCAAAACAAATGTCTTGACCAGTGTATACTGCCAGGGATGACATATGGAACTGAGGCGTGGTCGATTACTCAGGGCCTCATAAAATAGCTGAAGTCACCCAAAGGGCAATGGAGAACGCTATGTTTGGAGTTTCCCTGCGAGATCGAATAAAAAACGACGAGATTTGCAGAAGAAGCAAGCCCAAAGTTTTGCTAATTTAAAGGGGCAATGGGCGGGAAACATTGCTCGCAGAACCGATGGACAATGGGGCTGAAGAGTTTTCCAGTGGCGTCGATGGGTGGTCGATGTGGACCGACGACCTGGTGAAGGCGGCGGGAACCCGTTGGATGAGGGCACCGCAGGACCGGTCGTTGTGGCGATCTGCGGGGGAGGTCTAAGTCCAGCAGTGGACGTGGACGAAAACATTTCCCACGTGACGTTTAACGCTGAAAACTCTATATCGGGAAATGCTCAAAGTTTCAAAATATGACAAATAAGTTGGATATTATAATATCTCGAGTAAACGTAAACATCCCTCAAGACAAAACAAACATAGTGAAGTAAAAAGCTTGCCTGTTTTATCAGACTTGCGTGGAGAACGCTTCAGGTGTATTCGGATGCAGTTTCAGAACTGTGCCGAGAAACTTACTGTGTAACTACTGCGACGATGTTGATTTAAGAGAAGAGTTGATTTACTTACTGTTGTCTTGTTGGGTAATTTACATCGCGTCATGTAGTTATGATAACATCGTTATTGTTAACAACTCGTTCATTTTTCCGGAAAACTACGGAACCGATTTTGATGAAACTTACTTTTTTTATAGCTTATGATCTGATTTAAAATCTGGTACCTATATAATTCGTGCGGGCGAAGTCGCGGGTTAACTCTACTAATACACTTACAATACATTTCGGGGTGGGCATCAGAATACTAGCCATCACTTGACACGTTGAGAATACCGATCCACGTTTGCAACAGAAAAGAGTAGATAATTATCAATACAAACGATATAATCAATACATTCACACATATTACAAATAAATTGTTAAGTATTGTGTCTGGTATTAAATACTATAAATAAGACTTTGGGATCAATATAGGCCAGTTTAGAAAGATTTTAGTATGTATTAATAATATCACATACGAAAATAGGTAGTAGTACCAAACATATTTGCCCTCTTTTACTCTTTAATTTAGGCCATACTTTCCTTTTGGGCATGGGCTATTGTTTGCAGCGGAAAATATCGCTTTCCTACAGGAAACGTATTGGGGAGTTTCTGTATTACACTCCCAGGCCCTGCACCTAACAAAATATCGCTTCAATATCTAACTTTAGCAATTAAAAAAAACATTAACGACTTTTATTTTCAGTCGAGAAAAATAACTTTATTCGTCGAAAAGTGGACGCGTAACATTTTCAGTCAACACTATGGTACTCTGTGTAACCAAATTGTTTAATATTTTCAGATCTAGGCAGGAAGATAATTGTGACTGGAAAATTTATTTTAATTATGTATGTCTCACAAAACACAGTAAACAACATAGACACATTATATGCCGAACTGCATAACAGTTTGTCGGCATGCAATGAGCTCTTGATAACATTTACAAGCAATTAACAATCATAACACTAAACACAAATGGTACAAATAAGTAAAGTAGGTACAAAAAAGTCTAGGTAGGTCTCTTAATTTTTTAAGTTATTCATTTGATTTAGCCACATTGTACATATTACCTCTATCGCTTCTCTACTAGCCGTAAGTTGTAATGACACATTTTACTAAGATATTATATTTTATATTCTGAGCGACCCACCCCGATGGGATCTATAATATAAGTCTATATAACATACACATAAACATTCACGGAAAAAATCTCTAAATGCAATGAAAACCTTATCAAAATCCGTTGCGTGGTTTAGAAGAAGTAAGTGGAGAAACAGAAATGAAGAGGACCGACGCGGATAGCGACTTGACTTTAACAAAAATTTCACTTTAAAGCTTAATATTAGGCAAACATTGCATCCCCACTTTTCGTGTTGAGGAGGTACCCTAAAAAATATATTTTTCAAGATTTTATTTTACCACTTTGTCGGCGTAATTAATATGAAATTACCCATATCAAATTACAGCTTTCTAGTACTAAGCGTCTCTGAGCTGAGCCGCGGACAGACACACAGACGGACAGACGGACGGACATTGCGAAACTATAAGGGTTCCTTGTTTACTACGGAACCCTAAAAACCGCTTGTGATGACCGATGATATGCAGATGGCGCTTACGATATTCTTCCTAAAAAGGCTGGAATTGTTCTCGACACGTAATATAGTGTAGGCAGCCCGTAGCTGACCGCATCGCCGCCGGGTCTCATAATGGCACACACCTGCGCCTTTATTACCGAACAGCTTATTTGTAACGCGACCCCACCACGTGACCCCACCGCCCGTGTTGCCGGCCGGGACTAATTCGTAAAGGAAAAACTGTCCTGGAAAAAGAAACTCCAAAAAATACCATGTATTTATTTTTAGATTTTAGTGTTTCTGTGAGCGCGCGTTCGTATCAGGGATGAGGTTATACATTAGAGAAATAAGTTAGTACTTATACGATCGTCCCAATGATTGCTTTATCTAAGACATTATTGCTCTGAAAATTAGCAAGCTGGAGCTGGTCGTACGTATCTTCCGAAAAACTGAAAACCGATGGGAAGTCAAAGTTCAAAAATGGAGACCAAAAACTGGCAGGCGTAGTGTGGGACGCTCTGGCACTGGACCGATAACCTGAGAGAAAGCCAATAGTGACTAAATTACATTGGCCAAGGACATTGGATGGCGCTTACGTAATTGTTTACCTTTACAGTAAAATGTTTAAAAGACAGACGGTAAATAATGTATGAACTAAACCAGAGCATCAGAATTGTCGTAAATTTAGGAGGACAGGTGATGAATCAGTTGACATGGCAAGGGCCACACAGCCCCGCGGCCCCGTGCTACTTTACAGCTATAATTAACTTCGTCTTTATGATGGTCTCAGTAGAGTTTGTTTTACGACAACTTGCCGCAGCAGGTGAGGAGGCTTTACACCTCGTTCCGTGACCATAATCAAGTGCCTTTTTGATGTTACGACTTATAAAAGTTGCTCTACAATGTGTAGAAACCCTTACACAGAATCAATTGAGTCCATTCCAGTATCAGGACATCCCCTTAATTTTTATCTTTTTTCATTTTTAGGGTTCCGTACCCAAAGGATAAAAACGGGACCCTATTACTAAGCCTACGTTGTCCGTCCGTCCGTCTTACCTATTTAGGGCTGTAACTTTTGAACTGAAATAGCTAGAGAGTTGACATTTTCACAGAATGTGTGTTATTACAGCTGATTTTCTAACAAATATTAAAAATTTCAAAAAGTTAAAAAATTAAAGGGGGTCTTCATCCAAGAAACTAGTTTTTATCCGCGTTTTTTCTTTTCGCTCGATCGTAAAAACGGTAATACATACAAGCGTCGAACTGGGTGTGATTATAGAGCAAACTCTACAATATAAAACAAATAATAAAAACCGGCCATTTTTCTTGCGCTAAAGTCCCGGAGAAAAAAATTTTTTCTTGTAAGTTAATATGTTGTGTTACGTATGTGTTACAGTACGGAACCCTCGTTGCGCGAGTAGCCCGACTCGCATTTGACCTGTTTTTAATTTGGTTAGGTATACACAGGTACACTTGCTTATGCTTTTGAAGAATTGGTTTTCTAATTTTACGTTCATTATTTTGTTGCCGAATTTTGATAACCTTCATAGAAACGAACATTCTTTTCACATTTTGTTTTAACCCATAACTATAAACTTCACATCTGTAACTAGGCTACAATTATCCTATTCATCTTGACCTAAAAACTTCGTACGACAGAGACTCCAAAAAGTAAAGAAATCCGCTTAAATAATGCTACAATATTTCATATTATAAGAGAGCATTATACTTGTTTATACAGCATTATACCTAAGTGTGTGTAATATTGGAGCTTAGGCAGGTATCCGAATATCCGAATATCGGATCTGTTTAGTATTCAGCGCCGGTCGGAGGCCTCCGCGGAATACCCAAGTTAGTTTACGTGTGAAATATCTTCCAAGCCTCATATTCCTTAATTCCGTTCGACGTCGCAAGTCCTTACAAACAAACCACTTTGATCTTTATTCTGTAGGTTACAGAAGCTCGATGAAGAGGCTTCGTAGAACGATATTCCTTTGCTAGCATAACACAAGTTTTCCTTACGAGCGACTATTTAATATGATACGTTTCTAGAGCGGTTCGCAATCTCGCAATCATACTAACGATAGTTTTATAGATCTTGTTCCGTTGGGGTAGAGTCGAAGTTTGCGTGTGTGGGGAGGGACGTGCCATATTGTTTTGTGACTACGGTCTTTATTAAATATGATGTATTTGCTAGTTATTTTGTTATTGTAATGCTGTAAACATGTTATTGTTTTGTCTTTATTTTTATTTGCTACGAGATTTAGTCCGCGACTTCTTAATGTATACCAGTTTTTAAGTCGAATCATAAACTATTAAACACAAACAATTTCATTAAAACTGGAACAGTAATTTTTGTGTAATGCTCGAACAAATAAACAAAGTGACGGACAAGAAATAAAAAGTCAGTTACAGTCAGGGACATCTAAACACCATGGCGTGACCTATTTCTTGTACATATCTCCAATGTACAGACCCACTTCTGTTACAGTTTTATAATAGTTTAGGAGGTCGATAAAGCCATGATAAGACTTTAATGTCGAAGAGGCGAGAAATGCGTGTCAGAACCATTGCAGATGGCAATCAATTACTGTCTCTGCCTACCGTAGAAGGACAAAGGCGTAAGTATATGTATGTTTGTCTGCAGTTCTAAAGGTCGCAAGCCCTGCCACAACTTCATGCTTTAGATTATAGTAATTATATCTTATTATATCTGCAGGGTGAAATTGATATAATTAGTATTCTTTAAACTAAGAGTCAAACTGAACAACGTTTACTATGGGAGCAAACCGATCGGAACAAAAAAAAATTTGGTATTGTATGTATACATTTGAGTCAAGTAGGCATTGTAGTTTAGTATGGAACAGAACCACAGATTTTTTTTTTGCTCCGATTGGTTTGCTCCCTTAGTTAAAGATGTTCAGTTTAATGTTTAGACTCTTAGTTTAAAAGGATGCTAATGATGTCAATTTCACCCGGTAAAAGTGTTTAATGGTCGTGAGTTCTTGTATCTATTTTTCTGATAAAGGATTGCAACAATCAGACAATATTTCTCTCGCTTCCTCGTCATGTGCGCTCGTCGGTTACATCTATACGTTACGTCGAGTACATCTGTACGAAACCGACAATCATGCATGAAGAGGCAGATAGAAATGACCTGACCCTTTCTTAAACACATAGATAGACAGATAAATAATTCATTTCCATAAGTAACGCACAAATAATATTACAGTTCACAACAAGTTTGCAAAAGAAAAATACAACGCAACACCAATAGAACAACATGTAATTGTATTTGTATGCGACAGCAGCACGTCTAGTATGATTTCTCTACACGCGCGCGACGCGCCTTCATTGCATAGAAAATAACCTGTTCCCGTCTTGTGATATTGAAAAAAGCCGAGTCGCGCGCAAGTAGAGAATTCATGCTAGACGTGCAGCAAATAGGTCCTAGCTCAACAAAGGCCTTCTCCGAAAGCAGGGTGTTAATTATAAACATAAGGATCAGAGAGTTCAAGTGTTCAACAACTTTTCTCGTCGACCGTACCATCGGGTATGGTCTCCAAACACGACGAGTTTGTTTCCCCAGTCATAACTTACTTCACCGTTAATAATTTATGTGACCTTCTCAATATTTTGAGTCAAAACGGACCGGGCTATATTTAATTCATATCAATAGAGAAACTTTTAAGTGTTCTCCGAAACATTTTCTGTTAAATATTATGATTAGAAAGTGTGTTTGTCAGTCCTTTACTCCTACGCGTGTAAATAACTGAACCAACTTCACTTGACGGCCCGATAGCACAGTCGGTAGTGAACCTGCCTGCTGTGCCGCGGGTCGCGGGTCGCGGGTTCGAATCCCGTAAAGGACAAATATTTGTATGATAAATATGAATATTTGTACCCGAGTCATGGTTGTTTGTATCTATATATGTATGCTATATCGTTGTCTAGTCATCATAACACAAGTCCAGGCTAGATTCTGGTACTTTAAATGTGACTAGATAATTTGTGTGACAATGTCCAAGATATTTATTTATTCTTTATTTAACTTCAATAACATTTGAAAGATGGGTAGCTAATAGTGCTGAAATATAAATAAAAGGCCACTCTTATTCCCAACTTCAAAAATTGTTGGGTCTCTGTTTACTCGTATTAAGTATACAAATTATAAAAATAATTTATTTTCTTTACAAATCACGAAAAGTACCATGTCATATGCTCACGACTTACTCGAAAAATACCCTTCAATGTCACTTAGATATCATGAGTTTTAAATTTATCCCTTTATTCACTGACTTAGGTACTCTTACAATGTCTTTGTAAACTGCTAGTGTACCTTGCCCAACTGCGGCTACAAGAAGGATAATGTTTTTACAGCAACGTGACTGAGCGGAGGTTCACCTCGCGTTTGTCTTCATTTAGCCGGAGCTCGGCACTTTTCTATTTGTGTCCGAGAGATAAATGCTCTTTGTGATCCTAATTGTGTAACACTTGGTCTCTTGCTGCTGCTTCAAATTGTACTGCCATTTCAACGTTACATCTAGAGGTCTTAGATATACAACGTGTTAATGAATAAACGCAAAACTAGAAAGTAGTTTGTTTAGAATCGAGAGCAGAATCGAATTATCATGTTTTCAACATAGGATTTTTTTTTTTTAAATATTAACTAATTTTGAAAAAAAATTCCTGAACACGATCTCAACCCACCGCACGGGCACACTCATCCTACTTAATACTAAAACAAGATTCTTAAAATGTATCCATGAGCACGTTAGCGCTTTCATTCATTGCTGAAATGATAAAAAAATCATTTTGCCTCAAAACTAGAAATGCGAATAACTTTAAATTTTAGCTATCAAAATAATGATATTATTTTGTTATAGATCAGTTGGGGTGTAGGAGGTTTTGCGCTTATTCATTAACACGTTGTATAGATAAACAATTTATTTGCACAAGTAACATACGCGTAACATTACAGTTTACAATAGGTAGGTTTACAAAACAAGAACACAACGCAACACCAATAGAACAACATGTAATTTATTGTATGCTGCAGCAGCAAATAGGTCCCAGCTCAACATTGACCTTGCCCGAAAGCAGGGTGTTGATTTTCAGATGAAACTTTCTTCTTGCTAGGAGCTGATAATATTACACATACATTCATAAACTCCCAATCCCTTTCAGAGTGGTCAGAAACTCTACAGTCGGTCTGCAAAATGGAATAACGCATCAAGTGGTGATAAGTGGTGGCTATAGTCTTTTGCGCACAAGAACACTGCCTAAAAAACATTTTATCTTAGTGTAAGGAAACGTAATGAAACCCGAAGTTAGCCATATTCGAATCTACTTAATTGCATCTCTTTTACTCTTAAGCAATAACACATTAATAGTGTCCCTTTTACACCTGTCATCCTTTACTTTTTAATCCATTCACTACGTTCTGAATCATGCATCTCCTCTTACCTACTTACATTACTCACTTCCTACGAGACCCGCAGGAAGCAACGGGGTGGACATTCTAGCCCGAAACTATCTAAGCTTCTAAATACAAATATGTAAGAAAAGTACTTATTAAAATTTGCTTACCGAATTTCAAAATCCATTCTAATATTTCTATAATTTCTTTTCCTACTGACTCCTAGTTCTCAGCAAGGATCAGAGGGAATAGCAAGTCACTCACAAGCCACTGTAAATAAAACAAACACATACGCACACTGAAACCAAGTGATACGATCGGCTGATCATTTTGCAAGGAGGAGATAGAAGCTCATTTGCTCCTTCTATGTGACTGTGGTCTCCTAATGTATGTACAAACGAAGTACTGATCTAGATTAGGTAGACAAGTATTGACACCAGATGAGCTACCAACTCTCCCAATCAAAAACCTACTACGATTCTTGACAGCAGTAAAGGTAAACAGGAAACTTTAAAAGGGGGCATTCACAATAGATCTGCGATGGTCACAGTGGCCCAGGTGAAGGCACCAAGGCTTGTAATCCCAAATAAAGGTAAAATATAAAATTTCGCAGCTAATTATCAATTCTAGAGTAACTTTTCTCATGTTTAACGATAATTTGTGAACACATAACTTGTTGAAGAGCCAACATGTTGCCATAACTTCGCCGGTAACTTAACGACGTAGGTAACGAACGTGTACCGGCACAGACAAAGTTATAAAACTTGTCTACTTGTTGTATTACAAGATCCCGCTACGAGTTTTCTTCACAGATATGTTTAGGCTAATATTAATGATTATTCCTGATGAATTGATATAGTTTAAGGATTCTTGGCCATTTCGGAAAATTGGGCGGCAAACGGATGCAAAAATGTTGTTCCGGTAAAATACATGCTCATTTCTTTAGCATACCAAATTGAATTTATAGGACACACAAAATTGGGTTGCTTGCATGAAAAATGATCGCAACATGGGATGCCTTGTTTTTCTGACATTTATGCAATCGGCTGTCAAAGAGTTGTGATTGCAGCAGAATAAGCCATTTTCACTGGTATACAGGATATGTGTCATTGCCTAAACAGACAGTATAGAAATATAGCAGCGGGATCTTAGTGTATAGGTAGTTATCGGCGTCTCTGCCAGAATGGCAAGCTTTGTAATCTGGCCATAGTTTTTGGCACGACTTCCCAACTCGTACGTAGGCTGCCGTTGCGAAACAATCTCTGCTCGTTCGTGATAAGGTGCCGTTTTGGTTGATAGTTTAAAGTCGTAAGTCAGACGTGAGTCACCGTTGGTGCGGTAATCACTGGTACGTGGTGCGTTACCCCTGCATCCAGGGATATAAAGCTTTATGCCGTGGGGCACAGAGCAGGGAATATAGTGCGCGGCACCTGACTTATTTAAGAAAATAAATAGTGCACAATCACACATTAGAGCTCTGAGCCTTTGAAATTGTTGGCAAAATATAAAATTGTAAAACCACAGATAAATTTCACGCTCCCCTAAGTGTAAAACCAAGTCTTTGTAGTAACTGCAGGTAGATTTCTTAGAAACAAAATCATACTCAACGATTTTAGGTAGTTAGTGTCAAAGTTCAGACCACTCGGAAAAGGAGTATGGTCGTGAGTTTATGTATGTATGAATGTAATCTAACGCAATGAGACCCATTGGCAACTTTGACAACACAAGGTATCTGTAACCACACACTGCCAGTGCCATATAATTTCATTTTTTCCTACGGTGGTAACGAGGCAACTAATAGATACAGTTTTCAACATCCTATAATTATAACATGGTCTAATTTTATTACACCCTGGAACTGTTGTAATGAAAAATTGAACCCTGTTTAAGGCTGATACCGAAAAACTCTCTATGTTCGACAATGGATCTAAAAAATTGGTACCTAACACGAACTGACATAAGCAGTCTAAAATATTCGAAAGTCTGGAGTGCGATTTTTAAAAGTCACACGTTCAAATCAGCCGTAGAAACATGCATAATTTCAACGAATGACTTTATACTTGGTAACATACCGTAATTGAATGTAATTCGGCAATTAGTACAGGAAATGTGATTTATTAATGAATGCTCCGTGGAGAGTACGTACCAGGTACGAGTACATACTAGTAACGTTCCGATGCGATCACACTCACACACGTGCCGGCTATTACGCCGGAACGTCGATAGTAACGAGACCTGCTACGTTTTACGTCTCGTCCTAATTCAGTAGCTTGTACGATGATTACACTTTAGATCAAAGGATCAATTTCATCGAAAACAAGGGTGGCTGTAGGTATAATAATGTTTTGGTAGCAAGTTACCCATAGATTACCTATACTTGCCATCGGAACAAAATTTTAGAGGGCCGTTGTCACCCAAGCCAGGTAATTTATGGTTGTTATGTCACGTGCAATGTCCGCAGAGCAACATTGTCAGGCATGCCCTTCGACATTGTACCTATAGGCAGCTTTTGCAGTCTGCAGAAAACTATTAAGCGGACTTTGTACAGACCATAGTAGGCATTGTCAGCACTGCAAAGTTTTCACTGCGAGCTTTGTTCCATTTATTGCGGGCTTCGTCCAGCATTGGCTGTACATTGTTGACAATACCTACTGCTCTGAGCAATGTTAAGGTGTACAAAGCTGTAATGCTTGCTGTGGGGATGGGTAGGAGAGAGTGTAGCAAGCGCCCCGCGCTCTTTTGCGACCTCTGAAAGGCCACTTATAATGGACTTAGAAAAGGATGGTTCTCTTTTCGACCCATAATGTATGTTCGTACATAATTATATTGTATCGATTATGATGCAAAAGCTATCTGCACAAAGTCGACAACGTACGAACATTGCGCGTAACATATGCAAAGCTGAGTTACTAGCTGTGGGAAGGCCGGTTAGGCAGCGAGCGCCCCGTGCTCCTGTAAAAGCCAAACCTGTTTTTACAAATAAGTGTGACAAGGAGTAGGCCATACTCCTCCGTGCGGGTTTCCGGAAATGCTCTCACAGTAATGTGTAAATAAACCGCGTTCCAAACATGTCCTCTGTGTATTCGCTGCGTTATTTACTGCAAGCCGCACTCGAGGCACTTCAGCTCGAACCTCACCTCGAATCGTTGGAACGCCATTTTAAAAGCAAATCTCTGGGATCGTATTTTCCGTGACACTTGTCGAGATTGCAGCCCGGAGGAGGGAGGTCGACGACCGACTTCTTGCAATCCAATGCGATTTGCATCGATAGGTGAGGATATTTCTGGTAATCTTACTACGGAGTACAAACACATAACAGGAATGAAACAGTGTGGGACTGTGTCACCAAACTCATGCTCAGTTAAATATTACTTAGCATAAGTATTTATGCTCATGACTATATTCCCCGAGATACATCTCAGAACATCCACGTTTCACAATAGTACCGAAACTCTGTCAAATGTAACTCAAGTGAGCCCGTCGCCCGTCGTTGTCAAAATAAACGTTTATTAACAGGGACTTATTTCTTTCCAGGGCTTTTCCTCCATCTGTATCATTTTTTTATTATTTTTGCTAAAATCAGAGGTCAGAGGCAAGTCAGGTATTCTAAATATACCATAGACAGAATATCTGCGAGTAGGCAACTGGTTTAAAATTTTGATTTTAAAATAATGCGTGGCGAGTATTTGTGCACCTGAAGTGCAGACAGACATACACCTATCACACTGGAGTCCAGTGACTGGGCTGAATTGGGGCGTAAACTGCCGCAATGAGAAGGTGATTATTATTATTAGTTTTCCACAGCACTGAGCCGCAATTTGTTTTTCTGATGAATGGTGCTATACACGCTAAAATGTTGGTACATTTCGTTCGCCTCATCCACATTCATACACTTCAGTTAGTTGAAGAATGCTATGCACATTTGTCTAGATAAATTATTCGTAAAGAGAAGACAAAAAGAACAAACTGCGATTCAATCGCAGCCCCCAGCCCCGAAAGCCTTCACTCGCTGCACGGTGCATCTCGCATCGCATACATTACTCCCGTCGCGTCGCGTCGGCCGCGGGATGCACCGCTCGCTCCGTTCTGCATTGAATCGAATCGCTATCGGTACCCACACACTGACACTGCGGTGTAAGTGATTGCTTGCGTTTGTTGTGTTTGTTCTCAAATGAAAACGTCTCGGTTGAGGTTTATAAATGTGCTATTAACTTGTGCCTCTGAGGACGATAGTTATTTAGATTATTTTGCTCTGTGTAGCGGAGGTACGAGAGAGCTGACTTAGTAATACTGCTGATACTACTAGGTGATGTAAATAACAGATTGTGGTCAACGCATATGATACAGCACGTCACACATAATATACCAATGAGAGAGAGAATTATCTCGCGGTGTTGAATACACAGCACTTCATGAGTATTAGTACTAAATCGCACTATTAATCATCATCAGCCTATACAATGTGTTAATGAATAAGCGCAAAACCTCATACACCCCAACTGATTCATAACAAAATAATAAGATTGTAACAATAATTTCATTATTTTGATGATTAAAATTTAAAGTTATTCGCATTTTAAGTTTTCAGGAAAAAATTATTTGTTATCATTTCAGCAATGAATGGAAGCGCTAACGTGATCATGGATAAATTTTACGAATCTTGTTTTGGTAGTAAGTAGGGTGAATGTGCTTGTGCGGTGGGTTGAGATCGAGTTCAGTAAATTTTTAGTTTTACAGAAAAATTATTTAATATTTTGAAAAAAAAAACCTATGTTCAAAACAAGATAATTCGATTCTGCTCTCGATTCTAAACAAACTACTTTCTAGTTTTGCGTCTATTCATTAACACGTTGTATACAGCAGATATGGTCATCAGTCCGCCACGCGTTCCCAATGGGGTTTGATGGACTTCACATACACACCAGAATTTCTTCTTCAGTGTATGCAGGTTTCCTCACGATGTTTTCCTTTACCGTTTGAGAGCTATCAGTAATACGTACATCAGTTAAAAAAACAGATTGGTGCATGGAATGTCATTCATGCGGATTCAAACCTGGACCCTCGTGATTGAGTGTCCATACCTCCCCACAAGGCACTACCGACGATCTTGAATCGCACTATTGAACTTATTAAAATAATAATTTGTATAAATATAACTCCCAATAGTTGTACCTGTTGTTCTGCCTGAGAAAGATCTTCCCCTTTTCTCTAAGTTCTGTGATTTTTATATTTTATGAGCATTTGTTGGTAAATGATTTGTAGTTTTGTACATTCGATACTCGTAATTGTACAACACTAAGTTAATAAATATGCTTGCAACGTTTTATTTGGTATACTGTTGTATATAAATATTTAGACCAGTCTAAAAAGTTAAATATAGCTTGATACCTTAAATACTATAGACTCCAAGTCTCGTACAAAATCGTAGCATATATTGGTCCGAATCTGACACATAACCCACACAAATCAAGTATGCCTGCTGTTGGGTGGCTCGAATATGTTGTTTTTAATTCGTAAACTTAGTCGTATTTGGTATGCACCTTCAACCGTACAAAAAAGAGCTACTTAGTAGCTCTTTTGAATCTGCCATTTTTAAAGCGTTTATTGTGTATTTAGGTCAGTTCTATGTAAAACATCTATGACCACAATACGTAAATATTGAAACGCTCTTATTTCTTATGTATCTCGCCCCACCGCTCTGCTGTCATGTATCTTGATTGATAAAATATTACAAACTTTAATTTTCATTATCAACCATCACTGGTATTGCGTGGTGAAATATTAACCCATGGCCTCTCATTTTTTCATTGAGAGGAAATTGCAATGCACTGAAATTCCACAGGCATTAGGCACAACCTTAGATAAATGATTGGTATTCGCTGCGCTCCGAAGACCGATCATTTATCTAAGGACACAACTTATTAATCTGTTTAGAAAGCTGAATTTGCGCGCTTATTTCGGTACTAATAGTGAAACGTGGATGTACTGTGTTTTCAGAATATGTCTGACAACCCCCTTGGGTAACATAGTCGTGAGCATATGCTATGCTGTACCTATAGTATAGATGGATGTAGTTGCAAAGATTCCGATTAACCAAAAAGAGAAGATGGTTGTTAATCCATGTATATCTGGTTATATTTGTTAAGGCGAGCGGAATCGCCTGGGGATCGGGGCGTGGGTGTAGCGCGGTGGAGTGATGTATTTGTCACGGGGGGTACGCTCCGGTGTTCTTGTTATTGGTAAAAAAATAAAGTGATGGATTATTTTAGGCGTTATGGCTAGGTTACACAGTGTGAGTTAGCGTGCGGTTAGAATGCGAGCTAGCGTGCGAGCTAACATGCGCACCACCGTGCGAACTAGCGTGCGAGCTAACATGCAAGCCACCGTGCAAACTAGCGTGCGAGCTAACATGCAAGCCCCCGTGGGAACTAGCGTGCGTGCTAACATGCAAGCCACCGTGGGAACTAGCGTGCGAGCTAACATGCAAGCCACCGTGCGAACTAGCGTGCGAGCTAACATGCAAGCCACCGTGCGAACTAGCGTGCGAGCTAACATGCAAGCCACCGTGCGAACTAGCGTGCGAGCTAACATGCAAGCCACCGTGCGAACTAGCGTGCGAGCTAACATGCAAGCCACCGTGCGAACTAGCGTGCGAGCTAACATGCAAGCCACCGTGCGAACTAGCGTGCGAGCTAACATGCAAGCCACCGTGCGAACTAGCGTGCGAGCTAACATGCAAGCCACCGTGCGAACTAGCGTGCGAGCTAACATGCAAGCCACCGTGCGAACTAGCGTGCGAGCTAACATGCAAGCCACCGTGCGAACTAGCGTGTGAGCTACCGTTTCAGCTAGTGTGCGAGTTGGCGTGGTTAGTTACTGCAGTGCAGCTACTCGCACCGTGTGGCCGCATTATAAGAGTTACTGTATTAGGTGCGAGACCTCACTATCACTACTGCACGTAACTCGCATCATCGAAGTTAGAGCAAATTTTTTTTTTCGCTGCGCTCTTGCTTTCCTCCACCTCGTTACAAGGCAGCAGCTTGATTTTGCGAAAGGTCAGTACGTACTTGACTGTTGTCTAGGACAATGACTGCATCAGGATGCAGCCATTGTGCAGCATACTGCAGATAATATTTCAATTTGAAAAAGTTACATATCATATAAGGTAACTTTGCATCTATTTAGCTACACGTATACAGCGTGTATCCTAACTACAGTTTTGTATGAAACTGCAGATTTGTTTTTTTTCAACGTTATCTCCATAGTGAAAGTTGTTCAATTTGACGGTTTAAATTAAACAACACCTTTAAACATAACTAGCATAAGGTTTATTTCCAAAAGTTATCTAATTAGCTTCAAAAACATTTTTTCTACTGCTATGACTTGCTACGGCGTGCTACGGCGTAGCACGAGACTACGAGGTACACAAAATAATTCCACCAAATTCGGAGACGATCAATTTTCTTATTGATATAGCATCTGTCATGTCTTGTAATTGTATCGACGCTCACCTCTCGAGCGGCGCGTGATGGATGCGTCCCCCCCCCCCCCCTCACTGTCACCCCGCGTGTCCCCTCCCGCTGATGATGTATGGGGTTAAGATCGCGGCGTGACGGATCACATTACGTAATACGAGACTAATATTTATGTTACCGATAGAAGCGTTACTTTGTATTAGCATAAGCATATTCTCACGACTAATTTCCCCGAGGGGGTAGTCAGAGATATTCTGAAACCACAAAACATCCACGTTACTTTGTATAATATTATCTATAATAACAAGTTTTAGGAAACACACGCCGCGTGTAACACAAAAGGTTTTTTCTTTAGCCTATTTCATCCCACTGCTGGGCAAAGGCCTCCCCCTTTATCCACCACGCATCTGTCTTAAGCCAGTTCCATCCACCCTTCGTCGAAGGTATAGGTAACACAAACCTATTCGAGTAAAACAATATTAATATCGGACCAGACTCATTTAATCAAATTAAGCTACTGACACTCTGTCGATACCTTGATAGAATGTTTTGTCAAACAGCAGAAAATGGTTATGCTTTGACATAAGTATATTTTAGGTTATCATCATCACAGCCTATATCCGCCCCACTGCTGGGCACAGGCCTACCCCCAGGCTGTATGGGCGTTAATCCACCACTCGTGCCCAATGCGGGTAGTCTTCACACACTGAATTTCTTCTCCAGCGTATGCAGGTTTCCTCACGATGCTTTCTTTCACTGTGTGAAAGCAGTCGATATTACGTACTTAGGTTAGAAAAACTCTTTGGTAAGCATAAGCATATGCTCACGACTATGTTCCCCGAGGGGGTAGTCAGAGATATTCTGAAACCTCAGAACATCCACGTTTCTCCAGTAGTACCGAAACTCTGTCCAGTGTGACGGGGGGTGATCCCGTCGCATTGATCAAATTAAAGCATGCAGGTTTCCTCACGATGATTTCCTTCACCGAAAAGCCAATGGTGTTACAAATCGCAAACAAACAACAAACTCTTTGGTACATGGCATGTAATCGGTGCGGATTCGAACCTGGACCTAAAAATTAAGTTTCTAAAACTATCCGCAACGCGCCACCGAAGCTCTTCGTTTTACGTAGTTACGTTTAATTACCTACAATATGGATTGTAGACCAGCAGCCGTAGCATGATGCACACGATGAGGCTATATCGCGTCTTTTATCACGTTCGTTCGAGCGAAAATACAAAGAGAGCTAAGGCGCGATAGCTATATCTCGCTATATCACGCTGCCATGCTGCCGGTGCTGATCTGCGAAAAGTAAGTACAAGATTGTTAACGAAAAGATAATGAAGCTTTCAGCTTGTGACGTGATGTGACGTGACGTGACGGATCAAATACAACTTTATGAAGATTTAACATTTTCGATCTCATTACATTAACCTGAAGCTTGACATTTAATAACAACGATAAAGCTATTTCATTGTTCTGACAACAACCAAACTGTTATCTTGGCTTCGTTATATGAAAGTTTCCAGTGTGTTTGTTTGTTTCACTTTCACCTCGAAACTTCGACTCCGTAGCAGAGTGAATGAGAGTGGACAAACTTCAACTAGATAAGCGTTCCGGAAAGCACACATACAAGCGCAACAACCTATCTAAGAGCAACTAGCAACATACCGATGAAAGTTGTAGCTGTAAGTTTTATTACATCAAAAACGTATGGAAAGCCAGATTTTCCAAACTTAAATAAAACCAAAGGTAATGTGTCCTACAGTTTTGGTGCCATTCTTATAAATGCTTAGACAGACGAAAATTTTTATCGAAAATGTATGAATAAGCAGATTTTTAAATACAAATATAACCAAGGACAAAGAGTCTAACAGTGTTGGTGCCATAATAAAATAAATGCTTAAATGAACGTACTAAATTCGTTTATTTTTTGGCCTGTACTTTCACATTTTGGACCAAAATGGAAGATGTCTTTTGGTACAGAGATAGCTTGAATCCTGAGTAAGGACATAAGGGACAAAGTCGCGGGGTAACAGCAAGATACTTATAAAGTAATTACAGTACATCAATGAGACCCAAAGCCGAGTCAAATGACAAGGATCCGGCGACCCCGCACCCCGCACCCCGCCCCGCTCGTCACTCGCTGCGGTCGCGGTTTGACAACACGTTAATGACATAGTTAATGACCTCAGTTTGTTGCTCACAATAATTACCCTGAGACAAGGGTTATTTACTTACTAGTTAAATTTGCAATTCTGAAGCTGTGAAATACAGGGTCAAATCGAAATCATTAGCATCCTTTTAAACTAAGAGTCTACCCATCAAATTGAACAACTTTTATTATGGGAGCAAAAAAAAGGTTTATATTCCCTTTTCACACACGATGTACTATACGTCTATCACTATACCAAATGACACGATTTCAGTATAGGCAGTTGCATTACTTTAAAGGGTGATTGTACTTATGATCCTGAACAACTTTTTCTGAGGAACCGATAAGACATTATGAAAATAAATGTTACTTGCCAATGCTAAATGGAGGCATGTTTATTTTTCCGGCGATCGATGAAATCAAATCGCGCACCATAACGTAACGACCATTAATGAACATTGAAAACTGAAACAGTCAAACAAACTCAAAATGAAGACTTTTTTAAATATTTTGTACGTATCGTTTTCGGGTAACATATCTTATATCTTAACGAATTCGTATGATCGTGAATATTTGAGCACATGGTTTTAGCATCGGTACTCGAGTGTACTGTAGATGTTGTACTTTGGTGTCGATATTGGTAGGAACAATGGCGGCGGCGCGGCCTTGCTGGATATACAATAGTTAATATACAAATTAATTATTTGTTGGCCTACCATGAGTTTTCACTGTACTACTGTAGTTACTTTACTTATTTTGTATTGAATTTCGTACAGCGCTAATAGTGGTTACGTTGAGAACTAATTTCTGCCATACGAAATTGGTGACGTAACTAACTACTGTAGTAAAGTACAGTGAAAACTCATGGTAGGCCTACTGTCGGCATCCAGCGCTAGGCCACAGTTTATATATCTAAACAGTTGTGAAATCGGCGGTGTCGTGACAGGTCAATCATACGGGGTGCGAGGGGGTGAAAGGGGTAACCTGTCTAGTGGAAATTTTACTTCATAGGGTCCCCCGTAGTAATTATTAAATAAACTTTTAAATCATGCCTTCATAGGCAAGGCAGGAGTTGCTAAATAAAGAAAATAACTTAATTGTGATTTATAAGTACATTTGCTCTATAGTTGCAAGTACCCCGGGGGACCTTACCATACGTATCATTCTGTTGCCCATTTCCCATTATTTGGGGTCAGAGCAATATGTCATCCTCTTCCATTCATCTCTCTTGGCCGTCATTTCAGCACTCACTCTTTTCTTACCCATATCATATTTTACACAATCCGTCCATCTTTTCTTCGGCCTTCCTCCCCTACCACAACATTCCACATTTATACTTTACACTCGTCTCGTAACATGACACTCGTCTCTCTGCATCACATGCCCATACCACGATAATCTATTACTCTGAAATTTTTCCGTCGTAGGCGCTACTTTCAAACTTCCACTTATGTATTGATTTCTTATCCAGTCCATTCTATTTACACTATTTACATCTCAACATTCGCATCTCAGCTGCATGCAGTCGTTTCTCAACCGTCCTTTTTGTGGCCCACAACTCTGATCCGTACATGACTACAAGTCTTTTTATGGTCTTATATATTTTCCCCTTCAGTTTGAGGGGGATTCGGGAGTCGTAGATCGTTCCTGTAACCTGCCGCCACTTCATCCACCCTGAGTTGATTCAGTGCTTCACGTCCTAACCCATCTCTCCATCGCCTTGTATGAGTGAACCGAGGTACCGAAAGTCGGAGCAGACCGGTAAAGGCCACCCTTTACCAGTCTGCTCCAACTTTCGGTACCTCGGGGGATGTTAACATAATAAATAAAAAACCCACTTCACCTATAATCGCTGATTCTTTACATTTTTTGCTTCATAATTTTTTGAAGTCCATTAAAAATAAATAATAATTCTATTTGCCCAAGTTAATTTCCTCTGCTTTCCGTACCTCCCGTACCTCTCACAACATCAAAGATGGAGTCTACCTCACCCTACCAACAGATTAATATCAAAAGCATCAAATTATCCAAGTTAGATAAGACGGAGGGCGGGGGTAGGTACATGAATAGATATCAACCAGAAGACAAGCTTCTTAAAAGCGCGCGCAACTGCAGAAGTCACACGAAAATGTCTTAATCCATCGCTATAAGAATCAAAATTGCGTATTTGTGGGTGCGAGATTTAATCAGGTCTTCTGCGCCCCGCTTGTTTTCTGGTCCGGCAGGGGTGAGGCGCGGGAGAAAGCCGGTACTGAGGCAATTTTTATGTGGGACCTGTTAGTGAGAAGGTTGCTGCTGCTTATGTTGGCTATCCAACTACTACTGGTATAATATATAAGTGGAATTTCGGTAACCATCAGCTGCAAGGCTGATTCAGTATATTGAACCTTTGAACGGCTGTAATTCCTAAACCGACTGGAGTTATGCAGTCAGACCTGGTCTACCCCCATCACAGAGATGCTCTACACCCTATGAATACTGAATCAGCATTGCAGCTGATGGTTACCAAAATTCCTCTTGCTTCTTATAATATAACCACCTACCAACCTACTTATGTAGGTTAAATTGAAGAGTTGTCTTTGATAACGGCGCGAAGAGTTAGGCAGACGCGTAGTATTACAAATTAATGCATTATACGAGTAACATGCTTCAATTTCGAGGCATGTATTGTACCCACTGTCCATTATAAGTGGCAATGGGCTCATCCCCCGTCACACTGGACAGAGTTTCGGTACTACTGGTGAAACGTGGATGTTCTGAGGTTTCAGAATATCTCTGACTACTCCCTCGGGGAATATAGTCGTGAGCATATGCTTATGTAATATCTTAATAAATGATCAGGCATTTTAAGAATGATCGTTTAGCTATGGACCACCAGCCATCATGACATGGACCCCGGGTTAAGAAACCCTGTGCTATGAGGAATATTCACTGATAGCCACATCATTTTATTCACAACCCAAACATGTATAGTCAATCGACACGAAAATTTACCGCTCGATACTTCTATTGCCATATTCAGATTATCTTGACACTTTGTGCCGACATCCGGAAAGGACTGTAAGAATCCGGATCGTATCCAGCCCGAGTCCGGGTCCGGGATATTATTGCGGTCACGTTCGGTAACTTCGTCAGGCTCGGGAAAGGCAGGGAGGGGGGCATATGCCGCAGACTACCTACCCTATAGACATAGAGAGACATACCTAATAATCAAATAGAATGGCGGTTTCACGCAACGAATCAATAGTCGCATGCACACATAATTCTTACGGATCTACCTGCGCAGTTGAATATTATTGAAACTGCGCGAACCAATCAGGATACTCTACGGTGGCGCGCAAAAATTGATCTGCTTCTATCGGTCGATTAATTTCGCGGCTGACGCATGACCAACGCGATGTACATTCGGTCTTTAGACTGCACGACAATCCATTTCACTCTTTAACAGAGTAGCCATAAGGTTGATTATATTATCAAATGGTATCGAGAACCGTCGGGAAATGTTTTCCCGAAGATTGACGAGGAAAGGACTTATATTCCTGGTTGTACTGTAGATAACTGTACGTACGGCAATCTTAGGTCAAGTCAGTCAAACGCCCCATCCTGTCTATTCATTTTGTGGCTGTACGTGTGAGTCTTTGGGTGCGTTCACCTATTTCGCTTATTGCGTGAAGTCGCCCTTCTGTTTGATTATTTTATGTAAATGGAAAAGTTCCGCAACGGCGCCATTTCCTCTTAACCACTGCTTTACGTAGGAAAAATGGAGGAGTCGTGACGTGCCGTTGGAACGGCCAATCAGAGAACACCAGTGGCCGTAGCATGAAGAGTGCGATAAGGCTATATCACGCCCATTATTTTGTTAATTCTCGCGCTAATAGAAAGCGAGCTAAGGTGCGGCAGCGCTTTATCACGCGGCATCTCGTTCGATCGCGCGCAAATAGAGAGCGGAAGCGCGATAGCACTATATCACGCTGCCATGCTGCGGCCACTGGTGTTTCCAGAAAACGACAGATCTATACGATTCTACACAAAATTATACAGGGTGAAATTGATATCATTAGAATACTTTTAGACTAAGAGTCTACCCATCAAACTGAACAGCTTTTACTATAGGAGCAAACCGATCGGAGCAAAAAATAACTGTGCCAAGTTTCAGCTTCCTGTGTCTTACGGTCTCCGAGAAAAATGCCTGTGACAGACGGACGGACGGACGGACAGATACCGAGGTGATTCCATAAGTGTTCCGTTTTGCCAATTTTGGTACGGAACACTAAAAAACTGATTTTGCATACATTTGAGTCGAGTAGTCATTGCAGTGGTTGCTCCCATAAAAGTAAAAGTTGTTCAGTTTGATGGGTAGACTCTTAGTTTAAAAGGATGCTAATGATATCAATTTCAACCTATAGAGGCGATATCAAAAGTCTATAGGGTAGGTAGTATGTACGTCGCGGGGTGTGATGGGACGGCGGGGCGCGAGGGGAGGGTTTGTATGAGGCTCCCGACGTCGCGTCGTTCGGTTGAAGATGAGTCGATTGAATCGATAGGTCGCTAATTGCCGAACTGGAGAGCCGCCGCCGTCGTTATTTGAGTACTTCATTATCTTCGTAGCGGTGTTCTGTTCATAACAACGTTTATATTATACAATATTTTAAATTAATAAACAATATACTTTGGAGATTACGATCCTTACACACAACTTATCAGTCCCAATTCGAGTAGATAGCGGAGCGGAACATCAATGAATCAATCAAATCAGCCCACATCAACCCACTGCTGGGCATAGGCCTCCTTTTTATTGCGCCACTCCTCACGGTCCTGTGCCAATCTGATCCATGTACGACCCACAACCCTTACAATATCGTCTGACCATCGCATCGGTGGTCTACCCACGGACCTCCATCCTTCTCTTGGCCACCATTCCGATATTGCCTTGGTCCACCGGCCGTCTTCCCTTCTAGCCAAATGTCGCGCCCATCTTTCTCCACTTCAACTTTGTAATCCGGTCTCCAACGTCGTCGACCTTCGTTCTTCGATTTCTACAACAATGTATTTCAACATAACATAATTTTATTTAAAATACTGTAAACATATAGGTATATAAAACACAAAACAAAATGAATAAAAGTGTATAAACAGCAGTCTTATCACTAATAGCGATTTTATCCGTACTACCATTGTTTGGTCTTTGTTAGCTAAAATATGAATGGGCTAATAAGTATTTCGGCCCCAAATGAACCAACCGAACGAGGTACAAACTAGACGTTTTTTTCATAGGTAAAAATTTTGCAATAAGGGTGGTCTTGTCGCCCAACATTTCTTCCACACAAATAGCACGGACCCAAAAAAGTATACGGAAATAAGACCGATGCTATAGACTACTAATTTTTAATTACTAACAAAAGTTTAAGGGTGTATTCAGACAATGAAACTAAATAACATTCCCTAAGGAACATGGGTCGAAAAATTTGATTTTTTGGGACAAAGTCGATCGGCTGACCTGTACTTTAGTATGGGAAGTCCAAACATTTGTATTGTATATTAAAATTAGTGGTGTATAATGTAAATCAACTCGCTTGGACCGACATTAGTCTCTACAAATATTACTATATAGTTATTTACATCTAATTGCATGTTTACAAACCTTCCCGTATTTATTAAACTAGACTTCGACATTACGACTTCTCTTCTTAGAACTCTTAACTCATCGTAATAAGTATCAATATTGGCTTGAATCGCGGGCCTTCTCGTGTACATGTGTATACCTAGCAAATTATACGCGGTCTGAAGAGCTCTTACAGCGCCATCTAAGTATATGTACTTGCCTATAATTATTTCTGATACGACCTTAATTGAATCGCGTTTACTTACGGTAATTGCTTATTAATACCACAGTTAATAATTTATTTATTTATTTATTTAACTCTTTATTGTACACATGGAAATATATATGAAAACAGCATAATAGACAATTACAAAGGGCGAATTTATCTCTAAAGAGATTTCTTCCAGCAAACCCGTGACAGAGAGAGAGGTAATAAAAAAGGTTTAATACCTTTTTTTGAAAACTGTTTTAAAGTAATCCTGAGATCGTAATGAGCCAGTAGAATTTTATTTTTAAAGTCGAAAAATGCCTTAAAAACAATTTTTTTTTGTGAGTATGCATTTTCGCACGGAAACGCCATGCTGTTCCGCTCATGACGTCACTCTGTCAGTAAACAATACGAGTGCGAAATGCCAAAGTAACAAGATTTGTGAAGTGTCACTATCTGAGTGACGTAACGTCGGAATCCAACATGGCGAATAGCGTTTTAGATATTTGAAAAACAGATTTAAAAAGGTGATTTAATAAATTTAATTATAAATCGTATACCGGCGCGTCTTCTAACCGTATCTGTCTTGGTATGTAATGTATCGGAGCGTCCGGCTTCTATCGCCTCACTGAAGTTGGCTCTCGGCCGAACTGCGACCAACTACTGATATTTATCTGTATTGCTAGTGCTCTGCAATGTGCGCCGGAATGTATCGCGTCGTATACAAGTACGGAATGAAACATTAATTTTAGCTGGCCTGGTAATGGTCTCGTACGAAGCTGCTAAGAGAATGGGCTTCTATCTACACCTAAAAGGACCACGGTCGTAAGTTCACGTGTATGCAGGGTGAAGTTGTTATTATTAGCATCCTTTTTATTTAACTAAGAGTGTACCCATCAAACTGAACTTCTTTGTATTTCACTTTTGGCTACATGTGAGTCGAGTAGGCATTGCAGTTTAGGATGGAAAACCTGGATTTTTTGTTGCTCCGATCGGTTTACTCCGATCGGTTTACTCCCATAGTAAACATTTTTCAGTTTGATGGGTAGACTCTAACTGTGGTACAAATAAGAACTTACTTTATAATAGGAATAGTTATGATTAGAATAAGCTAATAATAAGGAAATCATAATTTTTTACTTATAAACTCTTAAGTTATACGTTGGTGGCAACGTCGCGGTTCATAGATAAACTTAAGAAAAAAACAGTGTATAGACACTTCTGTATCGTAGCATACAGAACAGTTACACCGAGGTTATACTAGTTTTAAGTTATTTCGGGTTGACATTTTGCTTATTCTTAGTTTATTCTTGGTATAACATTTTATACCACGTTTGTTTGTACCAGAGTTAGTTTAAAAGAATGCTAATGATATCTCATTCACCCTGTGTATGAATATCTTAATTATGCAGAACCAATACGTATGGCCGGGAAATGTAGGGATGGGGATGATGGGGTGCACAGATAACACCAAATTGTTATTGTTGTTGAAATTAGGGTAGCCTTATAGCAGTGAAACCAATATGTAACTTTCACGTTCACGATATGTACAATACAGACCATCTGGTCATCCTAAACGATTCTGGAAGGGATGAGGGGTGCGGAGGACGCAGGTGTTGGCATAACTTCTATCGCAGACCATTTGTTTCGCCACAATCCACTTTCTAAACTCTGTTTCACTCACGAAATCCCCTGCCATAACACTTATGCTTTTGCAATACGGATCATAATGGTGTGTATGGTTGGTCTTGGTACTTCTAATGGGCATTACCATCGGGTTCTGGACGCCGCGTTCGACCCAAACGTCATGGATCAGTTGGTCCATCGTGTGGAATAATGGAATGGTCCCTTATCTCGCATGTTGCCACGCTCGCCGGGTTTTTGTGAGTAGAGTTGAGTGATAGCCGAATATATTGCGCGTGACTTTTAGATCGGTGTGCCTTTATCATTTATACTAGCTGGCCATTATAAACGTTGGTTCCGTAGAAAACGTCGCTATATCGATGATGAATCCATAGTGAAAGTTGTCAGCTTGATGTTCTGAAGCACCCTTTAATATGTAAGTTAGTTATAGCCTGTAGAATCCCACTGCAGGGCAAAGGCTTCCTCTCACGAATAAGGGTGAGAGGGAGTGGGCCATACTCCACCATGCGGACCCATTGCGTGTTGGTGAAGGCAAGTTAGTGGTCAACTTGCTGTCAGAGAATTTTCAAGCCGCCTTAATAGGCCTCTGACCTGGCTTAACGAATAGTTACAACGCTATCTGACATAACTATCCGAGACCAACTGCTTAACGTGCCTTCCGAAGTACGGAAACGCCCGAGATGAAATACCACTAAAAGGGTCACCCATCCAAAGACTGACCGGACCTGACGTTGCTTCGGTGATCGTTTCCAATTCTGGAGCTCCACTACGCCAACGAGCGCTTCAATATGTAAGTAACATATTAAAATTGACACCCTGTATAATGTCAAATACAGTATTAGTACCCAGCATTCCGGCGGCATGCGGCGCCGCGTGTCTCCGCTCACTGTATTGCCACAGATTAATATTATGGATAGATACGTAGATATTGTGTTCAACAACTGGCTATCTGTACCGTTCCTTTCTCACTGCACTTAACTGCTGCCACGGTCGACCACAGAGCACAGAGAGAGGAGACCCGTGCGCCGCATACTAATGATATCCCTTCTATGTAGATACCTGGCCACCACGGTCCACCACAGTGGCACAGAGCGAAAGACCCGTGCATCGCATACTAATAACATCCCATCTGTGTAGATACTTGGCCACCTCGGTCCACCACAGAGCACAGAACGAAGGACCCGTGCGCCGCATACCAATGTCATCTCATCAGTGTAGATAGTAGATACTTGGCCACCACGGTCCACCAAAGAGCATGGCGCAATGGACTCTCCGCTTCTGCGTCAGCTTTATAGAGGTCTCATCTATGCCGTAGTATGGTATAAGTCACCTAGAATAAGGCAATTACCTTCTTTGCTCTTATTAAAGGAGATAGATAACGGCAGGTATTAGTGGAGCGAACATGAATGACCTTTTCTTTAGGTTCGCCGTCATATCCAGGAACTATTGTCCATAGACAGCTGAACAAAACCATTGTTTAGCACGCAGCTGCCATTCGAGGTCGTTCTAGTGTCGCGGTGTTTTAAACTTACTCCTTGCCTGTAGGTACTGTAGGTAAGCAATGAGCAAATATTTGTTTAGTGCTGCGAGATCTACCGGGGTCCGGGGCTTCGCACCGGCGGTCTTTGAGTTCGTTTTGTTATCGTGTTTGAGTATTACTCCGTACCTGAATTGTAGGTAAGCAATGAGCGAATCTATTTTCAGTGCTACGAGGTCCAGCTTCGCGCTGGTGACCTGTAGGAGTCGTGAAGTTAAACGAAACACATGTTTAGCATACAGCCGCCATCGAGCTCGATCTATTGTCGCCGTGTTCGAGACTTGCTCCGTGCCTGTGCTGTAGCTAACCAATGAGCGAATGTTTGTTCATTGCTCCGAGGTCCAGCTTCGCGCCGGTAGCCGGCCGGAGTCGCGAAGTTAAACGAAACACTTGTTCAGCATGCAGCCGCCATCGAGCTCATTCCATTGTCGCCGTGTTTGAGACTTGCTCACTTGTTTTACTACCTGTACTTGGAAATTCCGTAATGAATGAGTAAAGCTGATTTCAGTAGGAAAAATGTTGAACTGGAAAACATACCATGATGGGGAGAAGAATAGTAATTTGACCGTGTATTAGGTGGATATGGGCTGAAACTGACTGATGATTGATGATGAGAATTTATGGGCAAAAAGCCAGCCTACTATCACTACTTGCTACGTCATTCAATCATGAAATAGGACAGGCTTTTTGGAATCAACTTTACACTTATTTGGCATATACTTAAATGATCAAGCTTTGTATATTTGTATACTTAGACTAAGATGTAGACTTACCTACTTAAGATTTGACTCTACATGAGATAATATAACTATTATAGTCTTATCTAGATTTTTTCCATAAATTTTTAATGGGCTTAATAATTTCACTGTATAGGCAACAAGACAAGACTGTTTTGTATAATAATTAAGTAAGCCCATTATGTAAATAGGATGTCAGAAAGAGATCGCAGCTAACTAAAGTCAGAGACAACAATTAGCTATGTCCTCGGTTGTTAGAGGCACCCCGTCCCCCCTCCCCCCCTCCCCCCTCCGCGCCGCGCCTGTGACCCTGGACATCAGAGAGGAGGGGGGAGTCGAGGCTCGTTTACTGTCGGCTGTTTACTGGACCACAAACATAAAATACATTACCGAAGGTTATCTTTACACAAACGTACGAATGAAACAATCATGCAGGATAAAATTGAAACATTTGAATAACTTTTTCTTCTACTTACTAGGTATATTGTATAGTCAACTAAATCCGAAAGACCTCAGCGTATCGTATCTGTGCACATAACATTGTTTATGTACAACACATGTCTAGAATGTAATGTGCTTGACTGGCTTAACTTTATGAGTTTTTTTTTATGGCACTTTAATACTTAACTTAACTTTAAGTATGGGAGTCACGTTGCAGGTTCTGACCCGAGAACTTGTCTCGCGTGTTGTTCGCGCGTCGCGTCTTTGCCTGCCACGAGGCTCCGCATTCCTTAATCTCTTCTTGTTCTTTATCAAAAACAATCCCTGAGATTGGGATAGATACTCCCACAAACTACTTGACATTGGCGGAAATGCGGTGCTAACGCACAAGCAAAAAGTCCATTATTTATAAATTAAAAAAAAAAACTTTAAGTATAAAGGACATCAAATTAAAAAGAAAGAATTGTAAAGCACGCTCCAAATATATGCTGCACTATTATCTAATGGCATACATAGATACAGCGATCAACCGATCGACCAACTAAGATAATAATCGTAATGTATCTCTGTATCTGTATACCATAATCTACATACCACCATAACCGTTTTATGATTGGTCACAGACTTTACTACGACTGACCAATTTTATTTTAAAGTGTTGTTCAAGTGTTGGCCACGTCTTCAGTTTTTCTTGTTCTTTATTGTTTTTCTTTTATTTAAAGATAAAGACATAAAAAATATTAAATAAAGATAAATTATTATGTTACCTTATGTTATATATGCCGTATGCGCCCAGAGAGGTGGACCAAGATGGCCATAGAATGGGTTCCACAATCCAATTGCCGACGTCGAGGAAGAGTAGAGACTCAAGTCTAGAATGACAATCGAGTGAGTTCCGATAGTAGTGGTCGGAGCAAACGACGAAGAGTGAGGGTAGACAGATTTGTCTGCTCTTAAAAATCTACCTGCAGTTCCTCAGTCATTCCGTGATCATGG
Organism: Agonopterix alstromeriana; assembly: GCA_963924505.1. Lineage (NCBI taxonomy): Eukaryota > Metazoa > Arthropoda > Insecta > Lepidoptera > Depressariidae > Agonopterix > Agonopterix alstromeriana. The sequence continues at coordinate 17,230,097 of OZ004673.1, forward strand.
CAGTTGTAACACTACCGAAATATCGGGGAACTCAAATATACCTAAACGCGGTAAGAACCCATTAAAATGTTTAATTTAAGTCTAGAAGTCTACAAGACCCCAGAGAAGGTGGAGCGACGATTTGATAACCTTCCTGAGCGGTTGGCCCGATTCTGCATTGTATAGAGAGGATCAGAGGAAAAGAGGAGAGGCCTTTGCCCAGCAGTGGGACACTAAATAGGCTAAATAAAAAATATGGTACCTTTTAGGGCTGTAATCGGTTAGAAGGATACCTGACCCGAGTGATAATGCTCAGACCATTCTTGAAATATCGAATTTTTACAGTTTTCATTTCTTCCGAATTCATCACTCATTTTGAACCAAAACACCCGCCGTAAAATACCTGCAATCACCTCAAAATTACCCTCTTTTAGGGTAATTACCCGCCAATTACTGTCTGAGACTTCAATCCGGTGACTTGAAACCCCTCGACCTGCGGCGTGAGGCCCGCGGGGCGGGGGGAGGCGGAGGGCGAGCAACAGAACGTTTGTGATTACATTCAGAAAGGCTACACTTAATAAATATACATAGCTCTGTGCAGACCCTGAGGGAAATATGGGAGCGGAACGCGGAAAACTAGCATTTTCCTCTAAATGGCCGGAGGGGGGTGAAGTGGGGGGAGAGGGAAGGACAGGGGGAGCGTGGAGGGGGAGACGTGTGCTAAATTGTAACGTGCCGGCGCGGCGCGCGTGTGAGCTCCCGCCTTTTCACTTCAAGTAGTTTTCCTTTCGCATCGATTTTTCTCTTTCGGGAGCATTGCCTCTGATGCAGCTAAACGTAGGTAGACGTTAACGTTCCTCCTTAGTACGTAGGTTATTTGTGTGGCTGAAAAGTACATTTTAGGATTCCGTAGTATGATAAGAAGGAATCACTTATGCGATTCGTCCTGTCTATTCGTCCTCATGGTCTGACGTACTGCCAGTTGCACGTACGATACATTTCAACTAAGGCCGAGATTCAGAGAAGATTTTTAAGTCATAGTTCGAACTCCCGAATGACAAAATCCATAAATTTTCACCCTACTTAGCTCGAAGTAAGACTAAAAAAATCGTCTTTGAATCTCGGCCTAAAACTACAGATCAAACTGAACCACGTGTACAATGGGAATTTTGGAACCGCTAAAAAAGGTAACTGTTCCATTTTCTATCTGTCGAAACTTTTAGTTAGCAACGCTGTTTTATAAAAATATTTATACCCTATCCTGTAATTAGCATAGAGATAAGAAGTACTATAATTAGTCCGTAAGTTTTCCTAAAATGAATAAAATAAAATAAATACAAAACTGAATGCCTGCAGCAGAATTTTATTTTTGCGATAAATGGATGTTACTTCACCCTTGTTTGGTACTTTATTGGATCCTTTCTGCTGCGGCTATATCCAACGTGATGGAAGGACAAACAAACACTGTTTCGTATTAATACATATTTAAAAGTATTAGCATATGCTCACGACTATATTCCCGTAGTAGTATGTAGTCAGATATATTCTGTAACCTCAGAACATCCAAGTTTGTCGTAGTACCGAAACTCTGTCCAGTGTGACGGGGGATGAGCCCATTGCCACTTATAATAGACAGTGGGTAGAATACATGCCTCGAAATTGAAGCGTGCAGGTTTCCTCACGATGTTTTCCTTTACCGAAAAGCTAGTGGTGTTCAATTTTCATGTTAAATTCAGAAAAACTTATTGGTACGAGTCGGCCTGGACGAGGATCGAACCATCGCCTCCTGCATGGCAGGCAAGGTTACTCGCCACTGGACCACCACGGCTTTAAAGTATTCTAATTTTTATTTCAATACCTACCAACTAAAAGATTGAAGCGAACAATCAGTAATATGAATGAGTAGAGAACGACCGCCGGCCCGCTCCCGGTCCCGCTCTCGGTCCCGGTCCCGGTCCCCGAACGAACATAAAACTAAACTCGGATCGAATCTACTTTTACTTGCCCGTTTTAAATCTTTCCCCCGACCTCTGTATATTCCTACCTTTTCCTCTCTCCAACAATGTTTTCAATTCCACGACTGCTATTTTCATTTACTAATCCATTGCTCCACGCAGCTGGTTTTTAGGGTTCCGTGGTCTAAAAAAGAACCCTTATAGTTGCTTCCAATTCCGTATGCCTGTATGCTCCATCTCAATTACTCGCATGATGACTGATAATAATAAGGGTTAGCGCTCATCTAACGGAAAAATTTTCGAAAAGTTTTCATTGATAAATTGATAAAGAACTCAATGACAATTGAATGTTCGCGTAGGGTAACTATAGGGTCCTTCTTAATATGCTGACACTTGTTTAAGGGGATGATCAGACCGTCAAACTGAACAACTTTCTCTATGGCTCCAAAAACAAAATCGCAAATCAAAATCTGCTTTTCCATACAAAACTGCAAAACACAGAGTCAAATGTATGGAATAGATTTTTTTTTCGTGATTTCGATGTTGGTGCTATTTAGAGAAAGTTGATCAGTTTGACGGTCTGATCATCCCCTTAAAAGTGTCAGCATATTAAGAAGGACCCTGTATATTATGGGATGGACAAAAATAGAGCAAAAGTAGTTAAGCAACCATTATAATTACAATGGCTACGGGAACCTATCATGAGCGTGACCGACACACACTTGACCGGTTTTTATTACGTTTCTAATTGACGCGAGACGCGGCAATGTATTACGGACAAGAAAATGCAGTGAGTTCCAAGTTAGTAAATGTAGAGCTTAGTACAGGATGTTCATTGTAGATTCCTTTTATAAGAAGCTTCTAATGTGGGGGAAGGGTGCAGATTGATGAGGGAAATTGAACCTCACGGCAGGCGGAATTAAACACCATTGTTAAATGTTAATTATGGGTTTAAGTGGAGGTTAAGGCGATAACAGCAAGTAACCCTTAGAATTAAATCAGATTTTTTTCAGTTAATCTCTTAACTATTATAAAACTGTAACAGAAATGTGTCTGCACATAAAAGAAAAAAGTTACGATATGGTTTTTAGATGTCCCTGATTCCAAATACAAATTTTTTGATTTATATTTTGTCTGTTTGTTTATTTGTTTACAACATCACGCAAAAACTACTAAACCGATTTTGATGAAACTTTTTTGTTTGATAGCTTATGATCTGACTTAAAATTTGGTATACTATAATTTATATCTATAATCGTTTTCTCGGAGGTGGCATGCTAGGCCTAGAAGGCCAATAGGAAATGAGATAATTCGTATTTGCATTATGTACGTGCTATTTTTGAACCGTGAGATTCAAAATCATGATCGAATGATGCATAATCTCTATAGTAATTTTGACATTTTCTACTACTGACTTAAACGTGTGATTTTCAAAAATCGAACTGAAGATATATTAATAGATAAATAATAGTAAACTAGATAGTAGTTTGTTTAGAATCGACAGTAGAATTGAATTATCATGTTTTCAACATAATTTTAATTAATTTGTTTGTCAGAATATACTGAACTCGATCTCAACCCACCGCACGGGCACACTCACCCTACTTACTACCAAAACAAGATTCTTAAAGTGTATCCACGAGCACGCTAGCGCTTTCATTGATTGCTGAAATGATTACAAATCATTTTTGCCAGAAAACTTAAAATGCGAATAACTTTCCATATATCATTGTTACAATCTAATTATTTTGTTATAAATCATTTGGGGTGTATGAGGTTTTGCGCTTATTCATTAACACATTGTATATGTTAATATTATGTTAAATTTATAGTATTTCATAATATGCTGACATTTTTAAGGGGATGACCAGACCATCAAACTGAACAACTTTCTCTAAGGGACCAACATCGAAATCGCAAAAAACAGCTGTCCCAACTTGACTCGAGTAGGTTTGCAGTTTTGTACGGAACAGTAGATTTTTTCCGCGATTTTGATGCGATGACAGAAAGTTGTTCAGTTTGACGGTTAGATCATTCCCTTAAAAAAAGTCAGCATATTATGAAGAATTCTGTATATTCATATGCTGTAGGTCTGGAGCATTTCGCAGCCCAACACAACACGGTACTTTGTAATGAACAATGTGTAAAATAAAATACTACAAATGAATAAAGTAAAAGCTAATTATACGGACCGCAACTGTAGCACGTAACATTAACACATTGTGTTGTTGTGTCCGGCGCACGTGTCGCCGCCCGACCGACGTGCTGCCTCCGACACAGTACGTAATGCAGCGGCCAAATGAAAACAAACTACCTACTGCTGCGTGCTGTAACTGTATGTTGTACTCATTTTGTTTACATTTATTTTACGTTGATCATAATGTACAATAATTTAATGTTAAAAACGGATACAACAAGGGTAAACTTAGCTGATTCCTTCTTGAATATCAAAGACATTTAGACATTGAAGTTATTTATTTTTATGGAATAAATGAATATGAATATAATAATATGAACATTTTATAAACTGTAACAGAATTGTGTCTAGACATTGAAGATATTTACAAAAAAAAGGTAACAATGAATGAACTAAAAACCAGTTTTAAGCGTCCCTGACTCCAAACCACCCGTTTTTGGTTTTGAAATGTATAATTTTAATGCTTTTATCTGACATTTGCACTCAAAGTATTTTGGCAAAGTGTTACAATCATAATACGTGTTGCTTGTATCGTGAACTCGAATAAATAAATATCTTGGACATTGTCACACATATTATCTAGTCACATTTAAAGTACCAGAATCTAGCCTGGACTTGTATTATGATGACTAGACAACGATATAGAATACATAAATAGATACAAACGTCCATGACTCGGGTACAAATATTCATATTCATCATACATATATTTGTCCCTTACGGGATTCGAACCCGCGACCCTCGGCACAGCAGGCAGGTTCACTAGCGACTGTGCTATCGGGCCGTCAAGAATGAACGACATGAATGCAATCAAGTATTAAGATTATCCCTTCTCTACTGTAATAAAACTGTCACGGAAGTGTGTCAAGACATTGACGATATTTACAAATAATAAGTAACGATGTGTGAACTTAAACCATTTTTAGGTGTCCCTAACTCCAAACCACCAGGTAGGGTTTGAAGGGCCTTAACAACCAATGTGACTACAACTGCAAATTGTATTAAACGAATTCCACATTCAATAATGTTTATGGATTTTGTGTCTGTTTGATTGTTCGCGCATCACTCGCAATCTGGTTTATTATTTATCTCGAATCTCGATACGATGACCGGAACCCGTGCGTACGAAATCGTGGGAAAACTCTAGTAATTTTTACATAAAATACGCGGTAAGAACCCGTTAAAGTGTATAAATGCTAGTCAGATCGTATGATAAGGGTAAGAAGGTTTCAGTCACAGCTTGTATTCAGTTAGCGACGCACCATGACCTGCTAGTACGAGAGGAGGGTAGTTAGGAGAGGAGCGGACAAACTGTGCAGTTGTCGGCGTTGTTACCCTACCTACCTCCTACCTACTTAATGCAGGCTGTTTGTCACATTAGTTACGTGATGTTTAGGAGGTCAGGCGTGTGCGATAGTTATGTTATGGAGCTCTGTATCCCTATCCGAAACTAACGGATGGTCAGACCATCAATCTGAACAACTTTTAGAACAGTTATTTTACGGTTTGACCCGGGACTAGTTTGAGAATTGTTTTTTTTTTTATATTTCATTTAAGAGCCAGTTTGAGCCTAGAAATATACCAAAATCACGTCAGCAACAGCCCCAAATTTAAAATTTAGTATTTACCTAGTTCTAAAAAACCTGAGAGTTTCGGTACTACTGGTGAAACGTGGATGTTCTGAGGTTTCAGAATATCTCTGACTACCCCCTCGGGGAATATAGTCGTGAGCATATGCTTATGCTGTAAAAAACCTGACGGTTACCATCTTTGGCTTTACCACTATACACACTTCAAACATGGAATAAAAATTTACTAATGAATAATTCATTTTTTAAATTTCTATGGCTATTTATTGTTCAAAAATCATTTATTTTGTTTAATCTTATTAAAAAGAGAGCATCGGTATTAATATTATTAAGCTAAAAGCCTTTTAGGAGATACAATTTTGATTTCGATGTTTTTTAAAATATGTTACAGATGACTTTTTGTCACTAAATGTTGCCGGTTACAGTTTAAAAGTCCCATTCATAATTACTTCCCACCCCTCCTAACAAAACTCCGTAAAAGACTGGGCTATTTATTTATGAGACTAACATTTAAATCCATCGACTAGCTAAGTTTCCACTACTATATCGCTTATGCCGACACGAAAGAATACATTTCTCTTGTCTCATACATTTGGTTCGAGCAGGTTTGCAGTTTTATATGGAACAGCAGATTTTTTCGTGTGAAACTAAACCATCGGTCTCTCCTAATCAGAATTACCCCAACCTAAATAAGATGTCCGTATCCGAAACTCAGCACCGTGAAACCCCTAGTGCGTGAGATCGTGTTAGCTTTAATTATCGTCTACTTGTCGCGCGACACGGTGCGGTGCGGCGGCGGCGTGTCGTGCGGTCGTGCGGTCGGGTATGTTCCGGCGCGGCGAGATGTTCTGTGACCTGTGGTCTGTCTGACCATGTTGTTGGTCACTTAGGTATCTAATCACATTACATGGTTGCGATATTGGTTTCAGGTAAGAGGTTTGTACGAGTCTTAGCGGTTTCTTTAAACTCTCACGTTTTCTATGGAACAAACAAGTTATGAGTGGCGCTCTTCGGAGGCCAAGAGCGATTGTAGGTCGCTTAGCCAGCAGAGTTAGTAATATACAGAATATACAGGTCGAGGGGGGGGAGGGCACTAACAACTAACAAGTATGTTGACTGTAGGTGCGGTAGTAAGGTAAACGTTTGTTTGTGTCGACTGCAGAGAGTAGCGATGTGTTCACTTAGTGTTACTACTGGTTCCAGTTAGTTCACGTGTGCTGCGGCCAAACGGACGCGGTCGGCGGTCACGTTGAGGGCTCCTCTATTCATTGAGTTTATAATATTTCTTTGAGAATGAAGTGCAAACTATTCTGCATTACATGCATAAGCTCAAAGTCGTGATTTCCTTAAGGGTGGTCAGAAACCTTGATACAACCACCAAACACCTTTTAAGGTTAAGATTGTAGCAAGGTTCGTTTTTAGAATTTTGAATGTTTCAGGAATTCTGAATATAAAACACAGAATATTTAAACTTAAATGCGTTTTATATTTTAGGGGCTACTTCAATGAATAAATTTCAACACGCATTAGCTAGTACCCTGTATTAGAATATCTCTAGGCCTGCGTAGCGGAATATGACCTACTAGGATCTCACTTATATTCGGGAACCCTTTCCTACAGGCTATAGAGGAATAAAGTCGTAGTAAAAACTTACTGAAAGGGATATCGCAACCGCAGACCGCAGTAACTCGGCCGTGTGTTTAGTAGCACTTTAGCGTTCAGTCAGTAAACTCAGACAAAGTTACCGTGTAGTGGATCCGAGTGCGCCGCCGCGTTACTAACTGTGCTGTAACTGTGCGACTCTGAAGTTAACCATCCTACGAGGCTGGCTGTAGATTTATCAAAGTGACTCATTCACTTATTGAATATTAGTGAGGATTTGTAACTTAACCTGAAGATTTCGTGATGGATTGACAATAGTAGTGCATTTAATTTCATCCGAACAAAATTTCCAACTAAGTACTTACTAGATAAATTATTAATTGTCATGGTGCCTAACTGGTAAACATATTCGATTAGAGCAAAATTGAAAAAGAGGGGACCTGGTGATTTGTTTTAACAGGTTTTACATCTCAGTTACAACCTTTCTCAAACACCAGTCTCCGCAAACATTGAATTGATTATTGTGTACCTACATTACAGCTACATTATCACTAGTTAAGGCCTGTGGCAACCTCCTTCGTTCAACGCGTGTCAAACTCCACGCTTTATTTTGGAAAAAGAATAACTCTTTTTAGAATACGGTTGACATGGCACGTCACATACTTTTATATTTTCTTCTGTTCTGAAAACACATTTGTTCCTTGTAAAATCATTCATTCGAATGTAAATACGTTAACGAGTTGACGGCGACTTTCCTTTCTCGCCAAAGACCTATTAAATGATAAATAATTTAACTTGATACCAAATACTGTAAACTGTTTGTGGTGAGAAATAAACATATTTTTTTTTTATTGTTCATTTTTCAATTATAATGTTAAAGAGTTTTACTGTTCCACTATTAGTCCTCAACCGTCCAACGAATAGCCATGGCATAGTTCTGTTTGTAAATTTAAATAATTAGAATAGTATATACATGACGATATTGCAATAACAATTATAATTTACAAACATAGATATATCGCCAACGGGGTTGACGGTGTTCTAAGGCCGGATTAGACTAAACTTTGATTTATCCAAAAGTAACTATACAAGGAATCATAACTATTATTTAACTGTAACAGAAGTGTGTCTGCTCTATACATTGAAGATATTTACAAAAAATATGATGTTATGGTTTTAAGATGTCCCTGACGCCAAATTAACCTTTTCTTTAGAATTTTTTACTGTCTTTTGTGTGTTTGTTTATGCGAGCATCACGCGAAAACTAATGAACCTATTTTGATGAAACTTTTTTTTGTTTGATAGCTTATAATCTGACTTAAAATCTGCTTTATAATTTGTCGAAGTCGCGAGTTAACTCTAGTATTATAATAATTATGTTCAATGAAACAATCAATAAAATAGAACGGCTTATTAGTTGTCAGAACTAATTGATCGTTAGTTCTCTACCGCTCGCTAACGGAGCTGGTAATTATCGAGTGAGTTCGAGGGGAGGTATAAAGGCGATCAACTGCGTTTTATCTGAGAGGTAATTATACTTCGAGCGTTACCCAGTAGCGGTGGTTTCCATTCAAACACTTTCAGGTGGGAATTCATCGTTAATGTTCACTAATTTACTGAACTACACCTTCGTAAAAATATGAAATATTACCTTTTTTTGTTGTTAATCTTAGTTAAAGATGTTTTTATAATTATATATTTTCCCTTCAATACTATAAATAGATTAGATAACAGATTTAACTCTAGCGATCAGAGGAGCCTGGTGATCTGTCAGAAGAGCCGTCCTGGTTCAGGCGCCAGGCCTCACAAAAGTTTAGAAAACCATTCTATCCTATCATATTGTGTTACATTTCCTTAACCATTGTGAAGAGAGAAAATTTATATTTTTTCACAGCATTTTTTATTTATCACTGACACCGCGTCAGAACGTGCTGTCGCTGAAGAGAAGATGCGGCCAGAGACTCTAAAACATATGAAACGGCATTACAATATAAATTCTTAAGCTATGGTTATGTATACAGCCCAGTTATAGAGCCTATAAATAGACACTGAGGCCTTCCTTCTCTCACTAACATGGGTGAGAGCTACAAATACCTAATTCGGATGAATGGAGGCACAAAACAGAATATACAGTAGGAAATGAACGTTAAAAGCAGAGAAAAGCCGGCCAAGAGCGTGTCAGACTCGCCCATGACAGGGTTCCGTAGCCATTGTGTATGTAGAAAAATAATATAAGTTTTTTATCTGTTTATCTTACTTAAGAGAAATTTTTGAAACACAAAGATTGCGTGATTTACGCCCTATTTTTGACTTTGAGCGCAGATATCTCGAGACAGAAACATTATAACAAAACTCTTATAGAAAATAAGAGTTTTGTTCCATTGGACAAGACCTATCCAACGATAGTATCTCAACTCACTCGATTTATTAAAAAAAACTAATTGAAAAAATTGTTTTTCTTCATTACTACTACATTTCTGTTTTTGGGTTTATGTTCATGATAAATTTCGATTCAATAGGTGCAAAAATGAGCGAGTAATTAAGGTGGAGCATACAGACAGACAAACGGACAGACAAAAAGTCAAAGTCAAAGTCAATATAATTTATTCAATATAGGAGCTTGCAGCACACTTATCAAACGTCAAATCTTTTTAAAGCTACCACCGCGTCGGAACGTGTTGTTACTGTAGAGAAGATGCGGCCAGAAACTCTTCAACATAACACGATTTAATAACTATTACAATATAAATTCTTAAGCTAAAGTTATGTATACAATAATACATAGTCTATTTAATAAAATAATGATATCATACAGTAAAGCAAACAAACTATAAGCTAGTGACCTCAGACCCAAGCATTTTGATCATTTAAATAATCATCCAGTTTATAATATGCTTTTTTACAGAGTACTTTTTTGATTTGAGTTTTAAACATGTTTTCGGAAAGATTCAAAATGGTCTCGGGGATTTTATTATAACAACGTATACAGTGACCCATGAAAGACATGTTGACCCTACTAAGCCGAAAGTGTGAAGATATCAGTTTATTTTTGTTTCGAGTGTTGTAATTATGGACATCAAAATTTTTTGGAAATAAAGACAAATTTTTTCTTACATATAAAATGTTTTCATAAATAAACTGTCCATAAACTGTTAAAATATTAATTTCCTTAAAAAGGTCGCGAAGCGAATCACGACAGAATGAACGAAAGTATAAGGGTTCCTTGTTTGACTACGGAACCCTAAAAACAGGGAATTTACCCTAGTATCACTACCCCAGGGCCAGTCGGGTTTAAATAATTATTTAATAAGCTTAACATGTGAGGCTATTTTACTAATCTTCGCTAAACTTAAATTAGTTTCGCCGGTCGGAGTCCGGCCTGTAATAGCAAAAGCCCAGGGGTATTTTAAGAGGCAATTAATCTCATCAAGCACCTTCAACAACTCAAATGTCCACAGTAAAGTGTGGTTACCGGATACCTATTATTACTTCATCCGACCCTGACCCATACCTCTCTCATACCTTCCATTAGATTCAGATCGGAGGAGCAGAGAGTGCGTGTGTATTTGTTTAACTTATCTACTTATTCTGGCGACGGGCTCACTACCCGTCACACTGGACAGAGTTTCGGTACTACTAGTGAAACGTGGATGTTCTGAGTTTTCAGAATATCTCTGACTACCCCCTCGGGGAATATAGTCGTAGAGCATAAATGCTTATATGCTTATCAACTTCGTTGCTTTGGGCATGTGGAGAGGATGAGTGATAGCAGATGTACGAAAGAGATATATGGAGCTAATGTGAGTGGAAGTGTCGGCAGAGGGCGCCCTCGTAGGACGTATTGTGATCAAATCGGTTGCGTCCTAAAAAAAGGGGAGGTGCGGAGTAGTCGAAACCGACGGGCATGTATGAAGAGATGTATGGATGTGAATGAGGCAAAAGAGGTATGTAAGGATCGTAGTATATGGCGCGCTCTGGTCTCTGCCTACCTCATTGGGAAAGAGGCGTGACGTTATAGATAGAGATAGATAGCTTATCAACTTTTTCTGCGAATTTTAATCGCCACAGTGGAAATTGAGAAGGTGCATAATTATGTGTCAATCCCCTTGAAAAGGTACGGTACGGTGTCTTCTATCCTGTTCTATATTTATAATCTCTCAAACTACAAGCGCTTAGTATAATAAAAGTACTATGTAGAAAATTGCCATTCCTTGCTCCTCACTAATTTCAGATACCACATCTTACCCCGCACTTGAAGAGTTTGAACGGTACCCTCGGCACAGCAGGCAGGTTCACTACCAACTGTGCTATCGAGTAGAAGTCTGCGTAGGTATTATTTCTTAATTCGCGGTACGACGTCTTGTTTGTGTAGTAGTAATAGGCAATTATCGTGAGATTGTTGTATGTCGTGCCCGGGGTGTGGGCGTGGTAACAAACCCTGGCTCGCCTCGCTCGTCTCCGCTCCATCTACATGTTGTCTTTCACTCAGTGCACGTGAGTAACAACACCGTACGTACATTGTTGTATTATCCTACAATTTGTTGTGTCTACACGTGACGTCACTACCTTCTCTACACAAGCTGCATGCACAATAAATAAATAATAAATAAATAAATATCTTGGACATTGTCACACAAATTATCTAGTCACATTTAAAGTACCAGAATCTAGCCTGGACTTGTGTTATGATGACTAGACAACGATACAAAATACACAAATATAGATACAAACATCCATGACTCGGGTACAAATATTCATATTCATCACACAAATATTTGTCCCTTACGGGATTCGAACCCGCGACCCTCGGCACAGCAGGCAGGTTCACTACAGACTGTGCTATCGGGCCGCCGTATACACTAAACAACAGCATTGTTGCTAAGCTGCTATACATTGCGTAAACTTCAATGCGTTAGAGGGGGTGCTTCATACCATCAAATTGAACAACTGGGACCAGCATTGAAATTGCGAAAAAAACTATTCTGCTGTTCCATAGAAAACGTCAACAGCCGTTGACCTGAACTCAACCCAAATATATGGAAAAGCAGATTTTTTCGAGATTTAAATTTTGGTTTCCTAGTAAAAGTTGTTCAGTTTGATGGTCTGATCTGAAGCACCCCCTAAGATATGTAACGTATTTAATTTTACACTTTGTATGCCTATAAGTGCCTACGCACGTATTCTATACACAAATACGTGCGTTTCAGTGCTTGGTCTGTATTATGATTAAGAAATATTTTATATGGAGAAACGAAGTGTGATGTCAGTACCTACTGCTTGATGAGTGTATAGGGCTCGAAGGTAACTCCGACCGCTTAGTTATGAAGTTTGTGACGTGATTGTGTACAACCCCATCCGGATCCAATTACCGAACCTACCCCCCGCCCCCCCTCCCTGCCCCCTCGCGAGGCAGGGACCTGTCGCCGGCACGCGCCCTATTAAATTAGTTAATACACTAACTGGTGCAGGTAGGAGTAGGCCGCCGCGGCCGGGAGATGTGCCTCGGTTATCGCGACGTGCGACTCTGCTAATGAACATGACTTTAGTCATGCCTAGACTATGTATGTACTGAGAACTCAGGCGTGCTCTTTGACTATTTATATGTCAGTCTTAGTAAATTTGACTGGTTACGCGTGTAATTCTACTAACAAAAATTTCTGCCACTTTTTGCGGGGGGCGAGGTAACATGAAATCCGCAACTTTGGATTTTATTCCTCATAACTTTAGATTCTAATTTTGAATGTTAAAAATCATGAAAAGTAGTCTCGTGTGAACCCCAAACGTTCTAAGTTCGAAGTTATTATTTCGCAATTATAGGCTGTCTCGTTTAGTGATAAGGTGTAAAATTGTATGTAAATGTACAAGATCAATTGTGCTTATACCGTGGCAGAGGGGAAGTGCTACCGCAAGGCTAGTCCTTATAATAATTAGTCAAAAGGCGTGCTACATAATATGGTCGGTTTGGCATATTTGGTTCAGCATTTTTGTTATAAAAGTAGCATTCATTTTTGAGACAAAGGTCGAATCGAATAGGCCCTGTAGCACTATCCCTATCGATTGTTATATCAGAATGAAATTTGCACATAGTTCCAACATCTCCGTTGTGGCGCTGCTATCGTCAAGCTAATTTCTATAGAACTTGTAGTTATAGGTATGTATACAGTTCTTCCGGAATGCAAAAATAGGGATATTTGACCAAAAAACAAAGTAATCAACGATATTATTATGCCATACAACGGAGAAGAATTAGGGCTTCTCGAGGATTCTCAACTCAAACGAAAATACCAGGAAAAACACAAGATATAAGCTTCTGACGCAACAACGCGGCATAATGCTGCTGTTGCTGTAAGTTCAATATGGCGTCTTAACATCGTCCAATGATGACGTTTCATGACGGAAAATGTGACTTCAGCACCACAACGGCTATATTGGAACTAAAGCTGTCATAGGCCTGATTGTTATTTTTGTAAGTACGTTATTATTGTAGAACGATTTCAAGATAATTGCATGTAAAGTGTAAGGTGTTGTGTGTTTTGCCTGTAAATAAATTATTTTTAATGAAATAAATAAATGAAATGTGTCCTACTCTAACATGTTTCATTAATAAAAATAGCAGTATATTTATATTAAATAAATAAAATTAAGGAAAATCTGCTGTTCCATACATTTGAGTCGAGTAACCATTGCTGTTAAATGTGGAACGGCAGTTTGTTGCTGCGGTTTTAGGATTGTTCCCATAATAAAAGTTTTTCACAATTTCACCCCATAGATTCATACTCGGCTCCTTCTGTCTGACCCGACCTCTCGGCGATTCACATTTGTATTGTAATCCCTTTATAACTTCAAGTTAATACGATACTCCACTTCAAAAGTTATCAGCCAGCTCGACAGATCAGCTTCAACGAAGTCCAATTCAGTGTCATACTAACTTAAACCTTATACATAAATGGTAAAGTTCAAAGTAGCTGGAACGTGCTGAAGCCCCGTCCCGCCCAGTCGTAATTGCGCCAAAGTTGTTCGTAATTAGGTATTCCGCTAATCACCACAACGTTGATTACCGTCTTCCTCGCTCGAGCAACTGATTGAATTCTGATTTAAAGCTACATATTTAGGGTTTCGTAGTCAAACAAGAAATAATTAATAGTTCGGTCCACAGATATAGATCTGTGGTTGGATTCGTTCTGTCTATTCGTATGACCAGCCTCAATTTTAGTTTTAATTTTGCACCTTTATGTGAAAACTACACCCCTTAAAATATAACGAGGGTGATTTGTTACACCTTGTAAATTCTATGTTATGTTAGTTACGTAACATTGCCGTTGCCTCGTGTTCACAGGTCTGCAGTTCTGCAGTCGAGCAGACAGTGTTGTACAGCGGTGAGTTAGTACGAGTATAACAACTAACTACAGACCGCAGCGAGGAGCGAGTCGGCCGGCGCCGGCGCGGCGGAGTCGGTACTAATGACTCTACTTGTTGATGCTAGTTGTAGTCCCGCGGGAGAACACGCTCACTGGTACATGGTACTACGTTATCTGCATACATTTACAACTATTATGGAATGGACGCTAGAAGCAGTTCTTTACATGAAGCTAAAACGAAATTGTACAGTTTGCTCGGCTCATGGACTCACGCACAAACTGAACAATTTATGAAAATAGTAACATAACCTTTATTTGATCTAAACACTAAATTACTCGCTCCATCACAACCACATACAATACATAAATACAGTAGCATAGTTGACAAGATTTACCAACGTGTTTTGATTGACTTAATAATAATAATCATAAATTCGTTTATTACCATAAAAAGTTTCCTGGTGGACCCCGCACAAGGCAGCAAAGGCCCGATTCGTGGCGGCCCAGATTTACAGAATATAGTTATTACTAGTACACAGAATACAAAATACAAACTCGGTTGACACAAATTATTGATAATTAACTTATTTTTACGGTAAAAAATTTTTCTTAAAATATACATATTACATTTTTTTTTTACTATAGTATAGTTATTGTTGAACTCTCATTGTAACCGTAGTCTTATCGTAATTTCGTACTGGTAAGCGTATTCCTGCCCTCCACGTGGCCAGGCTTAGCCTAGTGTGGGGGTACCGTTAAATTGTAGTACTTTATAAAGTCCAGAGTTGTCAATGTGCAAGCCTATACCTAGATTGTTGTGAACTAATTTTAAAATTTTAAATAAGTACTCATTAAAATAAATATTTTTGTATTTCGCAGGATTGACATCTTTGTTTTTAATTGTAATTCTTAATAAGTGGTCAGAAACTTTGATACAATTACCACGCGGTTGTAGCAAAGCTTGTTTTATCATGTTAAAGGTTATATGATGGAATAACTTGCCTCCACCAATCCGCACTGGGCCCACGTGGTGAAGTATGGCTCACTCCTTCTCACCCTTAGTCGTGAGAGAAGACCTTTTCCCTGCTTAGCCAAGTGATTTTACGGAATTGCATTTTTTCGGTATTTCATTGAAGAGCCAATTTCAGTCTAGAAATATACGAACATAAAACAAAAATCACATCAGCTACAGCCCCAAATTTAAAATTAAGTTCTAAAAAAACCGACGGATTTTTTTTGTTACATTTATAAGACTTTACCATTAAATACACTTCAAACACAAAATAAATATTGTTGTCTACTTAGAAAGCTTTGAATATTACATTAGTATTTTCTAATAAATAATGATGTAATATTCAAAGCTTTCTAAGTAGACAAAAATACATTTACATACATTACATTAGTATTTTCTAATAAATAAATATTTTTTTAAATTATGATAGCTATTTCATTGCTCAAAAGCCATGTATATCTTAAATCTAATGAAAATTAGTGCATTGGTGCATATTATTAAATTAAATGCCTTCCGGGACATACAATTTCGATTTCTATGTTGCGTAGAGAATTAAAAAAAAATGTTTTCAGATAGGTAGTCTTTTTGACTAAATGGTGCCAGTTACAGTTTAAAAGTCCCATTCATAATTACTCCCCACCCCTCCCAACAAAACTCTTAAAAATGAAAGACTAGCAGTGGGATCCTACAAGGTAGTACGACTGGTCAATATAATTTCGCGCACTATAAAAATTGTTCAACTGCGCAGGTATGATATTTTAAACCTGGTACTACTGTATAACTTAACTTAGGATGGAATGAAGTGCCTAGTGGTAATGAAGGGAAGTGAATAGCCCTGCGTTCGATAGGGCAGAATTAGGAACATAATAATTTTATTGCAGTACTATGAAAGCCCCATGGCTATGGTATAGCCCCATAATGAAACGGTGGCTGCACACCAGCCTGTATACCTTCCCAATGTTGGGTGAAGGTCCATATTTAAAATGAGCTTTTTACTGACAATAGGCTAAATTTCTCTGTTAGTAACACTTTTATGGACTAACTGTCTGAAATAAAGAATTATTATTATAACTATAGATCTTTGTAGATCTTCTTTTTCTAACAATATTTCTTTATTCTCGTGGATCAACTGCTCAACACAGTGCAAGCACGGACGTGCTCAAGATGAAATATCTACCACAAAAGAGGTCACCATAAACATACATAGGTACAAGACATTTACGGGTCGGCATTTCAACATTTCTAATACCGATTTGACTTGAATGTTATGAAAACGCTGCATTTCTCTCAAGTAGAAATAGTTCCAACTGAAAAGAGAGAAGACTCAAGTGTACACGGTCCTTCTTAATATGCTGACACTTTTTTAAGGGGATGATCAGACAATATCGAAATCGCGAGACAAAAATCCATATAAAACTGCTAACCTACTCGAGCCAAATGTGCCAAATGTGTGGGACTGCTGTTTTTTTTCGCGATTTCGATGTTGGTCCCATAGAGAAAGTTGCTCAGTTTGATGAGCTGATCCTGATCCTCTTAAAACTGTCAGCATATTAAGTTGGACCCTGTATAAACGAACTTTTTATTAACAGTGAGTGGAGCGAACAAAGCCGCGGGCGAGTGCTTGTAGCTCGCGTCGTCTCGTGATGAACTGAACGTCTGCAGCTTGTTATTGAGTTATTGTTTAATAAGCTTAGCTTACCCTCTCCAACTGAACGCTCTGCGCGTCTGCTTTAAACTCTACTTTATTATCATGTTGTTAAAGTTTACTTTATCCATTTAAAACTAATTTACTTTATGGTGCAGCGGGGTGCCGTCGAAACGGTATGATGTGCAGAGATATACGATCTTCAAGGAAATGATATCTAACCTACTTCGGAAAGATCAGACGTGAAAGTGGAGCAAAAGACTATCTTCTTATTAAGATTCTGATCCAACACACTTATCGAGCAGTACGGACTCTGTGTCCATGTGATTGTGATCATTTAAAAATATTTAGTCAATTTCGTCCGCGGAAAATATAGACGTGAGTTGTCCAGTTGATGGCATGTCTTTAGTTCACGATGCACTTACACATTTATTTATTTAGTGCCTTCAGTGAAATGCTCATTATTGCTTAAGAATGTAGCTCAATGCCTTATACACCAGACACAATACCTACATAAAGAATAGTTATCGCGGCGCACGCGTTTCCACAGTGCCTGACTGAGTGACTATCCGAGTCCGATTGCTAGTGTTGCCAACAGTTAAATTAGCTCTCCACCAGATTCAACTCCTAAAACACCAGAGAAGCACTAACAGAAAATGGCTCTACTCTCATAATCACTAAACTTTCCACCAATCACGAAAACAAAGGGTTTATTGGTAATTTGTTCTCTTTATTATGCACTAGCAGCCCGTCCCGGCTTCGCACGGGGTAGACAAATAAATTTTAAGACTCATTTTTCGACACCTTCGGTTACATTGTTCAAATTTTACCAAGGATCCCTAATTTTTTTCAAAATGAAATGTAGCCTATGTCAAATTGGAAGAATGTAGCATTCTATTGGTGAAAGAATTTTTTAAATCGGCCCAGTATTTTTTGAGCCTATTCATTACAAACATACAAACATACAAAAATAGGTACAAATCTTTCCTCTTTATAATATTAGTGTAGATAATGTGCAAAGTTTATTTGTAAGTCCTAAAATATAACTAAACTAAACAAATTAAGTATTAAAATAATATAAAGAAAATAAACTAATTTGCTTCTGGCCACACCTAGACCAAAAGTGTCACTTATGCTGGCGGCATTTCCCCACTGCACAGCTAAGGACACTTGTTGGACCACAACAGAGGTCACAATCCTTATCTCATAAACGACATCCCAGGTCCCTAAAGAAAGGTTTGGCTTCGAACCGAAACTTTCGACAGTGAACAGTTGTATAACAAAATATTTTTCTAGTTATGTAAATAAACATTAAATCAGCTTAGTGGTTGTGTGATCGTCTTTTTACTAATTGCGATGAAATTTTTTAATCGGATTCTTTTAAAATCGTGATCGAATAATGCATAAACTTATAAGTTTAAGACATTTTTGAGTATGAACTAGGCTGTGCAAGATTCATAAATAGCTCTCTTGAAACTAAATTTTAGTCTATTTAACCACTAGAAAAAACCAGCCACTAACGGCAAAATTTCTCCGCTAAAAGGGGGGACGAAACCACCAGATTTAGTGGAAAATCCACTAAGTAGGCAACACATACTACTACTTGATCAGAGTGTTGTGCGGCGTAGTGATGCGAAAGGTATCGACGTCTAGTCGACATCGACGTTCGGACAGAGGACGGTACGGGACGAGGGTTGCCCGCAGTCGAACGCGAGCCGCATATCGATACTGTTCACTTTATTTGAGATTCTCAAACTGGAGGTATCAGTTAGTTGTCGTTCGATCCCAAAAGCTTTTAATCCCTCGAACATTTGTAGTTTCGAGATTTTGATCCATCGAGATTTAAAACTTTCGGGCTGTTGATGTATCGATTTCATAACCTATCCGCGCCGTGCGCTCTGCACGCGGTTGCTCTCTGTGTTTCCTACTCAGGTTACGTTTTTGGTATTTTCAGTACTAAATTGATATAATTTAGGCCCTGTTAAATGGAGGTAATTTTATTTTATTACAAAAACAAGTGCCAGTACAATCTTATATCAGGCAATATAACATCTTTCTACCTACTTGTGAAAAGTCTCTCATCTGTATAAAAAATCCAAAAGCTGTATTTAAATACAGAGAAATCTATAACAATGACAACACTGGATGCGTAGTGCGCGGGCGGCGGGAGGAGCGGCCGAGCGGCGCCGCGCTACCCGTCTTCGCTTCAATTCAATTTGAACCTTAACTTTGGATGGAATTTCCAGAATTTATTTCATTGCAATAAGGCTCTTTTGATAAGAAAATATGCGAACAATACCCAAGGCATTCTGCGACAGTTTAACATAATAAATACCTATTTCCGTCATCAGTTTTGTCATGTAATTCCCATATGGGATGGTGATAAACTTTGCTACAACTAATGTTTACAAGTTTGGGAACCCGGGGACTATAACATAGACCCCCCCACCCCTCTCCTCCCCTACATCACAGAGTGACCCGTGTCAGGTGATCATTGAGCGAGATGAGTGACGTCACGATCTGAATGCCTCATTACTTCATTACTAGTATTATTTTAACGTCAAGTGTTATTTTAGCTGACGGCCCTGTAGCTCAGTCGGTAGTTTTCTGCCTGCTGTGCCGAGGGTCGCGGGTTCGAATCCCGTAAGGGACAAATATTTGTATGATGAATATAAATATTAGTACCCGAGTCATGGACGTTTGCATCTATACAAGGTGTTACAAAAATACAAATAAACATTTAAGGGGGTGGTTTAGACCATCAAACTGAACAACTTTCACTATGGGACCAACATCGAAATCGCGAAAAAAAAATCTGATATTCCATACTAAACTACAAATCTACTCGAGCTAAATGTATGGGACAGGTGATTTTTTTTTTCGCGATTTCGATGTTGGTCCCATAGTGAAAGTTGTTCAGTTTGATGGTCTAAACAATCCCATTAAAAGTTTAAAATTTTTATTTTTACTTTTGTAACACCCAGTATATATGTATTCTATATCGTTGTCTCGTCATCATAATACAAGTCCAGGCTAGATTCTGGTTAAATGTCACAGATTACTTGTGTGACAATGTCCAAGCTATTTTTTTTTCTATGTATATTAATATGTATACTACTCATATTCTCGATGGACTTCCGCTCGAAAAGTCGACAAGATTAACTTTTTTTGGATTCAAGGTAGCCCAAACCATACGGCCACATGCTTCACAAAAAGTTAAGCTCAAAATCAACCAAGTGCGAGTCGAAGTCGTGCACTGACGGTTCCGTACAGCAATATAAAAATGTTTTCTCCGGGATCCTTAGTGTAGCACGCCTCACACTTTACAGGTTTTTATTGTAGGTGGTTTTACCTAGAGAATATACCATAATAACACCAATTGTGACGCTTTCCGATACAGCTAAATCACATTGAAACAAATATGTTCCTGGAATGGCAACCCATTATATTTTTTCTTTTTTTTCTTTATTTATTACTAGAGTTAACCCGTGACTTCGTCCACACACATAATATACCAGATTTTAAGTCAGATCATAAGCTATCAAACAAAAAAGTTTCATCAAAATCGGTTCAGTAGTTTTTGCGTGATGCTGTTACAAACATACAAACAAACAGACCGACAAAAATTCTAAAAAAGGTTGATTTTTGAGTCCAGAATACCTAAAACCATATCGTAATCTTTTTCATGTAAATATCTTCAATGTACACACACTTCTGTTACAGTTTTATAATAGTTAAGATTTATTAGTAAGCCTTAAATTCATGGAGTAAGAGCGCAGCGTGTCATTTCTCTATGGTCCAGGTATTATGATTCAAAAGATACAGCCCTTTATAGGTAGGATAGATGGACAGACGTAGGCTTATGAATAGGGCCCCGTTCGTTGGCAATCTTTGTGTACGGAACCCTAACAAAAGCTTGAATTAAAATTATAGCTGTTCCGTATAAAGCTTTAACATCCATTGACCTAAAACGTTTGAGGTAGCACATTTTTATACCTCGTGTATAAAGTAGTGCGGCGGTCGGGCGCGCGTTAGTTTTACGGTTCGGTTTGCTCGCTCCTTACAGCCGCGCGGCGTCAGAGGGTGGAGCTGTGGAGTGGAGTGGAGTGGAGGGGGGAGCTCCACTCAGCTGTGATCACGAGTCTGTCGGAGCGAGCGGAGCCGGGCGGCGGCGGCGGCGGCGGCGCGGCGTTAATGAGAATGTAAATAGGTCGGATCGATCCCCTCGTCCGTCATCATCGCCACTGAGCCGTGACACGGCCGAGGGCTATTAACTTGTATCGACGATATCTTATTACTTCAAGGCTGGATTCGAGCAAACGCTAGTAAATTGTATCCTTAGATTAAGTCGCCGGTTACTCCAGAGTAAAATGATTTTGCGGGTTTTATAGTGTTGTTGTTGGGTAAATGTTGTTATGTAAAAAAACTTCTTTTGCGTTTTGCCAACCACTAATCTATGAATCATCATCTCAGCCAATGGACGTCCACTGCTGGACATAGGCCTCCCCCAAGGATCGCCACAACGACCGCTCCTGCGCTGTCCTGCGCGCAATCTATGAATAAGTTGAGAGTAAATTTTACACGGCCAATTTTGACGGCGTAAAGCTTATACGGAGACTTATGAAATGTCAATGTTACTAATAAAAAAATAATAAAGAAAATAAAGAAAACTCGCAAAAAAATGTTTGGACATTTCATACAAAGTTTGATCAGCTTATTGCATTTAGTATGGTAAGTACGAATTTCCTATGCGCTCGGACTGCGGCTCGCTTGGCGGCAGATTGACCGCGGAGACCAGGTCCACCAGGTTCCTGGGGGGCCGCTTCGGAGCTTCCCTCCTACGCGTAGCTCGACCTTCGGCCTCGCGCTCGGCTCGGCCTAGAAGCGGCGTAAGGGGAAAGCGGCGTGACGGGAATAATTCTAGATTTTTTTTAGGGAAACTTGTTAAGTATCATGGATAATGCAACTGTTTACCATTACACCCTGTATAAGAGGCGACTTTCGTCAGCTTTTTAGTTGGTGAAAGGCTAGTAACCTATCACCCATCCATCCTGAAACCTTCAATTTGATGAATGTGAGCCTTGCTTGCTCAATCTTGGTTGGTAGTTGTAGTAGAGCACCTGTCCACCTCGATAGGGATTAGGGTCCTGAATTTGAATGTGTGTCGATAAGCCAAATTTCGCCACAAGTTTTGAGCAATTTTGATTTTGAGAGATTTCATAGAATTCGTTGTAAGGAATGATAGTCACCGAATAGATATCCAGCCAGAAAAATTGCTTCTTACAGGGTGAAATTGATATCATTAGCAGCCTCCTGCACGGCAGGCAAGGTTACTCGCCACTGGTTCGATGGTTCGATCCCCGTCCATGCCGACTCGTACCAATGAGTTTTTCGGAATTTATGTGCGATTTGTAACACCACTGGCTTTTTGGTGAAGGAAAACATCGTAAGGAAATCTGCATACTTCAATTTTGAGGCATGTATTGTACCCACTGTCCATTATAAGTGGCGACGGGCTCACCCCCCTTCACACTGAACAGAGTTTCGGTACTATACTGGTGAAACGTGGATGTTCTGAGGTTTCAGAATATCTCTGACTACCCTCTCGGGGAATATAGTCGTGAGCATATGCTTATGCATGCTTATGCCTTTTAAACTAACCAATTTTCTCTATGAGGCAAACATCGAAATAGTGAAAAAAAATCTGCTGTCCCATACATTTGACTCAAGTAGGTTTGCAGTTTTGTGATCCCCTTAAAAAAGTGTCAGCATATTAAGATGGACCCTGTATAGTGTTCAACACACTGAAACGATAATAATTTTTCATCTCCACCGCGTCACAATCTCACCAATTACGCCTGCCACACACATACGGAATTCCGAATCAGAATTACGATTTCGTATGGGTTTGCCCCCTCCAGAATTCCATTCGGAATTACACATCATCGTTTAACAAAATCGTTGACATTTTGTAGCAAATGTTTACGTAAACACAATGAAGTAACAACCGTACAGCGCAGCGCAGCCGCACGAGGAATTGCATCGGAATATATCTGCGAAATATTCAATGCGCGAGTAATGCCACCTCGGTCGCGCTGCGGTCCCGTCAGCTAGGGTTGTCAACCGTACTTTAAAATATAGTGTCTTAAATTATTTTTAGTCAATGTTCATACATTTTAAATAAAAATTAATTACACAAACATACTTTTTTCTCTGCCCTAAGTCATCAAGCATTCGTTTTAGGTTATTACGATTTTGTAACAAACAATGCTTAACTAAAACTCAATCTGCGGCTTTAGTATGGCAGCGTGATACAGAGCTATCGCGCCTTATCTCGCTTTCCACTTGCGCGCTAACGAACGATATAGCCTTATCGCGCGCATCATACTACAGCCGCTCATGTAAATATACGTGCTAGCTACAACGCGTGATTAATAGTACCATCTAATTTCCTTCACTAAAACTGTGAGAGTTTTCAGTGAGAAATTCAAAGTGGACGGACGAGAAGGAACAACGTCTCTTTAAAATTATTATAATGAGCTGTAATTTTTAAATCTTAATTTTGAATCCGTTGCATAGCATACGGTAAACTTTTTTTTCATAAGACACTATTTTTGTATTTGCATACACTATTTTTGTATTTACCATCCCTGTAATCAGATTATAGGTTATGTTCGCTGAAAAATTTGATAACCCTAGCCACAAGCCGCACCCGCGCGGGTGACACCCCCCACACCGCGCCAACGATTTGTCACCAAAATGTGTGCGATGAATATTTTAAAACGCAATAATTTATGCCCAAACGTACTTTATATATCTGATCAACGGTATTTTGTGGCCGGCGCCATTTTGTTTCTCTCTGCAATATGGTTGCAATCTTTGTATAGGGCTCACTGCCTGTCACACTGACTGAACAGAGATTGGGATATCCCTAGTTTATTTACAATATATGTGGCTACCCAATAAAAATATAGTCGTAAGCGTTTCCTTTATGTATTTTCAGATACTCACTGCACTTTATAAGCAACGAGTACATTAAAATCATCAGAGATGAGCTGCCTCCGTGGTCTAATGGTTAAAAACATTGGGACTGAGATCGTGGGTTCGATTCCCACGGGGGACACCTAGTGATATGTCACTTTGTGCGTTTTTCCCCCAGTTGGTTAGGACATTGCAGGCCGAATCACCTGATTGTCTGAAAAGAAAGATGATTTCGTGCTTCGGATGGCACGTTAAGCCGTTGGTCCCGGCTACTATCTCTCGAGGTAGTAGTCGTTACACATAAACCACGTCAGAGGCCGTAAGGCGGTCTGAAAAAACTTTGACACCAGGGCTTGCTGCCCACACGATAAGTTCAGAGATGAGGCAAGTGAGATGTGGGTTTACAGGAGGATGTTGAAGATATCATGGACAGACAGAATCAGCAACGAGGCAGTCCTGCAGAGCATAAAGAAAAGAGTAAAAATTCAAAAACAATAAAAACTCAGAAATTACAGTACCTTGGTCACATTATGAAATAAGAATACTGAAAGTATGAAGTTTTCTTGCTACTACTGTGAGACGGGCGTGAACGTGAAAATACTTATCTAAGTATTTGTTGAATTAAACAGTTGTACCTTATGTTGACCTGCATCTCGTATTCAATTATAAGCCACAAGTTAATGACAAAACACGATCACGATAACGGGGCTCGTGTCGAATCGTTGGAAGAAATAGTAATAGTTCATGGTAATTTAAAACCAATCTCCGACGCACATTGTAGAGTCATGCATGTTGCTCTGCGATCTGTCCTCGTTCTGTTGGAATGCACCGTTCTGTTAGCAGGCAGGTTTGTTTTATTGTCTCTTACTCTCATTACAATTCATTATCATTTGGTGTTTATACTTAATTTTAAATATATCAATAAGTTTCGTGAACGTTGTATTAATAATTTCATTGACATACACAATCATTTACGCAACGCAATAAAGCAAAATGATAATGTGTAATGTGGAGTTTTACAATTTCATGCACAATGTTATTGTAGTAGTTTAACAACGTTGACTGACATAATATTAATTTGATATCTGATTGAATTATTAAAATATGGAATGCATTGGCTGAAATTTGGAATTGAGTTGAATTTATTTAATACCTACCTATCGAAACTTATTTACGCGTGATACATTAACATATGTATATTCCAAATATTTTTCTATCTTCGATGGTTTAGGTTGTGCGTTGTCTGTCAGGCTGTATCTCACTTCGTGTTTTTTAAACTGCGGCCAGACCACGGCGTCTGCGACGCGGGACACGGGTTGCGAAGCGGGCCTTGAATTTGTCATACCCCAGTCCCCATACAAGAAACTAGTATTTTCAATGTTTTTTCTTCTCGCTCTATCGTAAAAACGGTAATACATATAAGCATCAAACTTGGTATGATTATAGTGCAAACACTACAGTAAAAGAAAAAATAATAAAAACCGATCAATTGGTCGGGTCTACGTTAAGGAGCCCGATAAAAAATTTTTTTTTTGGTAAAATCGTGTGGTGGTAAGGAACCCTCCGTGCGCGAGTCAGACTAGCACTTGGCCCGTTTTTTTTCATTTTTTTATTACAGTTGGGTTTGCTCTATACTTCAATCCAGTCATCAGGACAAAGATGGGGTCGAAGATGTAGCGAGCTTACCCAGTGGTAAATATTTGTATGTTAAACTTCAGCGCGGAGGACGAACAAGCTTTCGGGGAGGATATACGGAGGGCATGAGGCGGCTCCGCACAGCCACCCGTACATAGTGTCCCTCCAGCAGAATTTATTCTTCGTACGCGTTCACATCTGCGGCGACTCCCTTCTCACTGAACAATGGGTAACGAACCTTCTACAAATCTTTATGATTTTGAGAATTCATGAACCGGACTGGACGGAACCAAACCGGAAAGCGCAGAGTGGGTAGGCCCTCCACAAGGTGGAATGCCCCGGTGAAAGTGGTCGTTCCGTTGAATGAGGGCAGCGCAGGAGCGGTCGTTGTGGTGATCCTTGGGGGAGGGCTATGTCCAGCAGTGGACTTCTATCGGCTGATATGATGATGATGAACTGCTTTATTAGAAAAGCAGTCATGTTCGTAGGATGTTTTTAAGTGCATCAGCGAGGGCGTTAAACACAGTCACTCTTTCTTGCCCCCCTGAGTCTGATGGAACGGGAACCCGATACTCACAGGAATATCCCGGAGAAAATCTATCGACTGATTGTCACTTTTTTACAGAAAATGTAATAAAAATTTCGCTTTTCGCCCCATGACCCTTGGATGTATTTCATTGTAGATCTCGTCGCACCCTTAAATTATTATTGTTATTTAAACAAAGTAAGTAGTGTATTTAAATCAATAATGTGATGGTCGCGTCGCACACCGCACACTGGTGACGTGGCACAGGTGGTGACCGCTGCGCACTGCGTGGTCAGCTCGCCGCTGATCGACTGGCTGTTCCCGCTGGACACGGTGGTGGCGGGCACGCACGACGTGGTGCGCTTCGACCCTTACGCACAGGTCTCTGACATCGACCAGAAGATTATACATCCCTCTTTTAACTGGTACGTGTGTCCTGCGAGCTTTACTTATGTCCTGCCTACGGATTTTTGTCAGATTGATTGCATAATTTTTTCCTGCACATCCTGAAATCTTAAATATACTGAAGTTGAGCATAGCTACCAATGTAAACATAATATAAGGTTTGTGGTATTGCTGAACATAGGCCTCCTTCTTACTGCACACTATATCATAGTCCTGTACTAATCTGATCTTTTCGTAATCCTTACCATGTCGTCCACTCAACTGCCTACTGACTTCCGCCTCTCCCTCTGATAGTTGCTTCGGTTCACCACCTAACTTCCATTCTAGCCATGTGTCCTTCACTTTTACTTTGTGATCCGTTTTCCACGTCTATATCCTTAGTTCTTCAACAAGAGTGGCGGAAGTGCCTGTTATTTCGGACCCAGTCTTAGAGGTAGGTACCATACATAAATAAAATTTAGTAATGTTGTATCTCGAGTAAAACGCAATTAGCAAAATGGTAATTAAAACGAAATGAGCAATCTGTCACTGTCAGTTCAACCAATGATGTGCATGAAGAGATGTATGAGATTGGATTAGGCGAGAAAAGTATATCAGAATCGTAGCGTGTGGTGGGCCGTAGTCTCTGCCTACCCTCATGGGATAATGGCGTGAGTACTATGATTTTATGTACGTAAATTTCTTAAAGAAACTTGTTTAATACTAATTATGACCTAGCACCTGTACGACTGGTAGGTTTTGTAAAAGATTGTGTCCAGTTTCGCCATTATTCCTCTCACGTTTTGGACAGGGTCACAAGCGATATGCCCAGCATGGTACATAATAACATAACGGCATGGTTCCAGGAACACGCTACACAACGACATAGCCATGATCAGAACAGCCACCGCGTTCACATTGACGCCGCAAGTGCAGCCGATCCGTCTACCGGAGGACTACCAGATAACAGCGCAGCCGCTGATTCTGGTCGGGTGGGGGGCATTGAAGACCACCTCCTTCATACCACACACGCCGCGGCACCTTCAGGAGGCAATCGTCAAATACATGCCTCATGATGGTGAGCTTGATTTGACACTGCTGTGCCCGCGACTGTATTATGAAACTTGAAAATTATTGTACCAACTTTTAATTGACTGACGATACTGATGAAATAGAAATTAAGTGGTACTTCAAACTGGTCTGTGAGCGCTTGTTTTATGCAAAACCTCGTGATTGTGCGATTTGGGACGAATAATTATGATTGGCTATTATTCGTCACGTGCTGTCGCTTCTTCATCTGATCATTGATTTATTTACACGGATATTCGCCTGCATAATTGCTTAATCACCTTTCTTGTAGCTCTGCTAGTAGTAGTTCCAGAGACTAGGGTTTCTCAGAGCCGATTTTGACTATAGCTACTACTTACCAACAAAAGCAGTCACTCATATTCAAGTTTTTTAACAGACGAGTGTACTAGCAAACTCTCGGTCTCACCCTCCTAAATCAGATGGCGCAGGAAACGGTAGCGAAGACTATGGGTTCGATGCAGTGACTTTAACAGGTAGCCACTAGTGTCCGACCGAAGGTCCGTTTTTGGCCGAAGCCGCAGCCAATTGTTCAGCTCTTGCTACAACCTTCGGCCGGGGCCGAAGTTTCAATCATACGTAGAAATCAATCAATCAATCAAATATTCTTTATTATACACCAAAAAATTTACAGTAAAATACAGAGGAAAAATACAAGAGGCACAAATCAAAATCAGGTATAAATTAAAAGGGGCCAAGTTTCTTAGGTTGGTGTGCGTGAGGCGTCATACAAATATGTCTGTTTGCGTGTATATGGATAGGGTTTAGAGGCCAGTACTGCTTGCAATTTTTTTCGACGTTTTTGTATCTTCGACTGTCAATCTTGACACATAACTTTATCAAAGCTTGTGCTTTCTTGGCCGATTGTGGTCGAAGCCGAAGCTTCGGTCGGATACTAGTAGCCACACGGTATGGCCTGAAGAGATGTTGTAGATGCCCGAAGATACATTTATAGGTATTTTGTGCCTCTTGTATTTTTTTCTTTGTATATTACTGTTTAGGTTTTATGTAAAAGTATGTTTGATTGATTGATTGGTAATATATCAATAGTGAGTACTGCCAAGCGACACATTTTATGACTAAAGATGCTCTATTACAGAATGCTATCAAGCGATAATAAAAGTACGAGAAGAAGTAGGTAGTAGAGGATTAAACCATTCAGATATGCTAGATGAGACACTGAATATTTGTAGCGGGCCCAAGCCCCGCGGGGTGTCAGGTTGCCCCGGGGACTCCGGCGGACCCCTCGTGCAGTACACCGCGGCCGCACCACGCCCCAGCACTGACCGTGGCGACGACACTGTCAGAAGCGTTGACTCGAAGCCTTACCCCGTGCTCATCGGCATCACCTCGTGGATCGTCGCGACCCCGTGCGGCAGGAGCGGTATGCCCACTGTCTACACTAAAGTATCCAATTATATAGACTTCATCGATGAAATTATTAAAACATGAAAGTGGTTTATTAATAAATTTTTGTGATTATTGTGTAAGTATTTAAGGCTCATCTCTACCTGCAAAAACGAGGTGTGGTCAAAGTGTGGTCGAGGCGATGTCGAGGAAGGATCGAGGTAGTCTTGCCGTGAAATCAATGCGCAGGCAACTATGCTTTCTTCCACTCATTCACACCTCCCTGAGTCTAGCGACATTACAAAATGGCTTAGACCATACAACTATGGACTAGTTACCTATGCGATTCTACCACTTTTTTCGGGGGACAAGATACCTAGTATGAAATCCGGTAATTTGGATTTTATTTAGAATTTAATTAAAAGGTAAAGATTTGTAAATTAAGTATTGTACTTAATATTATAAATTCTAAAGTTACTCTTGTCTGTTTGTCTGCTATCTTTTCACGCCTTTACCGCTAAACTGATGGTAACGGTTGTATCCTGAGAAAGGACAGAGGCTTTCTTTTGTCTCAACAAAACTGAAGGAATAGGGGATGAAAGTTGACATACAACCTATCATTTCTCTAGTTAGGAATTTGAAAATCATTCTTTAAGGGGATAAAATAGGGGGGATGATTGCAAAATGACAACGCAAACGAAGTTACGGGCAACAACTAAGTAGTATTAAATCATGCTTTTTACGTGCCAAAGCTACACCGTAACTACCCGTAGTATAACACCGACTGTCAACACGTGTCAAAGTCACGTTAAGACCACCCAACTGAACAACCTTCAACAAGGAACTATTATGAAAAACAAATTCTTGTTCGATAGAAAACGTCAGTGGCCACTCGAGCCAAATGTATGAAAACAGCAGATTTTTTTTTCCGATTTCAATGATGATCCATAGTAAAGTTTGTTCAGTTTGGTGGTCTAGATTCCCCGCTAAACTGTGTAAAGCATTTAAAACCATGTATTTACTTTACCAGTGTTTCTACTAGCACATACTCGGCGTGTAGTGAACTAACGCTTATGTCTATTGTCATAGAGTTCAATATCAGCTGCTCCAGTTGCTCAAGACGACAACGTGAGAGTCGCGTATTGTGTGCATTCATTGTTGTGGAGATAGCGACGTGTCTCTTGTTTATGCACTTTATGTACTAAGATAGTGTTCCGATGAGGCCGCACTGACTTATGGAAAGGACGTATTATTGTTTTATTTTATAAGAACGGTAAATAATAGTGTAGGAACCACTTTATTTGTTTCCGTATCTTACGAGGGTACTGCACTACTTGACACTTCATACCAACCTGACAATTTGATCTTCCTACAAAGGCCTCCTTATAAAAGCTATTTTGGAGCTGTAGTAAAGTTTTTAAAAGAGAATACGACCAATAGTTTATGTAACTATAATGTTGTCCACCAATTTAAAATGTAGGCCTCAAATATATTTGAGTCTATCAGAAAGTATATTTCCAATTACAGTTGTTTCAGTGCAGCGTACGCCACGGTTTATACAGAAGAGACGTGTGGCGGCGACGGATAATCTAAGTAACACAATATAAACCTTATAGTACGTAGTATAGCGTCATTTTTGTCGTATAGGAAAATCGCGCCTCCAGGTGACGTCGCCTGGAGGCGCGGGCTTAATATTTCTCCAAACGACGCTATGCTACGTACCATAAGGTTTATAATTTTGTTACTTTGGCTATCCGCTACCGCCACACGCCTCTTCTGTATAAACCGCGCCTACAGTAGACCGCGACAGTGCACATTGAAGCAATAAATGATATAACAGTGAATATGATAGAGTCATATTCATTGTATATCATTTTAGTGCACTAATATACCACTAAACAGCCATTTGAAGGAGGTCGATTAGCGAGCGTCATTACTCAGTACGTGCATGTTACAAATAAAATAAGTTAAGAACGGAGAGGAGAAGAACATCACCAACAATTGTGTTTCGCTCCACAAACAGACTCGCGGCAAATTATAAATCCACACAATATCCGCGCTCTTTTGTGTCCGACAGCCGCAGCCTCCCCTCTCGCCCCTCATCACCCCCATCCCCCCCTCCCCCTCTCCGCGGCATTGTGCAGCGACATGCATGACCAGAGTAGGAAAACAAGCAGTAGAATGTATTATGAAGCGTGGGTCTCACGATTACTCACCTGAAGTCATCTTTATCTAGAATCTTGAAAATCGATTGGCAAATGAAATCACAGACTTGCGAGTTTTACAAAGTATTATAATTATAATACTCTGTAGATATTATGAACAGCGACAGTTGAGCCTATTAGCTTTATTTTAATTAGTGAGTCATATTTCATTAGACAGCTTGATGAATGGATTTACTAGAAACCGAGACAATATGTCAACCTTCCATAGCACCCTCTGCATCAGTCCTCTACCTATACCTATTTCACCAATACCTATTTCCAGCTTCCAGGTCCTCATCTATCAAATACATACAATATTCTTGGTCCTCACTTCTTCCTTAAACATGCCATCTATTACACATCAAATATTATGGATAGATATTTTTTTCAAATGCGATGCGATAAACACGTTACAGCCATGTTCGACTATTTCAAATCAAATTAAAGATTGAAATACACATCTTTTCTTTGGTTTTCATCTTGTTTTATCAATATAGGTAAAGTACCTCTAGTAAAGTAATAGTCAAACCGAAATCTTTACCAAATACCATTTCTCAACGTCTCAATAGCACTGGACACATTCTACTGTATAAATGCACATTTGGTGTCGCACTGTGGTATTGAACATAAAGCCGCACAAACGGGTTACTCCTCATTGGCCCAATTTCCTCTCAGGACGAGCATAATGTTTCGATGGAACTGCCGCGTAATGGTCTCAGGACGGGATGGGAACACGCCGGCGCCGCGCCGCCGATGCCGGTCGGAACTGGAAGTCGTTACTTTATTGGGAAGACATCAGGATCACTGTGGAGTATAGTATCAGGAGATCGGGAAAAGATTTATAAAAAATCTAAACTATGATTTGGTAGTCTAATTTTAAACGTTATATTTAAGTAAATAATTTTGTTCAATCTGCCACCGCTTTGGAAGATCTTTTGGCTGTAAACAAGTATTAACCAGATACTTCTAGGAAATGCTTCTGTTATAAAATTGATAAAATTAAATAAATCAATACCTAATTGACACTCATTTATTGATTTATTAGCAAATTCAAGATTATTAAACATTTGACATACTATAAAATATATAATCCCTTTCGGGTGGTGTGAAGCTTTGCTACAACTATAGTGTAGCAAGCATCACCTTTAGCATATTGAAGGTTTCAGGATGGAACCACGTATGACAGGTAACTAGCTATTCTATTTGTTGGTATGGTTCGATCCCCGTCCAGGCCGACTAGTACCAATGAGTTTCTCGGAATTTATGGAAGATTTTGTAACACCACTGGCTTTTCGGTGAAGGAAAACATCGTGAGGAAACATACATGCTTCAATTTCGAGGCATCTATTGTACCCACTGTCCATTATAAGTGCCGACGGGCTCACTCCCCGTCACACTGGACAGAGTTTCGTTAATAGTGAAACGTGGATGTTCTGAGGTTTCAGAATATCTCTGACTACCCTCTCAGGGAGTATAGTCGTGAGTATATGCTTATAACTATATTTAAATCCTTGTTACTCCCTAGTCGATTCGAAAGCAAACATTAAATCTGATCGCACACAAAATGTACGACAAACATAAATTAAGTATTTGATAAAAGAATGCGGTATAAAATCTGTAATTGTTTTCAATTCCATGCATTTCATTGAAGTAAAGCATAATAGCTATATTTAAAAATCCTCATGCTATTATAACATAAGTTTGTTGGTAGTGTAATTGTTGTCGGACGCCACAAACAATTTGTTGGTACGAGCGAGTAGGTCGCGGTCATATTTACCTGCACACTACGAGCGCGCGGCGGACAATGTGTTTACTTATACGCGTGTATGTATACATATGGGTACAGTGTGTACATATCATAACGTTAATTATTGACTTTGCTTTAGTTTACAAGGTTTAGTTATGGTGATATTACCTGTGAATATTGTTTTGATAATGAAAACCGTTTACTGGTTAGTATTGAGACGGAGACAGAGTTGCTGTGTGTACACGTGGTGTACACTAAATCCGGGTCCAGGTTCGAATCCCCACAAACGATATGCAATGTACTATTGAGTTTTTCTACTTTGTATACGTAATTCCGACTGCTCTCAACATCAATCGCTACTCGACCCCTATATGTACGTTTTTGTAACGCATTTAAGTTTACACCCTGTATAAGGGAACCTGGAACTTGCACAATTTACCTAGAAATTTCAATCCGTATTGGGCACGCGTGGTGAAATAACGCCACCCTCCCTGAGGGTAGGTCTGTGTCCTGCAGTGGGACGTATATAGGCTGATGATGATGAGGTTTTTAAAATTTTTTCTGGAAATCGGGTACCTTTTGCACTACGAATATATTCAATTAATATCTTCCGATATACTACCCTGCACCGGTGAATTAATTAGCGCACTTCCTCGAACGTAAAGTCGACATCATTTCATACGTCATAGCAGGACGCGGGGTGACGGCGCGGGGCAGAGGGGGGGGGAGGTTGTATCGGACCGGTAATTAATCTCACCGTTTATGTAGGTAGTGCAGCGGGGTGCGGGGGTGAGGCGCCGCTGTGAGGGGGGAGGGAGGGGGGGGAGTGCAATCACTCGCGTCACTCGCTCGTCGGCGCGCTGCTGACGTGTGACGTCACGAAGCGGGGGGAGGGAGCGGGAGATGGGAGGGGGAGGGGGGGCTAATTAAACTTGAACTAACTTGCCGAGCTTTGCTTACCTTGTTGATATAGCAGAAACATGCTGATTTCTCGAGTAGGTAGAGACACGAAAACTGACATCAAAAAGCTGTCTTTATAATTGTTTAAATGGATTTAAAATAGATCATTCATGTCACATACATTGCATAACTTATATGTGAAGATTGACAGTTGAAGCTAAGAAACCGTTGAAAAAAATTGCAACCAGTACTGACCTCTAAACCCTATCCATATACACGTACACAGACATAATTTGTATGACTCCTCACGCACACCAACATAAGAAAGTTGGCCCGTTTTGTGTTATACGGTAGAAGCGTTATAATCTTTCGAGACATATACTTTTTCTAAGTTAAATACATATAAAAATTATTAAGACAGCTTTTGCAGAGCACAGGCCTCCCTATACTAAGCATTAGTGGAAGAGAATCATACTCCACGTCGGACCGTGGACACTCATACGGTGTCGGGGTGTTATGACAGTATCCCAGTCAGCTCAGTATCCTTTATGTCCACAAAACATTTCAACACGAGGCTCCGAAATATCTGATCTGTTAATTACCAGAAGCTTTTAAAAGGTTTACACAAAGCTTATGTGTACCCTAATTTACTAATCAAGTAGACATTACCGTCGGTCAGAAGCAGGGGCGCGGCGCGGCGCGGGCTGGAGTGGGAATGACTGAGTTGTTATTTTAGTTCTTACTTTATTATCTGGGTACTGCTAGTGAAAAATGAATATTCTTAAAATATTATAAGTATTTAGAACGTCGACTACCGATCGAGAAATATAGTGTGCATTGTGTTATGTTGTTCTGTAAATAAGAGAAGGTTGATGATGAAGATGATGTGGATTTATTGTTAGTGCTGGATAGTTTATATTAGTACTATATCCTTGTGTCCTTGTAGATCGGGTCAGCTCCCGAACACCTCCGAACGTACCCGAACACTGGCGAGGTGCCCGTTCGCCTCGACGCGACGCGGCCGCCGCGCCGAGGTCGCGGGTTCCCTCGGGATCTGCACCTGACACCCGTCTGTACTCCCCCCGCGCCCCGCGCCCCGCGCCCCGCTCCCCGCTCCCCGCGCCCCGCTCCTCGCACCAGTTTTTATTTAAAATTCACTTTTTACGCAGTTGGATTTTTTATTTTTAAATTTACTTTTTTTATTTTACTCTTTTAGTTAGACATGGTTGCTAACCAAGTTTAAATCGTTTTAGATCCTAAATGGTCATTCGAAATGAAAATTGATGAGAGAAACCTAAAGATGATTTTCAAATATCTATTCAATGATACCCCACTTAACATAGACCGTCAACTTCCGTTTTTTTTAACAATTAGGCGTCTGGTTGTCGCGATATTGAATTTTGATTACTGTCATGTCTTTAGTGAATCTTGCAAGATTAAGACAAATCTTTTAACGCAAGAATCATCAAAACCAACCACGCGTTTGGTCTCTAGAGTGCCACAAAGGAACAAACTTATACAACGTGTTAATGAACAAGCGCTAAACCTCATACACCCCAACTGATTTATAACAAAATTATTAGATTGAAACACTATTTTCATTATTTTGATGATTCAAATTTAAAGTTATTCGCATTTTAAGTTTTTAGGCAAAAATAATTTATTATCATTTCAGCAATGAATGAAAACGTTTAACGTGCTCATGTATACATTTTACGAATCTTGTTTTGTGGTAAGTAGGGTGAGAGTGACCGAGCGGTGGGATGAGATCAAGTGTAGTACATTTAAAATTAAATAATATTTTGAAAAAAATTACCTGTGTCGAAACCATGATTCGATTCTGCTCTCGATTCCAAACCAACTACTTTCTAATTTGCGTTAATTTATTAACACGTTGTATAGTACATACATACATACGTATATAGTATCAACCTGATAATTTTTTCGCTATCTGCGACTAATTTATAATGTTTCAGATTTTTCAGATTTTACATGGCTATAGTGTTAGTAATACAGGTAGGGACGCCAGTTTTTCTGAGTGTATTGAAAAATAATTTTTAGCTTTTTAGCTTTCAATTGATACCTCACAGGATAGAAATAACGTTTTTATTTCTACCTTTAAGCATTTCTGTATATGACTGTAGCACAGTTTAGTACTAGGTTCCTATGTCTTACAGTCTCTGATAAAAATGGCAGTGACAGACGGACAGACGGAGGGACCGACACCGAGGTGATCCATAAGTGTTCCGTTTTGCCAATTTTGGTACGGAACACTAAAAAAGGAGGAAGTTATTTTTTTTTACATCACATTCCATGCCTAAGAGGTGAAGATCTCTACCAGCTGTTGTAATGCCCAGGACCATGGCCGAAGTGTTCTTATGATACTATTTAAAGAAATTCAGATCATATATAACAGCAACAGAACAAACAGAGATGCCAAAAGTTAAATCAATACGTTGCACTAACCTATTTCCAAAATTAGTCGTCCCACAAACCCGGCACACGTCGCGCTGTCGACCCGTGTGTACGGAGCCTAATTTATTATTCAACCTCCAAACCCCGCACCGCCCCCCGACTCAAGTGCCTTTCCATCTATTTGTGACGGCTACGGGCTACGGGCTACGAGAGCTACGCCGCTACGGGCTACGAGCTAACCGGATAAATGATGACGTCAAGCGTTGTCTCCCCCCCCCCCCCTACCTCCCCTCCCCCCAGCGCTCGAGGATCCGCTAAACAGCCGGTTTATTTATGAGCCCAAAGATTTTATTACGTGTTTGCTAACAAGGGATGCTGTAAATTATAACTAACTTTTACTTGCTTCTTTGTAGGGTTCCTTGTTTGACAACGGAACCCTACAAAGAAGCAAGTAAAAGTTAGTTATAATTTACAGCATCCCTTGTTAGCAAACACGTAATAAAATCTTTGTCAAACAAGGGTTCCGTTGTCAAACAAGGAACCCTTATAGTTTCGGCCTATTCTGACTGACTCTTTTACACTCTTTTTTTTTGCCTATCGAATCTTTGGCTGATAATAATAATAAAAAGTAAGTTAAATCCTGTAGAATCCTACTGTAGGACAAAGACCTCCTCTCACGAATAAGGGTGATAGGGAGTGGGCCATACTCCACCACGCTGGCCCAGTGCGTGTTGCCTTAATAGGCCTCTGACCTGGTTTAACGAATAGTTACAACGCCATCTAACGGAACTATCTAAGACCTACTGCTTAACATGCCTTCCGAAGCACGGAAACGCTCGATATGAAATACCACTAAACGGTCACCCATCCAAAGACTGACCGCACCTGACGTTGCTTAACTTCGGTGATCGTTTCCAATATCGAAACTACTACACTACGTCAACGAAGGCTTCATAATAATAATGTTTCGAAAAAACATGGTCAAATATCGATAAGATTAATTTTCCTTTTTTCTTCTTGAAATAATATTATAAACTAGCATGGTCACCTTACAATGCAACTCGATTACAAATCGGCTGAACGTGGGCCGCCGGCCGTACCTAACCTGCTATAGAGGGTATCGTAATAACAATCCGGCTAAACATTTATCCGCCGTAATACAAAATGGCTTAAATTTTTATTTTATCTGCCCAAGCTTAGTGCTGAACAATTTGGTAGCGAAGCACATGCAATGCAGCTAGTAACATAAGATACAAGTATGTTATAGCCTGTAGGATCCCACTGCAGGGTAAAGGCCTCCTCTCACAATCATCGTTGAGAGGGAGTGGGCCATACTCCACCACGCGGGCCTGCTGCGGATCGGTGAAGGCAAGATAGTGGTCAACTTGCTGTCAGATATTGTTCCAGCAGCTTTAATAGGACTCTGGCACTTGACTCGAGCGTCTCCGTGCATTGAAAGGCACGTTAATCAGTTGGTTTTAGATAGTTCCTCAGATAGCGGTCTAACTATTCGTTAAGCCTGTTCAATAGATACAAACAAGAAACAAATAACTTGGCAAGTCCTCAAGTTGCCCGGCGCCGGCATAGTGGCGTAGTACAGTGAGCGCGACATGTGTTCTGAAACAACTCGTACAGTCGGACTCGTTAGTGGCGCGGGGCGAGGCGGGGATGGGAGGGGGGGGGGGGGGGCGTGACGTCACGAGGAGGTACATAGGTACCTGCGACGAGCTGCAGCCTTAAGTAGTTTTCAATAGAAGACGTGGGAACTTACGCTTGATAGGTTGCGAATATTTGTGTCATTTGATACTTTAAGTGAGCAATTTTATTCTTGGTGATATCACTGAGAAAATCCGTTTTCACACCCAAAAAAAGACGCTGGTTGCCCACAGTATGGCCGCGGGGCGAAGCGGGGTAGTTGTTTACATATAATACGTTCAAATCAAATCCACTCACTCACTTATTGACTCATTAGCAGAGGTTGGATTCTACCGATCATTCCAGGGCTGCATTAAAATGTTAATATGGACTAAATTAGAAACTATAATGAATGACATGAAATGACTATTTTAGAAATTATAATGTGACAAAGAATGAAAAACAGAAAAATGGTCTCCTTGTCTATGAAAACTAGCAAATAAGCGTATTCTTTAACAAAATAAACTGTCTACCCCATTCGCAATCAATCCATGAGAGATTTATGACATATGTAAAGAGTATGTCCGATTGACATCACAATTTACGGCAATTCATTCCCAACATTGATTCAATTATGTTCAGGCTAGCCCCTTCGTTTAGTCCGGCTACAATTAAAAATTGCTTCGGGACTATCGAGGGCTCAAATATTACGACGTCACTCTAACATCCACTACTGTGTGTAACATTTACTAGCATTGTAAATTTTTCATAATTTTTGGCATTCAATTTTAAAATATGGGTACATGTCAACATAACAACAAAGCGGCCCTGGAATGACCGGCAGCTTCCGACATCAGTCATCACATCACAAAATTTTAAGAACTGCAACTTGACACTTATTTTATTGTATATTTTCGAGATAGGCAAGCTACTGTGCTTGATATTACGTGATATTACTGTGGAAAC
The DNA here is from genome assembly GCA_963924505.1 of Agonopterix alstromeriana. Taxonomy (NCBI): domain Eukaryota; kingdom Metazoa; phylum Arthropoda; class Insecta; order Lepidoptera; family Depressariidae; genus Agonopterix; species Agonopterix alstromeriana. Next base: position 17,269,260 of record OZ004673.1, read on the forward strand.
AGTTACAAATAGGTACTCAATAAACATAAAAGGGGTGTGAACAATATAGGTAATTTAACGTGAACCTGTCAACAATCGTGGTAGCGTAGTGACGAGGGTATCCAGTTAGTTAGTGACAACATTACAGTAGAGCGACTCGCCCGAGTGTCGTCACAGATATCAAATATTCAGTCGGTTGTCCCTCGGTGACGTTTAGCGAACACTCGTCTTGGACCCTCTGCTGGGGCCGGCGATCGTAGCGCCGTAGCAACTTGTAGCTCGTAGCTCGTAGGTCGTAGGCACACGACGTAGGCGATTGCTCAATTAAAGGTTTTATATCGGTTGTCGTCCGGTTCAATTCAACACTGTAAGGTCCGCATTAAGAGGAAAGCCGGTCTGCAAGAAATTTGAAGAATAGATTTTAAATGATCTACTGCTGTCGCTCTGTTCCCGAGCAATCGAGCTACCAGTGTGCGAAAGTGGCAGCCTGGACTGATTTTACCTACATAATATGGATGAAATCACGATTTTCGTATTTTTCTGTTTGCTCCTCCAAAACTAAACCGATTTTAATAATTATTTCAAGAATAATATAAGAAAGACTTTGGCTATATCTGTATGTTTTCTTTGTATTGTTTGTATTCGCCAAATTCGCTTGCAAGATGAACTGAACTGAACATAGCGGTAAAACAGAGCAATTTTTCGTCATCTTCGAAGGCTCCTAGTTATCGTAATTAATTTAGAGAAAAACAAAACATAAGGACATGCTAGAGGTAACATATATTGTTTGATAAAAAAATAAGGGCTCTAGTGTCACTGTCCAGGGAGGAACAGGGGAATACGTATGGACTAAACGGAACCCGTTATTCCTCTTAAAAGAAACTTAATTCTGATAAAAGGCATACTAAAACGTCATCTTAAGAGGCAGCCAGTGTTGGAGTTTCGTTTATAAATACGGGTCTAAGTGTCGTGATCACTGATAGTGATGAGTGATGACACAGCCATGAACACTAATAGCGTCCTATTTGTCTACCAAGCTCCTTTTTCTAACGGTTTAATGACATAATGAATGTATTCGCTTTCATTTAGTAACATTATATTGTTATCCTAGTGCTCATGTCTATAAGATCAGTTTCCAGGAGTCAGGATCGTTGATGAAAAATGCACTGTTTAAAAACTTGATATCTATTTATTTCACTTTTTAACAAAATCACTTTCACAAAATCACTTTCTAGTAAAAAATATAAAGATAGAAAATACTTTTTAAGAACGACTAGCTAGTTCAACTGCTAAGAACAGAATGCCCGCTCGCCACCCATTCCACCTCCAACCGTACTACCCCTTCCTAACCGACCCCACCACTAAGAACACCTGTGGCGCCGCGGCTTGCTATTGGTTGGCGATAGATACCATGATAACAAATAAAAGACTTATTATAAATTGCTTATATTATTATATTAAAGTGCAAGTGACCCCTTACTGATTTAATTATTCTGCATTGAATTTAAGAAATATAAATATTACTATAATGGTAGCTTACAGCTCGGCCATCCTGTTCCAAGCGAGTCCCTTCGCTTAGGTATATTATACATATAAGTAAGAACAAACATGAATATGGATCTAGGATTTTAATTCAAAATAATTTAAATTTATTATAAATATTTTAGTTACCCATTGCCATGATTAGTACAGAACTGTAGAATATAGAAAGATACATTTAGATTTTTAAATGAATATAAAATAATCACATCCACTAAAATAAATAAAAAAAAACTTCTACTATTTTTCCTTTAAAATGTACAGATTATTCATTTAAGATTAAGTAAGACTTAAATAATTATCAATCAATCATCAATAATTATCTTAATAACAAAAAACTATAGGAAACTAACTCTGAACATTATTAAACTCTGTAATCGTAGTCTTGGAACGATAGAGAGTCGTCATAAAATATACAAATTACGTAAATTGATTAATCAACAGAATACGAAACAGTGAACAAAAATGTACATATGTATGTAATGTGTTAGACATATAACTAGAGATATAATAATCTAGTAGGTACAATAAATAATGATTTTTTTAAATATTCTATTCTCCTTCACCAGAGCTATCATTCTCTTCAGCGCTACTTTCCAAATCTCGGTTAAAACTTAGCCACGGTTGAATTTTATCTACTGCGACGATACTCTCATAACGTCGCCCATGCTTGCGCGAGATGGGAGTATCCTCGACCACATACCTATCGTTGGGTAGCACCTTTATTATGCGATAGGGACCTTGGTACTTTACGACAAGCTTTTGAGATTTTCCATCATGTGGAACCTGTCTTTGGACACGAACTAAATCTCCTTCAGCGTAATGTTTTGCGGGTTTCCTATGTTTATTAAATCTTTCCCTGTCCTTTTCCTGCTGTTGTCTAATTTTTTCACCGGCTTCGTTTCTAATATCGCTTAAAATTTCGGGGGATGTTGCAACAGCCGTATCGTCAAAGATCGTGTTCAGTATTCCTTCGGATCTACATTTAACGTTGAAGCCAAAAAGCAGTTCGGATGGACTTTTCTGGGTAGTTTTATGCGTTGTCGTATTAAGGCCCACCTGTATATCTGCAATACATTCATCCCAGGATTTTTCGTCTTTTCCATGTGTAGAAGTAGACAGCGCATCCAGAATGGTTCTGTTGAATCTTTCAACCTGGCCATTAGCCCTAGGTGTAGCCACTGCATTGATAATGTGTTTGATGCCATTAGACTTTACAAAATCTTTAAAGGTCTTGCTCGTAAAACTAGAACCTTTGTCTGTTATGAGACGAGTAGGCACACCAAAATAGCTTATGTGTTCCTGAAGAGCCTTGACTGTAGTAACGGATTTGGTGTTCCGAACAGGATTTATGTTGACGAACTTCGTGAAACCATCCACTAAGACCAATAAGTAGGTATTGCCTCTCTTACTTTTTATAAAGGGACCTAAGTGGTCGGCGTGGATTGTGTGAAAGGGAATACAAGGTTTTTCAATAGGATGTAGTTCACCTTCGTGTTTTCCACCAGGCACTTTATGATGTGCGCACTCCAAACACGAAGCAACGTATTTCTTTACGAACCTGCGAAGTTTAGCAAACCAGTAATTTTTCTGAATCCGTTGTAAAGTTTTTTCGAAGCCACAGTGCCCAACATCATCATGATTCATTTTTAATATCTGCCAACGCACGCCCTTCGGAACCAGCCACTTAATCTCATCGCCGATTATACGATACACTCGGTCGTTTTTCAATTTGTAGTTTTTGTGGATATCAAGCACTTGAGCAGATTCTGGGTCATTCAAAATGTCCTTTATTCTCTTGACCTCCTCATCAGCGGATTGTACGGTGGTAATCCAATTTTGGTCAGAGTCCTGTATCGCTAAAACGTCCAACACATGAGTTTCTGGAATACTACTTTCAACGGGATTACGGCTCAACGCATCAACGTGTGACATACGAGGCCCTGGTCGGTATTCTATCGTGAGGTCATACTCTTGCATTTGGACCCACCATCGTGCAATACGCGGAATGAGGTCTCTTTTTGTTAATGTCGACCTCAGCGCGTTGCAGTCTGTAAGGATCTTGAACGGCATGCCAATAAGATAAACCCTAAACCGATTTAAGGAAGCTATCACTGCCAACGTTTCGAGCTCATAAGAATGAAACTTACGTTCGTCTGCTGTGGTTTTTCGACTGAAGTACGATATAGGTTGAAAAGTTCCAGTTGAGTTTCTTTGGAGGAGGATGCCAGCTAAACCATCTTTGCTTGCATCCGTGTGCAATTGAGTTTCTGCTTTTGGATCGTACAATGCCAATAAGGGACGGTTTACAAGCAGGGCCTTGACTTTGTTAAATGCACAATCTTGACTATCATCCCATGACCACTTTGTCTCCTTTTTCAGAAGGTCTGTCAAAGGTGCAGTAATTATGGCGTAGTCTTTGATGAACCTTCTAAAGAATCCTGAAAGTCCCAAAAATTGTCTAACCTCATGTTGATTAGTAGGCTTCGCAAAGTTAGACACGGCAATGGTTTTCCTGCTGCCTGGGCGGATACCCTCTGCACTAACCTCGAACCCAAGGAAATCGATCGTGTTAATAAGGAAATTGCACTTACTCATCTTTAAGGTGAGACCACCCTTTTTAAGAAGTTGCAATACCTCTTCCAACCTTTGAAGACCCTCTGCAACGTTTTTAGCGGGAATGAGTACATCATCCATGTATACAATCGCATATTTGATTTTAGCCTCTAAGAGAATTTTGTTTATAGTCCGTTGGAACACTGATGGAGCATTTACTAAACCGAACGGCATGCGATTGTACTCATACTGCCCGTCCGGAGTTACGAAGGCTGTCTTGTGGCGGGACTCTTCTGCCATCGGGATTTGATAATAGCCCGAGGCCAAGTCCAAGGAAGTAAATACCGTGTTACCCGCCAATAGATCCAGTTGGTCCTCTACTCGAGGGAGGGGATAGTGATCCTTTTTTGTTTTTCGGTTGAGAGCTCGGTAGTCAACGCATAAGCGTTTCTCACCGGTTTTCTTCTGAACCAAAACAATGGGACTGGCGTATGGAGATGAAGATTCCCTTACAATGCCACTCTCGATCATTTCCTGCACCATACCTCTTACCAGAGACCGTTCAGCAAACGACATACGATAGGGTCGGTAAACAACTGGTTCACTATCTTCAAGTTCAATTTCCATATCGGTCACATCAGTGAAACCCAAATCTTTGAGACCATTCGAAAAACAATCATTATATTTCGACAGCAGTTGTTGTAACAGCAAGCGTTCATCGCCTTCGAGTTTTGTATTAAAAGTTACCGCTTCATCTGATTTGGTTTCACTGAACGAGACACTGTATGAATCTAGAACGTGCAAAGACTGAGTAATCTTCTTGTAATATGCACGCGTCAGAAGGAATCCATCGATCATAGTTATAGTATCGGGAGATATGTTGTAAATCAAAAGAACGCCATAACCTTCTTTGATCTCATATTCTCCTGGTAATAGCATATATTCCTTGCCTTCTGGGCCTCTAACTGATCCATCCACATAAACACTACCATCTAGAACGGTGCTGGAATTGAATTGCACGGGCCGCAGTGTATTACTCGGAATTTCGACCGCTTTTTTTACTTCTAAGCGAATCTTAGCACTGGGGATCCTCGTCACTATTACTTCTTTAGGGGTTTTTGTAATGACGATATCCGGTTTCTCAGTAAACGAGTGCCCTAAAAGTACAGGTTGGTTAATAACATGATCTTCGACCACGTATACGCTAATGGTCTCTTTTACTCCTTGTACTTCAACAGTGGCCGTAGTCATTCCTATTGGTGGTACTAGGTTAGCTCCTATCCCCCTGAGAATTGGTAAATCATCTGGAACAGTAACTTCAAGTTTCAATTCATCGACTTTACTTTTGGTTATTAGCGAACACTGGCTACCTAGGTCTAGATGGCACAACACTTTATGGCTATTGATCATAATATCAAATACATATTTACTGTTTGAGCTATCTTCGACATTCAATTGTGAGACATGTTTTTCGGTCTTAGAATCTTTGGACTGATCTTGGTCTTTAATCAATTTATTTTTGAAGCAATGGGAAGAGAGATGACCAAGTCTTTCACATGTCGTGCATTTTATAAGTGGCTTCTCACACTTAAAACTGGGATGTCCTATCTCGTTGCAGTTATAGCATCTTATATTATTATTGCTAGTAGGTCCCGTTCGCGAACCGCTCGGTTTGTTAAGAAAACTTGTATTTCTACGATCGCTTTTAAATTTAGACGAGGATTCATTGTTGTCCCGTACCTGCCCTACTTTCACAGTTTTAAAATACTTTAGAACTTGTTCAGGCTCAATAAATTGTGCAGCCTGTGCCCCAACTTTGACCGCTCTATCTTCAACACCGTATAAAATACAATCTACAGCTTGTTTACCATATATTTTACATCTGTTTAAAAGGTTAACCTTCGCATAATAATACTGATCCAACGACTCCCCATACTTAACCCTTTTGGCCAGCATTTCAGTCAAGAGCTCAGCATAGTCTTCACGACAAGGGAATGAACTCAAGAGTTTTTTCTTCCATTCTGCCCACGTATGCAACATAGTTGGCAGGCCCTGATACCAAGTTTTGGCAACGCCAGTCAATTTAGGAAGCGCGTAATGAATAATTTCTTTATCTTCCCAACCATAGATTTCCGCGCATTCTTCAACTTTTGTCAACCATGTTAGAATTGTTTGCTCTTTTGAAATAGGGTCAAATTCTGGAATAACATTATTATTAAATGATAGCTTAGGTTTATCTGAGCTCTTGACTGCTTGCAGAATCGACAAAAATTTATCTAACATCTCGTTAGTATCAGATGTCTTACCAGGTATATTAGTATCAAGCTCCTTATTGCGCACGTTATCTCTTGGACGTTGGTCAGACGGCGGTAGGCGCGGCTCGTCTGAATCAGATGATGGAGTCAATCTCCGTTTCCTTTGAGATAAAGCCGGCCTACGCCGGGAACTCCGCGATTTCTTGCGTCTATATTCACGGTAATCATCAGTGTCCTCAGATTCAGAGTATGCTCGGGTCCGCTTCCTCGGTCTCGATTCTCGATGTTCTCTCTCCCTCATCCTCAATCCCGAGCCATGACGATTATTTCGTGTACTTTCGCCTGGATCCTCGATTTGTCGTCTCTCCAAACGACCCGTCGCCCTTCGAGGTATCATTAGCTCACCTTGGCCCTGACCCTCAAACCTGGGTTCACCTGGGCGGTTGGCACGACGTGAATCATTAGTCAAATTCAATTCATTATGGCCCTGACCCTCAAACATGGGTACTACTGGGCGAGAGGTGAAATGAAAATCCTCCTGACCCTGACCCTCAAACATGGGTACACCTGGGTCTCGTTCTTCATCTAGCCCTTCCCCTCGGCTAGTTTGATTTTCTCGATCTTCCCTTTCCATCGTGGGTTATCTGAAACTGACACGCTACAGCTTAATAAACTGATTCCGGACACTCATTTACCTACCTAGTATTTTAGTAGTATACTATTACGACACGGGTGAAAAATTTACGTAGGTGCGGTTTATTCAATCAAGAATAGAATTTATTGAAGTGGAGCCGAGGGTTTTGCCTCTTAACCAAATTTTAAACCTATGCAATAAAAGGAATAGCAATTCAATAAAAATAATCATTCCTTTACTTTAAATACAAACATACGTATACATACATCAGCGGTTTAGGTACGGAGCGTAAAATATTGGCATAACTTCATGATTTTTCCTATAAAAATGAAGCTGTGTGGCAATAAACATACACACAAATAACTTCACGACCGTCAAACCTCCTGGGTTGGACAGAAATGCCACGATAACTATCAACTATCTTTTTTAAGTAGGTAATCAACAAGCGAAATACGCAAAATGCGAATGTGAATGTCTCTGATTACCTTCTTGGGGAATATAGTCGTGAGCATATGCTTATGCTTATCAACAAGCAGAGAAAAGAGAAGACACAAAAAAAAAATCCATGCGTTTCTCAACAAAGCAAGAATAATTTTCAAGGTAATTAAATACCCTTAATTCAGGTAAAAACTGTAGAAAAAGGAATAACTTGTCATAAAATCTTTACTTACATGCTTTGGGTGTTGTAGGCGTGGAGCGAAAGTTCAACCGAATCTCGCTGATCCGACTTCTGAACTATAAGATCAGTTTCCAGGAGTCAGGATCGTTGATGAAAAATGCACTGTTTAAAAACTTGATATCTATTTATTTCACTTTTTAACAAAATCACTTTCACAAAATCACTTTCTAGTAAAAAATATAAAGATAGAAAATACTTTTTAAGAACGACTAGCTAGTTCAACTGCTAAGAACAGAATGCCCGCTCGCCACCCATTCCACCTCCAACCGTACTACCCCTTCCTAACCGACCCCACCACTAAGAACACCTGTGGCGCCGCGGCTTGCTATTGGTTGGCGATAGATACCATGATAACAAATAAAAGACTTATTATAAATTGCTTATATTATTATATTAAAGTGCAAGTGACCCCTTACTGATTTAATTATTCTGCATTGAATTTAAGAAATATAAATATTACTATAATGGTAGCTTACATGTCAAATATGTTTGTTGTTTCACTTGGCAAAATCCTTTTCTCGTCATCAATTTCATTAACGGCCTGTATTATGTGAGATTAAAAACGGTGATAAAATTGAGATCGTCTTCACATTATTACGCATGTGTTTGTGTTTGAAGTAGATTCCTTTAAAAATATGTTATGCGTTTTCATATAGCCATCTACTTCGAATGCACATCCACGTTCTTGACAGTACGTAGAATGATAATTATACAGTGTTTTTGACCTACCCTTCATTTTCTTAACACACATACTAAAAAATCTCACGACCATCTCCTCTTCGGGGTAGTCAGAAGCTTTGCTACAACACCCACATTTTTAAGCATTGCAGGAAGGCTCACATTCAGCTCAGAGTTATTAATGTACTACATCTTTCAGCATGGTGAAAGTTTCATGATAGAATAACGAGTTTCTGTTTTTTAATTGGAATTTATATATCATGTAATGTGATGGCCGACAATGAAGTGAACTAAAATATTGATAGAGTTGAGTGACACGAGTACGAGCAGACAGACAGAACAAACACTGTACCTGCCGTGTAATGAGTGTAGTATAGCGAGAGAGGGGAGAGCAGAATGATGCATATTTAACCGAACGACCGACCACTGCCGCCCTATGGGAATCTACTACCAGTCTGTGAAGCTCGTCCCAATGCTAACCTTATCACGAGGGAGTAAGGCTGCCTCCAGAATGCACTCGTGAATAGCGTAGCGCTATGATACGGTAGTCGTAGCACAGCGCTACGAGATACTACGCGGTGGTCATCACAGTATGTCAATTTCCTTTCATAACTAAACGAAATAAAAGAACGGAACACGATCGAAATACGATATTAAAGTTTCAATAATAGTATAATTTCGAGGCGTATGTTGTAAACAATGTCTATTAAAAGTGGCAATGGTCTGACTACCTGTCGCACTGGACAGATTTTGAGCACTGATTATAGGGAACGTGGCCTACCGGTGATTTATTCGGCTCCGCTGGAGAGGTTTTAGTGGACTGTAGTTTTTCTGGTGGTATGAGTGGTTCGATGTAAAGGAAAGTCTTGTTTGCAGCACTGGAGGTTTATTTTAGTGATTTTTACACCAGAGTTAGTAACACGCACAAGCACTGTACCAATATGGAAGGCGGAAACGGAAATACTTTTTTAATTACACTACATTACATTTTATGTTGGTGTTGCCAACACCGATAACGAGTAATTGATAATATTTTTAATATGGTGTTTCTAGAATATTTATCAGCACGATGCATATGTGATGCAATACTTCAGATTTTTTTGTTTATAATCTAGTATGCAGGTTTCCTCACGATGTTTTCCATCATCGCCGATCTACAGATAATCACAGATGCAAACGTATAAAATTATAGAACTAATTGTACTCTATTACAATATTTCACCAACTTTCTTACTCTGAGTAACTACTTAGGTACACAATACCACATCATAAGAAAGTGTATCTAGTACTACATACAATACTCTCATCCTACAAACAAACTAACAACGTACCTACGTATATACAAACAGTATAAAGCAGAGATGTTGGAGATAAAACAGTGAACAGATTCATAACAAGGAGCCGCCACTATTTTTATGTTTGCACGTTTTGGCGATCCGTTTCCCCCGGAACTGCTGGCAAGTGGCCGGGGCGAGGGGGTACGAGGGGTGCGCGGGGGGATTATTTATCGTTGATGGGGGAGGTGAGGGGGCAGGGGGAGCGTGCAGCTGATGCAGCGCGATTTGGTCGCAGCGTGACGTCACAGCGTCGCCACCGAGACGTCACGAGTTGTATCGATGAGCCAAGTTACCAGGCTTTGTATTCTTGCAGGCTTTGTCCACACAAATTATATACCAGATTTTAAATTAGATCATAAGCAATCAAAAAAAAAAATGTCATCAAAATCAGTTCAGTAGTTTTTGCGTGATGCTCGAACAAAGAAACAAACAAACTTCTCTTCAATCTTAAATGTACAAACACTTCTGTTACAGTTTTATAATAGTTTAGATTAGACAAGGTGTAACAAAAACCCTTATAATATTTAAATGGGTTAGAGCTTCAACCTGAACAACATTCACTATGGAGACAATGCCGAAAAAAAATACAGTTTCATATAAAACAGCAGATTTTTAAAAATATTTTTTTTCTATGTTGGCTCCTATTGAAAGTTGTTCAGTTTGACGGTCTAAAACTAAACCATCCCTTTGAATATTAATAGAGTGTTTTTTACACCCTGTAGTTGTAAAAATCACACACCAAAACATACTCGTAATTTCCTCTTTAAAATACTGGCCACTAAACTTAAGAAAACCTAAGCTATCAGACTGTTTGTTATGGAAACCATACAACAACGGCACAAACATATAACATCTATGACTGAACCACGATTTGAACCCACGATTTGCTTCAGAAAACAATTTTGCTTTCCTTTCAGAACATCATAAAACATTCCATATAAATTTTTTTTTAAAGAAAGGTGGCATAGGTATTTTACGGAAGCTGTATCCCAACTAGTTTCGGAAAAAACCCGTAAAATAAATAGATTTTCTAATAATAAACTAGATGGCGTTGCAGGAAATAAAATGGCGCTCTCGTATTTACTATCCTTAAAAGTCGGAACGCCAAACCCTGTGTGCCGCCCCTTCAGATACAATATCACACTGGTTTTTTACTCTTTAGACCCACCGTACCCCCGGCCTTACCCCTATTATAGAAACAAACATTCACTTAAAAAACATTAATTTTGATTTTAACATACACTAGTTACAAACCTTGAGTTCCCTATATTATAATTTACTTAGTAATAATTATTTGTTTATTTGTTTAGTTCATAATAATAGAAATGGGGAATTCTCCGAAAGCCAATCAAAAAGAAAACGAGATTCTAGATGGCCCGGTAGATAGCAAGGATGGATATCTTGTTTCTTTGATGAGATTTTTGAGACGGAAATATGTTGTCTCCAACATAATTCGAAATCAGCCAAGACAAGAGTGACGTAGACGGAAGCGTGATGTATGAACAATCAGACAAGACATCTCCGACATGTGACATGTAGACGAGCCCGCGCCTCGATCACCTCGCCCCGCGGCTTGGGCCCAAACGAGCGTTGTATTAGTACATGATCCCGCTGCAAGTTTAGTTCCACCCATATGCTTAGGCAATTATACATGTTCTTATAGAAATTTCATAGTTTAAGCATTCTAAAAAACAGTGTTGCCACCCTTAGGCGGATCGCAAACGCTTGGCAGCCAAGTGCTAAAAATGTTCTCCAGTTAATTATCCATACGCTTATTTACTTATGCAACCAATTTTGTAGCGAATTGAAACTTACGTTTTTAGTCTTGAGAATGGTAACGATTTACTCGAAAATTAGTGGCCTGATTTTGTTTTTTCTTTCACATAATCGGTGATCCACCTTTATGGTGATATGCATAGCATTGCATAGCATATGCTCACGACTATATTCCCCGAGGGGGTAGTCAGAGATATTTTGAAACCTCAGAACATCCACGTTTCACCACTAGTACCGAAACCCTGTCCAGTGTGACGGGGGGTGAGCCCGTCGCCACATAATGGTTAGCAGCATGCAGGTTTCCTCACGATGTTTTCCTTTATGGTGGAACCCTATTTTGTTGGATATTATTTATCATTGCCTAAATAGATGTGTGTAATAAACTTGTAAAGGGATCTTAGTATATATGTAGTACACTACGTACTATGCTGCACCGGTAGCTAATATATTAAAATCGCTATGAGGTGTGTTGTGTACCTACTGTTGTCGTCGCACCGTACAGTCGCAGCCACAAGACGCCATGCGCCCACCTGGCTACGTAAGTACGGTATTAAAAACAAATTTAAAAAAAAACTATTTATTTCAGACAAATGTCCATAGCACAGTGCATAAACATGATAAAACAATCCCAAGTATTGAGAAAACTACTAAGAAGTGGCGCGCGCCGGCGTCTCGTCGAGGCAACAATTATAATGTATTGAGCCTCCGTGCTTTAGATCTCATATTGAGTCGGTCCCATGTTGATTAGACTTGAAAATAATGCTGACATTAAGTTTGAACAATAACTTCCCTACATCACACAGTCGTTGATAATCAAATAGGCTTAAAGAATCAAGCAGCTAGAGGCGTCGCGTTGCGTCGCGGTGGACTGTACAGCCGACGCAGGCGCCGCGCTTTATAATTGAATTTGCAAGTTAAATTAATTTAACCTTTCGAGCGCGGCTGGAGCAAGGGTTTATTTATTTCATTAATACGGAGCGGGGAGCGGGAGAGACGGAGGGAGGGGCGGTGCTCCACTCGTGCTTGAGTTGACAACCATTCCGATAGGACAAACCTTTTATTTTCTTCACGAACGGCCATAAGAATTGTATGAACGTGAATAACGCGAAAGAGGTTTATAGTTATGATAGTAATCGTACCCTAATACCTGATAGATACTAGGGTGCGCTTGACAGATACTATCTGTCTACCCCACTGGGAATGGAGCTTGACGTTTTGTTTGCTTAAGTTTTATTTTATTTATTTGGGACGCCAACAGCATTTAATTACAAATAATGTATTCTGTTTATGTTAACATTTTAGGTGTATGGTTAGTGCATTGTATCTATGTAGTGTAGACTTAATATGTGTACTACTACTTACTACTACCAGCACTACAATATAATACTTCTACAGAGGTAATAGATCCTATAGACAATTACGTGTAAATTCAAAGTGAAAGTTGTTTAGTTTGATAGTCCGAAGCATCCCTTTAAAAATGATCACACCTTTCAGTAGCAGCCTCTATAAGTCAGCTGACTTGGTGACTTGTCGCTGTATGTACATGTCAGTAGGTAGGTATATAATGTGTTTGAGCACGTGTCGCGGATTACATGGAGAGGGTCCCTTGTAATTAGTTTTATGAAACTTGTTCACTGCGGGCCGAGGGGGGAGCGATGCGGGGCGAGGGAGAGGGGGGAGGTAATTCAATCACAAACTGAATTAATAACGAGCGGGACGCGCAACTAATTAATATTTTGTTTATATTTCTCACCTCCCGCCGATCCCGATATCACTGTCGCCCCTGCCGTCTGTCTCTGTCTGTATGTCGATGTCACCATGTGATCAGGGTCACAATTTGTCGACTAACTTCGACGTAACTATGAATGATTTCATGAATAGGTTAGGTACGTCAAAGTTAGTGTACAAATTAAGAATTTTTAGTTTAAACATTCAATTCTGAATAACTTAAGTATTTAAAAAAATAGATAAAAATAAATAGACACTCCTCAGATTACAGAGAAAGAGAAACTGTTAGGATCACCATAGCAGACAAAGTCGAAGTTTGATTATCTTGTAACAATTACTTTAATAATAATTTTTAGAATAGCCTCCTCGAGTGATGAAATCCGAGCTCGTCTGGTGCACCCTAATCCTGGGAGTCAGCCTCAATACGACTATGGCTGGCTGATATCTGGGGGATACGGTCTGGTCTTCTTCTGAGATTGCAGGTTAGGTTAGACCGCCTTTTGTGCTCTTCGATTTCTTATAATTAAAATTCGATTTCTTATAATTTTATGTGTAGGTATTTCGGTGTAAAAATATCATAAATTGTGATGCATTTGAGACATTCTGAGGCACGCATTGTTAACAGCTCAGCGCGTAAACAGTCTCGTAACCGTGAAGGCCTGTAATCCAGCAGTGGGCCTGTAGATGCTGATGAAGATGATGACGAATTTAATTATAGTATTTTCATTATATTCATTACCAATATTGGTGAATGAATAGAGCTAATAGACGCACGTTAAAAGTGCGCCATCCAGACGTAGCCCAACATGAGACGGGGTCGTTATCTTCTCGACTTAGTGTACGTCACCCGTCTGACCGCGTCCCTTGTCAGAGGCCGTCCCGACCGCGCGTCCCACCGCCCGCTAACCTACGTTCACCGCGTCCTGTTGTCCTCTACTTTGCTGTAAACTATGAATATGAATACCAATATAATGTGTTATGTAATAATCTAATCTACGTGGTGTAATTGAAATGAGTCAACAACTTTTTAGGGGCGGTTAACACCACCAAACTGAAAAACTTTAACTACGGGAGCAAACCTGAAAACACAAATAAATCAGCTATTTTATATTCTACTATAATTGATGAACAGTTGATATTTTTTTTTCTATTTCAGGTTTGCTCCCATATTAAATTTTTTCAGTTTGGAGGTCTGAACCACCCCTAAAAATTTGTCGACTCATTTCAAGGTCACCCTTTAGTTATAATAATAAGATAAATCACAAAACATTTTCACCTGAATATCTGTTATGTTTCACACTTCTCGATAAAATATAAATTGTTGTCTTTAGATGTTTGTACACTTACATTCAAACGTCGCGTCGTTCAAGATAGTTTTTTTTTTCGATTGTCTTAAAATTAGTATAAAAACAATGTTATTCTAAAACACTATCTATTAATAGCTATCGCAGAATCAGGTATAAATTACCCGCTTCCAGGGTAATTACCCGCCATCAGCGTGCTCGACGCGACGCGGGCGACACCAACGCGATGACGTTCACGCCTCATCGCTTCCACCTCCACTGAACTAACACTATCCGTCATATAACCTTATCTAATAGATATAAAATCACCCAACTACTTACTCTCAATTATAGTACCTAATACCTTTAAATCAATCAAATCAGAACATCAGTATAATTGAACAACATTTTATAATTTTGTAAAAAAAATTATACAAACTATGTGTGCCCACTTTGATTGAGGACTCCCCAGCAATGGGTACGATAAGAGTCTGATGATGATGATACTGTAAGAGCGAAGCAGCTGATTTGTATGACAAACTGTCATGAAGTTTCATTTCTATGGTTTTTTAAAAATCGTCTGTTCCATATGAAAATGCAATACCTCAACTCGACTTAAATGTATAGAATAGCTGTTTTTTTAAATGAAAACGTCATAAATTTCAACCTACTTGATTTAACTCTAGAATAATAATTATCTCAAGTGTATGTATACGGCCCCACTAGACTCTCTGCGGCGCGGCCACACTAAACCGCATCGGTCAGCAGTTCACTATCGGAGCGCTTCATCTTCGAGTGAGAAATGCATTCAATAGCCGTCACAAGGTTGAATATCTACTGTAAGGATACTGAAAAACATAAAGAGTGGGGGTGGATTAACGGGACCACGAGAGAGACTTAATTCTCGTTAAACAGCGATTGAGAGTCAGCGCCTCTCTGTAACACCCCACTGCACAAAACGGTCGCAGACAGTCGATTCGTATAAAGTGTTCTTACTTTTCAGTTCTAACTATGGTCTGGAGCAGTTACAAACAGCGTGCGCGGCAGTTCGTGGAGTACATTCGTTACGGGTGATAAGATCGCTGCTAATGGACTACATCCCGCTCACTTCCGGTGTGCTCTCATAGTGCGGACGTCGGAGTTTACCGAGTCCTAAGGGAAGCCTTAGAAGGCTTGTTTCCCCAACATTTTGTTCTAAATCTATTTCTTTCATTTTCCATAATATTTAATTATTATACTTAAATTATATACAAATAAATTGTTCACAAGTTGATTCCATAAGAATGGGAGGAGCGCCGTGACGTCGTACTGTTCGTTTGTTACTAAGTTATTTAAAAAAATAGTTATATAACTTATCGCGTATAATTGGAGCTTCTAAGTATAATTTACCTGATACTTGTAATTAATATTGCGCAAACGCATTAATACAATAAAGTGATGAAATTGAATGAATTGAATGCCGAGAAAATACAGATGTTCTTGTATAGTCAGCAGTCTCCAAACTTTTTAACTCAACCTCCGTCTGTTTGTCCTCTGCTGATGAAATTTAATAAAGAAAGAAAATTGCTCAGTTATAACATAAAGTGCATAATATTGTCCGTCGCTCGCCCGCGCCGCGCCGCGCCGCGCCGCGCCGCGCCCGCGCCGCGCTCGCGACGACAAAGTAGTCAGTTATTATTAACAAGTTGATGTTTTGTTTGTTTCTAAGGTTTTAACAAGCAGTACATACCGCGTTTATTCCCTGTTCAGTTGTCCAGTTCAGTTAACGTATGTGTAGTTGACTGAAATAATGAGATTTTTTTTAATTACAAGTTATGTTTAAAGTGACGATCTACTGTCTGTGCCTACCCCTGTGGGATATAGGTGCGAGCATATTTATGTAGGTAGGTCAAAAGTGAGAGGCAGTGCGTTGGCTACACGGAGCGGTTGGTCGGTACTTTCTTTTATTTAAGAGGTATTAATCTATACAACGTGTTAATGAATAAGCGCAAAACCTCAGACACCCCAACTGATTCACGACGAAATAATCGCATTGCAATAATAAAATTATTATTTTATTCATTCAAATTTAAGGTTATTAGCATTTTAAAAATGATTTTTTTATCATTTCAGCAATAAATGAAAGCGCTATATTTTAAAAATCTTCTACTGGTATTCGTTGAGATCGAGATCAGTAAATTTTAAATTTTACAAACAAATTATTTAATATTTAAAAAAAATGGAATTTTTGTTGAAAAATGTATAATTCAATTCTGGTCTCGATTCTAAACATACTACCTTCTAGTTTTGCGTTTATTCATGAACACGTTGTATAGGCTGAAAATGATGATGATGATGATGATTTTGTTTAGCCCGCACCGCATGCATGCACCCGTGGAGCATGGTCCACTCCTTCTCACTGTTTTTCGTTTGAGAAGGCCTCTGCCCTGCAGTGGGATTCTACAGTCTACAACTTACTGGCTACCGTCTCAGGGAATAAAGTCGTGAACTTATTAAATCCTCAAGAAACGCTTGTAACTGAAGTAAAACATTATTTATAAGTTAAAATTCCCTCGCTTTATAAAAGCTGTAAAGAAATCGCGTAGCTCGTAGCAACAACGCTACGGCGTAGCTCCCTCGTAGCATCGCCGTAGCGGCTTTAATTAGAAAACTTGGTGAAACGGGAAACACACAAAAAAGAGTGTTCAATGTGTAATTTGTGTTTTCGTTGTATTGAAATATTAATTAATAATCAAAGTAACAAGTTGAGATCAGAGCGAAAGCAAACAAAATATTGAAAAGAGAAACTTATTAACTCATACATGTAAGAAAACGAGGATTTCCATGGTATCTAAAAAAATCTGCAGTCTTTTCCATCTTATCCGAGTCCATTTTAATCAAGTCGATATTGCAGTTTTCTTTAAACAGCAGATTTTTTTTTCCGCGCTTTCCAAGTTGGCTCCATAGTGAAAGTTGTTCAGTTCGATGGTCTGAAGCACCCCTTTAAGTATATCTAGGGTATTTTGTTATATCCTATTAAGTGGTTGAACAGGTCTCCGTCGAGCTACGGCTCCGTCTCTAACACTCGGCAGGGAAACTGCGCAACATTTATATTTAACAAGAACTTGATTCTTTGTCGAGTCGTGAGCAGCTCCTCATTTATAAAAGGTACTCGGTGGCGACGCGCGGAGGCACCTCGGCTCGGCTCGGCTCGGCTCGGCTCGGCTCGGCTTGCACTTGGAGACACTCGACGGAGGCTTTTATAGAGATACAAGGGTTTACACGCGACTTCGTCCACACAAGTTATATACCAGATTCAAACCATAAGCTATTAAACAAAAAAGTTTCATCAAAATCGGTTCAGTGGTTTTTGCATGATACTCGAACAAACAAACACGCTTGCAAACAAACAAGCATTTGGAAAAAAAATCGAAAACGGTGGATTTTCAGTCAGGGATACCTAAAAACCATATCGTAATCTTTTTCTTGTAAATGTTTTCAATGTACAGACAGACACACTTCTGTTAAAGTTTTATAATAGTTAAGATTTACGTGTCGCTTATCACGGGGACACTTTAGTGTTACTTTGAGTTCTGTTAACGAGCTAACTAACTGCGGAATGAACTTGATAACACTGTGGACAGATAAATGATATAAGCTAACTGAATAATAGTCATAATTTATTGCATTATGGTGGTAAGTAAAACAGTTGTTACATTTCCTGGATTGTTAGATCGTATCATGAACCTTGAGAATGCAAAAAGAGTGACGTTCTGAACCCCGATACATGGACTTGATGAACTAGTTTTCATGGTTTCGGGGTGGTATGATGTGTCAGGTTGGTTTAATATTCAGTTTGAAATAGTTATGCCTGAGTTTGCAGGTAGCTTGATGTAGCCTGTTCAAGCAAAAGCTTTCATTTCATAAGGTTAGTATATAAAGAGCTGCAGAGCAAACATTTATATTCACAAAACAAATGTAGTGAGAGTACGAGCGAGCGATACGTTCACAGCGCTGCCCTGTGCGCCACTGTGCTGGTTGTATTCAATAGTGAATCAATAATACACGATGTCCACACAACATTTAAGGCCGCGTGCCCCGCGGCGGGCTACGCTCGGCACAGTCGCGTCACGCTTCGCACAAAACATTCCGCTAAATAATTCCACGCCAACGTCACGCCCGCGCTCCGCTCTCTTATAACTTTCATGCTTTTACTCTACAACTACACGCTTTCCTGTGCCATCACCGTCACCCTTACACCTAACGCTTTAAGGTTGAATGTGGCTCGCAGTAGGTGCACGTAGCGGCGCGGTGTTGTGCCAAGAGTCGTCGGATCGAGCCTGTATTTACGAGTACAACGCGGGCATTAATTATGTATTGTTCGGTACAACGTGACGCCTACGTGTATACAGAGCGCGGGTGAATCGTTTTGCTAAGGGCTCCAGAGGGTTACGTTTCAATAAATTCGCGTTATCTTTTGTTTTAATGAATTTTGATTACAATCGATTATCTTGATCTATTATTTATGTTACGTTGGTATCATATGAGTACATAATATAAAGTTTCAACTAAGTGCCTACCTATAATGTCATTCCTCTTTCCCAGGATTCACGTCGGCGCGTCACTTACATACCTCTTTCACATTATTAACACCCATACATCTTGTTATACAGGGTGTTAGGGTAAACAGTTGCATTACTTTAAGGGGTGATTGTACACATGATACAGAACAACTTTCTTTAAGAAACCTATATCAAATTCGCAAAAAATATTTTGACTTTCCATACTAAACGCAATCAGCTTCCTTCCTTAAAGTAATGCAACTGTTTACCCTAACACCCTGTTTATGCGCACCAGTTTCGAGTACTGCGCACTTTACTCTTAGAAGAAAACAATTTGATACAAATATAAAAGTTAAAAACATTAAAGATAAAATTAAATGCTCATTATTATTCACAAAGTTTCATTTAAATGTTTCCCTTTGAGATTCATAATCATCTCTAAACAATTCTCGTTTGACGACGTACAACTTGTCAATGTCTCCTTGTCTCTGTCCCTCGAGTGACAATCGCGTCTGGAGTGAGAGGAAGCCATCAATTTGACGAGTTAATCATTTCCCCTTGAATACCAAGTGTTCCGGCAGCGCGGCGCGGCGCGGCGGCACAGTAAAATTACAACAGTAAGCTATCTCCCGCTACATAACAGCGTACCCTCGCTCGTATCGTAGGGTTGTCACATTCTTATTTGTTGTGTAGATAGGAGGTAAGTTATAATACAGAGTATTATAATGTCATACAGGGTGTTGACACGCTGTATGACAGACTAATAACTAGCATAATGTTCACGGCTCTATTCCCTGAGGGGTCAGTCAGATATATTCTAAAAATTTTGAACATCCACATTTTATTTGTGAAACCGAAACCTACACACAAACATATACAACATATTTTGGTCGAGTAGCTATTGACATTTTCTATGAAACAGCTGATTATTTTTCGCGATTTCAATTTTGGTTCCATAGTAAAAGTTGTACAGTTTGATGGGCTGAAGGATACCATAAAGTATATATCGCATTTAAGTTTACACCTTGTATAGTAGTCACATGACAACATTTCGAGTGATGTTACACTGCACCATGATACGTGCCCGTGTGATTGGGAATAGAATAGAAAACTTTATTTTCGACCAACTGAGATCACAATTTTGTAACGGTTCGTTTTGTAATGGTATCTGTATTTGTACCTTACTTGCCTCTATCATATGTCGTAGATGGAGTGGGATCCTGCAAGCTATGACTAATCTATGTGTATCAGTATTATGGTCGATACTGGTAGATCAGTGTATCGCAGCTCGATGCCAGTTAATGATATAACGGAACGATGCGGGTCGCCTCGCCCCCGGGCCCCGGCCCCGGCGCATCACACGTGACGGCTCGACGCTCCTCCTGACGGTCACTCAATACCACTGAGTACACCCCCGCCTCTCTCCCGACCCGCCTCACCTCCTGTAGCCCCGCACCCACACAGGCACAGGTTAACTCTCACGGGCCCCTAGAGACATGATGTCTCACTTTGAGAGACATTTACCAAACCAACAGTTTATCTAACTTGAAATGCTACCATGGGCCTGGCGGTATGACCATTATACCGACACAGATTGTAGTTATGAGCATCTATTCCATTGTAGCATGCAGTTCTGTTGGTCGAACCAAGGGTACACCCTGGGCCCTCCATAGAGCAGAGTCATCATACATGAATAGTTACATGATGGCGTAGGCACACGCGCCGCCATTCTCGCACAAGCACTTGTCCGTATGATCTCTCGGTTTCTCTGAAATCTCCCTTGAAGTGCGGGTGTTAGGTGCGCAATCCAATATTTGTTACTAAGGATTGATTATTCTGTGTATACTTTTATTATCCATTCTGTGACAAGAGCACATTTTTTTCGTGGTACCATCATCAATCGGATCACGGGAAATTCTTTTTGAGCATACTGTAGATTATTTACTTGTTAACTGCCTCCAGTCATCTCAATCATCAATTCGTCTGTCAATATCATCAAAATGACTAGTGACGACAAATGACATAATACAAATTAAGTATATCATTATTATTTTGTTAAATATAGCCAAACTTTTATTACTTCCAAAGTGTTTATTAGCACATTTTTTCAGTGTATATTTGGGCACAATAGAATCGTTTTGTGGATAACTCGTAAAAGTTTCCAATAGAGCCCTGTAAGTAATCTCCCCCCCCACCCCCCACCCCCCCCCCCCCTCTTTTCCCCTGCACTTCCGCGCCCTTGTTCATCTGTACCTCTGCAGAGAGACGTACGGGTCGGGTGTGCACACACTCGGTGCACTGATCTGATAACACATCGCGCCGCAGCACTTGCAGCGAGCGACACATGCAGGTGAGGTGGGTAGCTATATCTGCACTGTTAGCTAGTTAAATGTTCACTATTTAATATCTTCATCTGCGACTGCTGGACATAGCAGCTCTGTGGTTGTTTGTCCGGATATTGAATTAATATTATAATTATGACCTTTTCATCTGTAATCAACGTGACCATGTTAACAAGAGACCATGCAGCACTAATATGACCAGTATTATAAACTCACGCAGGACAACTCGCGGCTTTGAGATCACCTCGCGCCCTGTGCCCTGGATTTCATCTCCGAGCAATGACGCGTGTTTTACATAGTGCATACATACACCACAACACTATACTTAATTTTCACATGACTTAGTATAATATTTATATAACATTTTTGACATGCACTACCCACCTGTAACATCACGCATCTCTTGATGCATGATACGCTATGTATAGGGTAATAGTATATTATTTGAAGGTAAATTAAATGATCTTTTCCTTATTCTTACACTTAGCATAATTATTATGTTACAACAGATTCTCATGTTTTCGATCAATTTAGAACAATGCTCAAATCATTCAATGAAATATTAAATAAAAAACATATCAAATAAATAATGTGTGTGGGTGTGTATGTATACACTCTGTAAGTATGATACACATAATTACTGTATAAGTTGATATACCTACTGTAAGTTTGAGCATTCGCACCAGCATGTACACTCGCAAATAGCAATTAAATATAAGGCTATTTTAAATTAGAGAAAAATTAATTAGAAACACTTTCTCTCATTTATTCGTTGAACAACTTAAGTTACGTCCAAGATATTTCTGATAAGATATCTTTCTAATAAAAAACTATATTTGCTATTCAGAATTGGCCAGATAGCTAAATAGGAATCGGAATATCTTTTCATCCTTATATGGATTGAAGTATAGTGGTGCTGGAAGCTTCTACTGATATTTTATACTCTTTAGTTGAAGTTACTCGTAGAACTATGTAGAAATAAATCTTGCATTAGAAAATCATCAGCAATAGCGCACGTCTTGTTGCTGTAATTAGTCAGTTGTAAAGATCGCGAACTGAACTCAGCTCAGTACCGTGCCACCCCCTCCCCCGCCCCCGCCCCCGGTCCCCTCACCCCCGCGCCGCCCCTCAGTCGAACTTAGCACGAGATACGATAATACTTGAGCTTTTAGTAAAACGTTTTAGGAGAGAAAACTGTTAGAGAATCTTCTTACGAGTGAAGTATCTTCTTTCGCCTCACACGACGATGTGATGACTATATTATGTACAATACCTTTGTATTAATTCCATGTTGTTTTAACACTCTCACAATGAATCATTATTCATAAACGAAAAAGTAGAAAGAAACAATGAAAAAAGGAATGTATTTTAAATAAGCAAAACAATTCACTAAACAGGCTACTTTTAACCTATACTCCATTCAAAATAGCAACGAAATTTTAAGGCTATTTTGCATTACAGAAACAGAGATTTCTAACACTTCCTCTCACTTATTCTTAGAACAGCTTTAGTAATATCCAAGATATGTGGTAATCAGAATTGGCCAGAAATTTAAATAATAATCGGAAAATCTCGTCGTCCTTATTTGGAATGATGTATAGCTACAACCGTAATTTTCATTAAATATCAGTATTAATTTTACACTGTATGTTATTGGGTTATCAGGTTTCACGTCCATTTGTTCACACCGTCTATTATAAAATATCATTCCTATGTTTCCCTTCACTATAACAAGCAACTCTAAAACTTTAAATACCACAAATCTGTTAAGTATTAAAGTATCACTACCCTGAGTGCATCGCAAATTGTAATTAACTTTATTTTGTAGAGGACTTAAGAGTTATAATTTATTATTAAAGTACTTAGCTTTAATTTATATTGCTGTTATAAACGTACTGATTGCTACAAGAGAGTATCTTATGTACAGCCAGACGTATATTTTTTGTAGAATTTGCTTAATGTTAACTTGCCATAACTACGGGCTTCAAATGGTAACCAATTGATATTATTCTATGTTCTTAGACCTCTGCCAAGGCGCACCACATAATTCTACCCTCGGCCTTCCAGTGTCCAGATCAAGTCACTCCCCGCTACCTTCCTTTCTGTATTCAAAACAAATGTGGCGAGTAACCGCGCCACGGTTTGTCAGTGGTATTAAAACGCTTAGGGGTGTTTTGTCGCTGGTTCCGGTCTGGCTTAGGAAAATTATAATGGACTAGTTGCTAGGCTAGAGTTTCTCGAGCCATTTGATTGTATTAGTAGTTTACCCCAATAAAGAAGTATATAGAAACACATCAGTCCTATCATTCAGCGTCAGCCCGCTCTGGGCGTCCCTATACGAGTCCTCCTTACAATGTTTTATTTCACGAATAAACTGATTAAAGTGGATGATGATAAGCTACTGATTATGGAATCGTGAGTTTATTTAGTAGGTAGTTTTGATTTAATATCTTACTTAAAATAACAGCAAGTCATTTCATGGAGCTGTCGAGTTGCCAGACTTGTAAAGTTGTTTTTGGGTCTTTTTTTCAACTAGATATATAAATATATTTACTAGTAATCCAGAGTTCATAAAATGGACATTATAAATTACAGATAATGGTACTTCCTTTATGGCCTCATCGGCACTGCAATCGTCTAGTATAATATAATCAGATCCAGAACGACAAATACCTGTTATTATTGAGTCAGTGTGATTTCATACGTATGCAGGTCGCGGTGCAAGTTGCCAAAACGTCTGCACTCTGAGAGCGGCCGCGATTTGGCAACGTCTACCACTGTACCAAGTGCCGAGGGTCAACGACCTGCGTACTGAGTCCTCAAGTAAACAAGTTACATTTATTTTTATCTTTCTGACGGCAGATAGCTTATTGATAGTGAACCTAACTGCAAAGTCGGGTCGAAAAAATCTTAATATTTAAATATTCGTTTACAAAAGTATCCGTTTTTTTCTAAATATTCATGTAAAGATGAAAAAAGAGCAAAAACATTAAGTAGATTTTCTCTGATTGAAAAATATAATGTGAATAGGAAAAACCAATTTCATGATCAAACGAGTTCGTCGGCGAAGTAATAACAGAACTGTATATCTGTGTATTATACATATAAGTACCTACATAAACATAATAAATCTATGGCTTTTGTGGATATACATTTCATGTTGTAGCAAGTAGGTGGGGCGGGTGATAAAGTAACAATAGAGAATGATGATGCAGCACCTGGATGGAGGCTCACATATAAATATAATATGTCGCATGTCATAAGTGTGTATATTATGTTGTAGTTAATCTAATCTAAACTATTATAAAACAGTACCCCTAGACAAAGTACATTCGATTAGCGTTAACGACAGTAGAAAGCAATAAAAATGTATGGACTTGACGTATGGTGACGAAAACAAACGTCAAAATGTTTCGATCGCCAATGTCAAAGCCATACATTTTGTCCGTATCTACTAGTGTCGACGCCAATAGAATGTCACTTTGTCTAGGGGGGGCCGTAACAGAAGTGTGTTTGAAAACATTGAAGATATTTACAAGAAAAAGAATACGATATGGTTTTTAGGTATCCCCGACTCCAAATCAACCTTTTTTTAGATTTTTTTTTGTCTCTTCGTTTATTTTTGTGTTTCTTTGTTTGATCGAGCATCACGTTGATGAAACTTTTTTGTTTGATACCTTATATGATCTGATTTAAAATCTGGTATATAATTTGTGCGGACAAAGTCACGTGTAAACTCTAGATAGTAAATAATGCTAAAATTATTTATATTATTTATCCCCTTCGCTGTGGAGACTCTAGGTTGCTGGGCTCCTGAGGGGAAAATGTTTCTCAAATGCCTCTCAAGGCGCCTATCGAGGCTACAGGCGACAGGAGGGCTGGCAGCTATTTTGCGCAAAGGATCAGTCTAGCGATCCAAAGAGGCAACGCTGCCAGCCTCCCAGGCACTCTGCCCCGAGTAAAAAAAATTTTTATTCAATGTCAAAAATATGTACGTAATTCTTGTAGTATATGTATAATGTTAAAAAATATGTATCTAAATATTAATTAATGTCAGAATCATTTTCATGGTTTGAACTGAAGCAGCTCCTTAGGTATGTAACGCATTTAAGTTTACACCCTGTACAGTGTTTCTATTTAAATAATATTCTGGTGTCACAATACTCTGATAGTGCTGTGTCATTTCCGTAGGTATCATATAAGATGACTAAGGGATAAGGTTTCTTATTTAGCAGTCATTCTATCCTGAAACTTCAGTAAGCTTAATATGAGCATTAATCGCTTAAAAGATAGTTGGTAGCTTGGTAGTTGTAGCAAAATTTCTGATCACCCCCTAATGGGAGGATGGCTGTCAGTTTATGTAGATGTGTTGCAATAATATGAAAATAAACGTCCAAGTTTAGTATGTAGTATGTGGCATTGGCATACCGACGCCTTAACTTTAACAATTTGAAGCTTGATTGAGAGACAGTATTAACCCCCGAGCACCAACGGTTTAGTGCGTGACGTCACGACACGACACGACAACGTTCGTGTCAGTACAATACACTCTGGGGAGCTGCAAATGAGCTCGCATTCACTCCTCTACGGCGCTACGTTGCTACGGTGCTACGGTGCTACGGCGTTACGAGGCAGGTAATACGCGCAAATGAAATACGGGGCCGCTATTAAATGGTCTGACGTCGTATTTCAGCGTAGGCCCGCTGCCGCTGCAGTAAAAAATATTCTGACACCGTGTATGCGCCCCCCAACCCCCGCAGACCCTTCCGCCCCTCGCTCTTGAGAAACGAGGCCGATGATTATAAGCGCACCTGACCTCCCCCCCTACCCCTACCCGCATCCCTCTCTCGCCCCTTTGGAAAACTTGTTAGTTAGCGTTACAAATATTATCGTAATAAATAATTCAAGAACTGCGCACATACTAAAATATAATATGAGGGAGGATAATACATGATAGATTATGTAGATCAACTGAGACGAGTACCTAGTCTCTTGTTATAATAGTTATGCTTATTTGTACAAAAAACATACTTATACAAAAAAACGTGTACGCACGTAAGAATTTATATTTCTTTGGTGTGAATGAAAAAACTAATATGAGCAACTTCTCTCATATGCTGAATACGAGTATACACTCTGGTCTGCTTCTGCCCAAAGAAGTATAATTTCAAAAACAACGATAAAATAATTTTATCACGAAAAGTGGTTAATATTCTTATTTTGAATGTGAATAAACGTGAATAGAAGTACGATAAATCAATTGTTATTTATTACTCTATAAAACGTAACAGTTCTATAAATAATAGAATGGTTATAAAACCACGTTTGAATTTGTGTTCGTAAATCATAACACATTATTGTAGTATAGGTATATGTATACTATCAGTATAGTTACTACTGTATTCATGGAATCTAATGATCAAATAGGTACATATAAAGTGCGACCACAAACCACAACTCCTATTCAATTCAATTCAATAATTCAATATAATTTTATTCAATATAGGAGCTTACAGCACACTTATCAAACGTCAAATGTTTTTTTAAAGCTACCACCGCGTCGGAACGTGTTGTCGCTGTAGAGAAGATGCGGCCAGAAACTCTACAACATAACACGACTTAATAACTATTACAATATAAATTCTTAAGCTAAAGTTATGTATACAATAATACATAGTCTATTTAATAAAATAATTGATACTATACAGTAAAGTAAATAAACTATAAGCTAGTGACCTCAGACCCAAGCATTTTGATCATTTAAATTTAATTTTATTAGGGTGGTCAACAACCAATCTCCTTTAGAAGCGTGTAGTTGTATGTAAATAGTACTATTATAGGAGCCTTCTCTTCATTCATTTCATCTCATCTCATAATATCATCGTATACCCGTGAGACAATGGTTCCCTTTGATAACAGCTACTTCACTAGCAAACTTTTCACTAACGCAAACTTTTACTAGATTACACTGAGAACTATTTCTTTCTCATATACCGGACGTGTAAGAGAAAGAATCTTTTGACTGTACAAATAAATCATAATCGTAAAAAAACATAAATTAACTCACGTTTCAATGTTCTCTTGTTGGAGCGGACAGGAACCTTGCGACAATATCCGTGTGGGCTGTAGTTTGTAAGATTCACTTCTACTCGAGTATAATTGTATGAAATGACGCATCAAATGGTGATAGTTGACTAGCTTTCTGTAGGGCATGATGGAGAGGTATGAACGTTACTAAATCAATTGTAACCAAAATATAAATGTTCTCTGTGATGTGTATACTTTTACAATTGGTGATAAAATTATTAGAAGTAACAGAGGTTTATAAATGCGTGCAAAGTCATGAAGTATATGCTCATTGTATAAATATGACCAATTCAATTTATAAAATTATAGTAAAATGTCAAGTTACATCTTTATCAAGTCAACTAAATCCATTAGTACATATTCTATGTCAATAGTTGTAATTAGAAACTCATAGGGTGTAAACAAAATGTTTCGTTAATTAGACAATGAACTGATCTTTGATTAGTTATACTCGTATGTCAAGATAGACAGTCGAAGCTACGAACACGTCGATAAAAATTGCAGCCAGCGCTGGCCACACAGACATAATTTGTATGATGCCTCACGCACACCAACCTAAGAAAGTTGGCCAACTATAGTTTTGTTTTATACGGTAGGAGGGTGAGGCTCAATCTAGACACTAGTATTTTATTAAAAATTTTTGGTGAAATATAAATGT
The DNA here is from genome assembly GCA_963924505.1 of Agonopterix alstromeriana. NCBI lineage: Eukaryota > Metazoa > Arthropoda > Insecta > Lepidoptera > Depressariidae > Agonopterix > Agonopterix alstromeriana. The sequence continues at coordinate 17,297,332 of OZ004673.1, forward strand.
ACGAGGGGCTTGCGGCTGGGTTAATGCTGATACCTACACCTTTCACATCGCTAGTGTTACGAGTAGACGGTCCTCCCGAACTAATTGCGTTGGTCCGGGCGAGCCCGGGGGAGTGATTACATCCCCCCCCCCCCCCGTGAGCTATCCGTTACCCGACACCACCGGCGGGATCAGTGCTATAGCGCGGAGAGGAGTGAGGCGCGGGGGGCCGGGATGAAGTGAAGTGCACTAATTGATGGCGCACATAAACTGCACGTGCACACCTCGGTCTCTTCGCGACATATATATCCCCCCCCCCTGTATCCCACCATCTGACACATTTAGAAAAACTCCGTCTCTGTATAAAGGTACATATTATGTATCCTGTTTAGTTCTACGTTTAGTATAACACAATGCTATAAAATCATGCGTAGTTCCTTCGTATCTACCGAGTTTGTAAGTGTTTCACCATCGGGCTATCTTCATTAAGTAGAACAACGAGTCAACGGTTGTCCTATTAATGCGCCGTCGTTTTTCATACAGATAAGTGAGTGCTCAGATAAAACGTACGTCATCATCATCACCACCAGCTTTTATACGTTCTACGTACTGCTGGGCACGAGCCTCCTCTCACGAATAAAGTTAAGAAGGAGTGGAGTTAACTTGCTGTCAACGTTTGTATTATTATTCTATTTCTACACAGATTCTTGTCCGGCTAATGTCAGAGACATTACTTTAAGAAATCATCTCTTATATGGTACGTTTAATATAACTTTATGGGTACCAAGCTGTTTTATAACCCCTCGTAACGTCGTCAAACACATAAAATGTACATCAACTCACCATACTTTACGGTGTTGAACGTCGGCGCCAACTATCACGACACATCAACAAACACACACACACACACATCTCGCTCATGTTCCATCGAGATGGGTAGGGACTGATCACTACGCCACATTATTGCCGCTAGATGGCAGCAAGTTGACCACTAAACGACCTCCACTAACCCTCACTAGAATTGCGTGGTGGATTATAGCCCCCCTCACTGAAATTGTAATGCATACAATTACTACCAATTGCATTTATTTTTATTACTTGTTTGCGGGTTTTGGCTGTTCATAGTGCTCTATTCAGGTTGAAAACACCTTTATTTCATTATACTGTGAATCACAATTAATATCTTTGACTTTGATCTGTCAATTGTCTCGCATATTCGTGAGAAAAGGCATGAGGAGCCCTGCTATGGAATCCTACAGACTATAATTTAACAGTGTATATAACAATCTATATGTAATATTATACTCTGTGTAAGTATAATCGACAGGTCATTTCTCAGCTATCGGATAAGGTTGTCGAAGTCGCGGCGCGTTATCGCTCCGTATTCAATAATGGATCGTTCGGCACTCGCCACACATGTTGCCCGCATCACGTCGCGTCGCCTCACGCCTCATTAATCTAAAGCGCGACGGCCGTGTCGTGTCGCGCGAGACACATCGCGCGCACTCACGTCATATGGCTCACTTATCGCGTGGCCCGATTGCATGCATATCGCGCGACCGATCGGTACACTGCATTGTAACACATAGTTGTTAACGGCCGGCTTAGCGAATAGGTGCATCGCCATTCATATGGCATTATCCGAGGTCATCTGCTTAACGTGCCTTCGGGAGTACAGAGGCGCCCGATATGAATCAACACCAAAACGGTCACCCATGCAAAGAGTGACTAGACCGGACGTTGCTAAACTTCGGTGATCGTTTTAATATACCGGACGACCGGTAGCAAATATTCTATATTTTACTCAGAAAGTGAACGAACAATCATTGTAGGTATAACCACAGCAGGGAGCGATATTATTAATATTTATTTATAAGTAATTTTAAGCCAGTTTAGTCGCTGTTCATTTTAAAGAAATTCCTAAAGGAAATGTAATTAAAATCTCATTAAAATCCATTCAGATGCTCTTAAGTTCGAGAGAATAGATGATAATACAGCTTTATGATCGGTATAGAGACAGAGAGGAGAGTTTAATTGAATAAGGCGGACTATCGTCTCGAACACTTCGTATTTCTAGACACAAGTTTTGGGGATAGATACTCATGATCAGGCAACCATTGTAGCTATAAGAAATGGCTTACCTTCTTCAGTAATATTATTTAACTGATAACATAAACAAAACGGCTCTAAATTTATTTTTTTGTTCTCGCAGTTTGGCATCTTGAGTCAACTAATGCTATGGAAAATTTCCAGAACTTATCGAAGCGCATTACAAACTGTAGTACGTTTCTATCGAATGCTATTCATTAGAAAATATGGTTGATTTTGTATTAATTTCTACGCATAAAATGTTAGTTAAACTTTGTATCTTTTAAAGAAACAATAATTCACACTTCAGTTCAATGCAAGACTTTCAAATAGAGTCAGGGCTGTGCCAAGCTTGTCATCTAGGAAATGTTCAATATATTTGTACTATAAAGTACTGCACATTAATGTTTGTAGAGAAACTCAGTGCTACACATGGGCCCGTTATAAGTGTAAGATAATTAGTTTTTGAACTACTTTTGGTCGCCTATGATTTAATTTATAATAATCCTTCAAAGTTACGGGAGGAAAAGGGGCAAGTTTGTATCTACAATATTTTGGTTTGGAAACATTAAGACGGCATTCTAATTTAGTCATATATCTTATTAGTGGATCAAATTAATATGTATTGCACTGCAAAAGATAACATGATTCAAAATGTACCAAAATAGCGTGAACAGACAACCCTGAACAATGATTTTTTTTTTGACGGTGGTCTAAGTTCACATCTATCGGACTTGACATTATTGCAAACACATGTTAGGAATCGTTGGTCTTAAGGGGAGAGTTCATGTTGCGGATTCATATTATTTTATTTAGTTTATATGAGATAAATAACATTTTACACATTTAAGATTGTATAATGATAATGAGGTATCAACATTTAAAAGCTATTGAAAGATCGAACTAATGTGTAAAATACGCTATTTATCGAGTATTTTGGAAGATTAATAGTAAATTGGTGACTCAGGTTATATCTATGGTTGTAAATAATTATTTTTTGGCTAAAGGAATCAATACTATTCAATGATGGTCGAATTCATTGTATGGGGAAGTAAATGAATTAAAATAATCGCAATAACATCTCTCATGGGCGAACTGAGTAGTCGGGTGATGGACAAACTCCCTTAAGTAACAAAAAATGTTGAGACAAGTGCATTTTACTAGAGAATTCGTTTTTGCTCCGATTTGCCACAACACATTAAATCAAGTCTCTAATGTCTTTAAAAGTGGTTGACAGTTTCGAGAAAAAGTGTAAACTTTGGGATGTTTGTAGGCGTCAACCTATGTTTTGCAAGCCGATGATGGAAATCAAGGGTGAAAAATGGGGATAGTCAGATTTTGGACGCGAACCCGATCGGTTGAGGTTAGTGACGCGCGAGAACCTAATCTAGATCGATTACCTACTTGGTACAAACGTTAAAGTAGTGTAAAGTACGGTACGCGGGTGTTGAGTTTTAGAGTCGGGCGAAACTCCAAACGCGGGCGTGATTGTGAGGTGTGGGACTATATGAATACTAATTATGGTTATAACTTATATGGCTTGTAATTAAATTATATTGTGTATATTATTTTTGATCGACATCTGGGTATTTTAGTGTTTGTAACTGTAGCATTTTTTGGTTTCTTCCTTTTGACTCGTTTCAGTATAGACGACGGAGATCAACGAGCTTTTGGTTATGGTACAACTTGTTTATTTTTCGCACAGATTAGTAAAGGTGAATGAATGGACCAATTATGCATTAATAGTAAATCCCGTCATATATTAACTTTAACCTTCTGAATTACTTGAGTAATCATTATTAAATAATTTGTTTGAAAAGTAAATTAACTTAGACCTTTACAGGTGGAAACTTTCGCTATCGCTTGTGACATGAGTTTATGATCAGTGATCACCGTTCTATACTATCACCGCGAGACATAACGCGCGACTAATTAAAGCAATTATTTTATATTAATGGTTTATCGATCGTTAATTCATTTGTGCGTAGTCTCAAATAAATTAATGCTATACGGAAACCCTTTAAATTCAGAATGCAAAGTTTCCCGTGTAAATATTTCCTGAGGGTTTGGTTTGTTTCGTGATTTGCTGTATCCACAGGTAAACGCTTCCACATTTGATGTTCGGAGACCTGGACTTGTTCTTGTGAAACTTCGTCACATATGAGGCCCGGATGCCAATTGTGAATGCAAGAGATTTTCCAAACGAACCAGATTAAATCAGGAAAGTAAATTCATAAAACCAGCTTTCGTTTCATTGACTAAATATTAAATAATAAAACATTCCGCTCGCGCCGCGTATGTGAATTGCATTGAGGTGTGTCTGGGTGTGAGGGTTTGATCGGAAAATGAGTGATGGTTTGTTGTAGTTAAACTAGGATTATTTAGCTGCTAGGTTGTCCTAGTCTGAGGTCTTTGTTCGGCACATCAGGTTGGAGGTCGCGGAGAGCTTTGCTGGTGCGTGTAAATATAATATATATCTAAAGGTCAATCCCCATCCAGAATAAATATCGATTTGTGACTGCGACTAGAAAAGATTACTTTACGCAATAATAGAACCGACTCTTTACCTTTTCACTCGTTCAATTTTATTAGTCGAATGTCAACAAAACGATATTTCTTTTACCCGACCGTTTAAAATGGTAGGGGCCTTTTAGGGCAATATATTATTATTTTCTTTATGTATATTACTAATATAACAAAGTGTAAATAGTGTGAAATAAGGTGTTGTTGGCCACGAAGAAAGAAGACTGCGAGTTACAAGACATCGTATCCTGCGTGGACAAATAGCTAAGTTTGCATGTTTTGGTTTACTTTACTGTGAATATCTTATTCTGTTCATTTGAAATGTATGTTTTCCGATTTTAGCATGTTTGATTTACTTACAAGTTCTTACGTATTTTATTAATCGATTCCTCTTTGCGATAAAAGTTATATAGACGTCAAATTTGAATTCACACAACGTATAAAGGGTCACTAAATAAAAAATCTAGACGATCACAACTACAGGCCACTAACTTGTTCGATAAATAATTAGAGGGGTTAAATATATAGAGTAGGTCGTGGCGGTAGGAAGTTACACCATGTATATTCTGGAGGATCTTAAAAAATAATTGCCACCCTTATTCATATCGCATCCCCCTGGCAGCCGGAAGCAAAAATGTTATTCCCGTTGATTATCTTTACGCTCGTTTGTTTAGACAATGTCGTACGTATCGTAGATCTTCTCGTTAGTTTCAATGTGTGCTATTTATGTTAGAGTCTGCGTCCCCGCAGCGTTGTTAATGTACGCTACTTCGGATTACACGTTGTGTTATTCATCTCCATTCGACTCTTTCTCCGTAGACTATACTAATATGCATTTGAATGATTGCCTAGGTAGCACCGGACGTAACTAGGCCTCAGCATACTGAGGCCTAGTGATGTCTGGCGCTGTACAAAAAGAGCGTGCATTGAGACATCTCAATGGACACTCTTTTTGTACACTAATTTCATTTCTTCTTTTTTTAACATAGCAGTGTTATGTATACTGTAACAGTAGATATTGACATAACATACTGTTACGTTAGTACTAGGACGGAGCGCAGCTCACGGCGGCTGCCACACTTCTGTTAACTTTACAACACATTCCTTCGCAGCCGCGCCGCGCCGCTCCGCACCGCGCCGCGTCATGCCGGCAGCCGCAGCCCTGGCGCGGCCGAGTTGTTTCAACATTACATACCGCCCCGCGTTAGTCAACCGCGCAGCGCAGCCACATTCACTGAATAACTACACAACGGTTAAATGCTTTACTTTTAAACGTATGCTGTCTAATGCACTACCACCTATGTTAACTAGTTTAACTACTGCGCCTGTACTTGAGTTGTTACTAACTATTTCTAGCCCGTGTATACTTAACTGATGATAACGATATTAACATTAAATTACACGTATCCAACTAATATAACAAACGCAAAAGTTTGTAAGTATGGATGGATGTTTGTTACTTTTTCACGTAAAAACTACAGAATTGATTTTAATGAAATTTGGCACACAGATAGAATATGATCTGAATTAACACATAGGATACTTTTTAAGGTCTACGCAGACGGAGTCGCGGGCAACAGCGAGTATAGAATAATGTTCGCATACTTTGTAATGATCCCAAACCTTAGCTAAAAGTCTAAAAGACTCGAAAGTCCTTAACCATTACTCCAGCCAGGTCGTCAAAATGTAAGTAGGTAGTCGCTGTGAGAGAGGAGTACCACAGAGTTTGAGCACTGGAATTGCGATATTCTGAAAATGGTGTATTCAGAATATCTCTGACGAACCCCTTAGAGAATATAGTCGTGAGCATGCATACATGAGCTCTAAATTTTATGATTAAATCATAATTAGAAGAGGGCATGCGAAAGTTTATTAATAACGTAACATGATAATATTAAATTGAGGTCAAAATGACCGCTCCTCACGCCTCTCTAAACAGAACTCGTCACTCTGCCCTCCTCCCGCCCGCCCCGCCCCCGCGCTTTCCCGCTCTGGAGGCTCGAGCTAATTTTGTTTGCCGCCGACATGCCTATTAGAACAAACGTGCCATCTCCGGCCGTCCTGTGCTGTGACGTCATCACTATCTATTTATGATACGACCCAGTTGGCTGAAATACTATCTGCCTCCAGGTGAAGGCAGGAGGCCTGCTTGTTATTAAAACCTTGTTGCTTTGCAACGGGTCCTTGCGGTTACGAGATCCGCAGATACACATTTTGTCGTTAAATTCCCGAATTTTCCTCACGCCTCAAAGCCTGTTATGTTAAATGAAATTATGTTAAATTATTGCAGGGTTTTTTAATCTTCAGAATAATAAGGTTTCCACGCGTATTCATCTTACGAATGATAATTTAGTTTTTTTCAAAAGTGTTTTTTTTGTAGATAACCAACAGTAGGCAGAAGGTCCTCTGCAGGGTTCTTGTTCAGTAAATATACTGTACATCATACTGTAGTTCCAGTTTAGAATGAACTACCATATCTCGTTCCCTGAGTATCGTACAAGTCTAATGGATAATGTGTCTTAGTGTTTATCACCACTTTACACGCGATCCTATCATGAAATCGTTACAAAATTTTGAGCCCAATATACATTTGAACATCAACCATATCATATCAACTATCATCACCTTTAGGACACACACCGCAAAATGATAGAAGTGAGCATTGCTACAACAACACAATAATTTTCAACTATATTTTACATCTCAATGTTAAAATTGTAACAAAGTTTCCGACCACGCCTGAAGTCATGATGGTCGTGAGTTTATGTATGTTATGCACGTATCGTACGTCAGACTGAACCTTTGTGTCTGCTCAGCTTCCAACTCTCACTTGTAACGAGTTTGAGAAGGACACTGCACACGACGCTTTAGTCGCTCCGGCGCGGCGGACAACATTATGTTAATTAACTTTTTACATTCCCTCGCCCTCCATGCGAGAGTGTGGGGGGAGGGGGGGGGGGGAAAGGGACGCGTTAAGAGTTACGAGGTCACGTCTCACGTCAAACATATCTCGTGTGACGGACGAGCGAGGAACATTATACTTGTATCAGCAAATGTAGTAGATACATGTATACGAATCGAGCATGCCTAGCAGAGAGATAGCTGACCGAGCAATAAAGCCTCTCGCCGCCGCCGCGCTGAGCTCATTAAACAAATATCACAATATGACAGCGTTTACGACCATACGTTACGACACTGCACATTACGGCTTTTTGTTTTTCGACTGAAATTATTGTAGGATGTTACTAGTGACGAGGAATATGTCGAGCTATCAGCAACGTTATACGGATCACAGGTATCTATGGAAAAGATATTCTTCTTCTTCTTATCGTGTGGGCAAGCCCTGGTGTCAGAGTTTTTTCAGATTGCCTTACCGCCTCTGACGTGGTTTTTATGTAACGACTAATACCACTAGAGATAGCAGCCAGGATAATGTGCCATCCGAAGCACGAAATCGTATTTTTTTCAGACAAGTCCCAGCGGTTCAGGACACTGTGCATCGAATATTAAAGCCTGTACCTCTTCTACCATGAACTGAACTTCGGCTACGTTAGTTTAGTTTTCTTGCGCTTCATAATTTTCCTCCACGTGTTCTAATTTTCGCCTCCACCTGTTCGTGGCTTTTATCAGTGTATCTGCATTTGATTGAAGTTATACAGACTCGGTCCGTCTCAATCACGGCGCACAATCTCACAGCGTACTACAATACATAGCACAGAGCGCGCCCCGCGGCGCCGGCTGGCTATCGGCCAATATTCACCCCCCTCCCCCCGATTCCTCCCCCCGGCACTCCGTCGACGCTGTCGGTACGTCTCTGCCGGCCCCACACAATGGGCACAAATAGCCTACGTGTTCTCTATTCATTCCGCCGCTCGATGCTTCGTATCGTTGTATTGTATTGTGAGTACCTACATGTGTTCTGATTCTTACCGCACGCGTACCTACTCAATGAGACAATGACTATACATATGGAGAGCCTAATGGTTTCTCCTCCAACAACAGATCACAGGATGTGAGTGATATCTGTCTCGTATTTGTTGAGAAATGCGGCTATCTATGTGCAGCTACATTACTGAAAGCTTGTGATTTGAAATCGTTGCGCCAGCCAATGTGCCTTATAAAGTATATTTTTAATTAAATTCACTGCACTTACGTCAAATATGAAAATACCATAATACTGTAGATGCACTCGTGTGTGGCTGCAGACAGGCTATACCTCGGAGGAGCGTCGCATCGGACGCGCGGGACGCGAAGGGTTTATCTCGCATCAGATGTCGCGCTTTCCAGTTTGAGCCCTAACCAATTGCTCAAGTCCATCTTACCACTGACGGATCGCAGGACAGTTTATGATGCTCTTTGTTTAAATGCCGTGGTGGTACAGTGGCCAGTAACCTTGTCTGCCGTGCAGGAGGCGGTGGTTTGATCCCCGTCCAGGCCGACTCGTACCAATGAGTTTTTTTTCAGCATTTATGTACGATTAGTAACACCACTGACTTTTCGGTAAATGAAAACATCATGAGGAAGCATGCGTGCTTCAATTTCGGGGCATGTATTTAATTCTCTGTCTATGTCTGTGTATTACAAGTGCCGACGGTCTCATTCCCCGTCACACTGGACAGAGTTTCGGTACTACTAGTGAAATGTGGATGTTCTGAGTATTCAGAATATTTCTGACTGGAATCATAGTAGTGAGCATATGATTTGCTATGCATGATATGCTTTGTTTAAGTACTAAAAGTGTATTAGGGTTTCAGACTGATATGAAAATAACAACTCCTCCTGTAATGAGACTACCCGTTATCAATTTGTCTTTTTTCAGAAGGGACAAAAGCTTAACTCAGGGAGCATTTACTGTTTATTAAAAGAGGCAATGGAAAGACCACACCAGTGACGTCGAAGCGCTCTCAGTTTAACCAAATGAACTTTAGCAACCGGCACCCAGAAGGAGATATGAACCTCGGCATAGAGTGTTACCGGACTGACACGATTTTGCCAATATTATTTTCACGTTTTTTCAAATTATACAATACTGGCATTTTATTTGGTACCTACTACAGCCAAAACAAATGGCATTTTGAATTCAAATGACAACCCGACAACGCGACCAGCATTCCTCATTCGCGTCGGGTAGAGAAGAGACCCTCGTCATCTCCACCATACGTCACTTGTCCTGATAACACGCCCCCTCTGCTGACCCCCGCGGGCGCGGGCGCGGGCGCGGGCGCGGGCGCGGGTCACTCATTAAGATATGGCCATATCCAGCCCTGTTCCGCTCATTCATTATAATTTATAATACCTCGATCCCCTTTTTTCCTTTTTAGGGTTTCGCACCTAAAAGGAAAACATGGAATCCTTATAGGAGCACTGCGTTGACCATATGTCTGTCTGTCCGTTTGTCAAGACTCTTTTTCTCAGGGACGAACGGAAGTATCAAGTTGAAATTAATATCAAATATTAAGTTTGTGCGGAACCCTGAGAGCGCGAGTCCGACTCGCATTTAGCTGTTTTATTTTATTTTATTTCAGAAGTAATTACTTTTAATCTACTTTCTAAATTTAAAAAGGCTTTAAGCATATTATCACGACTGGTAGAGTCCCGAGAGAGTAGCTAGAGATAACATAAATGTATCATATTCGAAATAACCACATTTCACTAACAGTGCCTTCTCTATCCAGTGTGACGGGTAGTGATCCCGTTGCGCCGTCAACTATTCAGGACCATATTTACTATTAGGATAGACAGAAACATTGCTACAGCTACCAACTATATTTTCAAGTGTAGCAGACATATCCTATCTGCACCAGTAAATCTTCACTACGGTGCGTTAGAATGCTTCTTTAATTATTTATTCCTTCACAATATTTGCTCTGTCGCTGTTAACATTTCTTATTTTTATCTAAAGCCACTGTTCACAGTAAAAAAATATGTGCTAAACAATAGTGAAATCTATCTAATAAATGTAAGACTTAAATCAACAATAGATTTCAATTAATTCAATATTATTTTCACGACGTAGTTACTCTCTCTGGGGACCCCTCTTTTATTTAATCGTAACACTCGTAGCAAATCCGTAGCGCCGCCGTAGCACATTCGTAGCAAATTTTAAGATCCATCGATCTACCAAACTATTAAGCGGGTACTAAAGTATTTCCTTGGCTTAACTTGCTCACTTGCTAAGCTTGCTAAATAAATAGTGAATAACAAGTTATCTTTAAAGGATAACTCTGCCATATTTCAGTACCTATGGAGAATAGACAATAGACGGGTAGGCGCGTGTTGTGTTGACTCGACACATTAGCAATCACCCACCGTGCTCTGTCTACACGTCTCTCTGTTTCTGTGTGTGTATTTGTGTATGTAGAGTATAGTTGGCTTTCGTCTGGTATTTAAATCAAGACGATGAATAAGAATGTTCGATGGATGATCAGAGACATCGGTGAAATGAACTCGAACAAAGTTTTATATTAAAAGCGTCCACCTTCCTTATCTTTAACGCGGAAACTTTTTAAAATTTTCCATCAATTCGGTTGAGAGAAGTTAAATCTAATTACACCTGAGGGATGACTTTGGAGGGAGAATTAAATATGAAAAGGAAAGGACGGAACTTTTCATAAACATATACGTGACGAGAAGCGCGAGCCGCGGGCAAGTATTTTCATGAAAAAATTTACAAATTTGTAGTTACTATATCTAAAAGTTGAGCGCAGGGTGTTGATTTTCTAATGCTAAAAAAATTACAAAATCTCGAAAACGATTAAACTCGTTTATTTTTTATATTTCCATAAACAATAATAATCTCATTTGAGTTTTGGGACACCCTGTACATAGAATGGCAAGCAATTGACATGAAAGTGAACGCAAACAGCACGTACAGTATCAAAATGTTTAGCGTTCAGTACACAATGCTTTGTGACAGTTGTGTGTGGTGGAGCGGTGGAGTAGTGGAGTGGTGGAGTGGTGGAGCGGTGGAGCGGTGGAGCGGCGAAACCAATAACACGATCAATATTGAGCGAAATTAAAAAATGTAGGACGAAACAAACGGCACGGAAGAGCAAGCGACAATTTGTTCGCTCCGGACTACGATCGAAGTCGCGAACATGAGCGAGAGAGCACTGACGGACGATATACACTGCGCGCTCTGTATGCGATGAGTCAAACAGACTCAGCATCCAGCCAGTGATATACGTGCGATGTGGAGTATCATCGAGCGACCGGCCGTCGTTCCGTGGAAGTGGTGGCGGTGAATTCGATTCCGAGGGACGAGTTAGAGCGACTGTCCATATTTACTCGCGGATCTTCTTAAATAAACCCTGAGAGAATTCCTAATGTTGAATTTAGGACAGATTTTGTTGATTTTTCCCTCTTTCCGCCTTCACTTTGACTAATAAGTGTGCAAGAATTCCTTTTTTGTTTGTACGTAACGTAACGTAATGTTAAATTGAGTGAATTGTCCGATTTGTATACTCTTCCTGATAAGATCATATTTAGTATAATTTCCCCAGCAGCTCATAGTTAGAATAATTTCCCCAGTAGCTCTATGTATATGTAGATGTACATATAGTGTTATAGAGTTATCCGTATTCCTTTTCGGGGTATACAGACACAGGCTCCAGGCCTGGCTCCTGGGATACCGCTGAGTGATCTTGATGTAGGTGCTTGTGGACTGTGTATTGATAGGTCTCCATTTGCACAGCTCAGCCGTGCTGTAGGATTAGAGAGAAGTGATTGAATTCGGAAAAGGAACTGTCCAAATGGTATTAACCGATGCGCTCGTATCCTTGGATGTGTTCTGCGTTTATAACAACTAACATCCACCTTTTAATGGTGAAATAGTAAGCAAGGTTATCTTTCATTGAACCTATGAAACATATTTTGTAGCAATAAAAGAATTTTGAAAATTATGCTCCGTCTAACTCAAACCAAAAATAACTTTCACTTTCGCCCCTTTTTTCAATATGTATGGATGTTGTGTAGATTTTAAGTGTGATTCAAGACGATCATGTGGCAAAAATAAAAAATTCTTACTATGGAAAACCTTATGATTTTCTTAAGAATTTAACAAATTAAAACTTCGAAACTACGAAAAATTGGGGATCATCCATGGGGTATTTTCGGGGACACCTAGGTAAGACAAATCTAAAAAAATTGTGGACGTCACCGATTGGATCACCCTGTATAGGTAGTACAAGAAAACCTATTTCACGCTACATCGCAGCTCAAAACGTTTTACATTTTCTGTATCTGTAATTGTATGAATTGCGTGAAAAATAATTGAATTTAAATAAAATAGCGGTTCAGTAAACTTCTCACAAATTGAATGGTAAATCTATATTAATTGAATTGTGATCCTGCAGTCCCCCCTCCCACCGCTCCTCACCCCTCCCCGCTACACCCTCGCTTACCGGCGCGGCGCGGCGCGGCGCGGCGTGGCGTGGAGTTAACGCTGATAGAGTCGTCGACGCGGTCATCATCGCAACGTATTTTTATTCACATTGTTATTGTGTTCGTGTCACCAGTGTTTTAGTGGCACGTTAATGTGACACTTATTATGGATTGTAGACCTAAGCAACCTATATCTATAGCTATACAGGGTATAAACTTAAATGCGTTACATACTTTTGGAGGATCTTCAGACCATGAAACTGAACCACTTTCACTATGGAAAGATTGAAATCGCAAAAAAAACTGATGTTCCATAAAACACGTCACTGGTGACTCGACCTAAATTTATGAAACAACTAATATTTTTTTCGCGATTTCTATGTTGGTCCTAAAATGACAGTTGTTCGGTTTGATGGTCTGAAGGACGACCTTAAGTATGTAATGTATTTAAGTTTACACCCTGTATATTCTACTATATCTATCTATAATCTTGTGTCCTAATGTAAAGTGCTTTAGTCTTAATAAATCATTACTCGAAACACCTATCCTTGCAGTATGGTCATAGAGTATAAAAAAGTACAGTATGCTCACGGTTTAAGTAAGAGTATCTAGTACTACATCCAGTACGGACACTCTCTGCCTCTCACCAATTTCTTACCTCACCCCCTATGACAGGATCGTTGCGTATTCCTGTCTCGCTCGCACTCAATCAGTATCGCACATGCTAAACTCTTCTTTTCAATTTTTCCCATTTGTACGAAATGACAGCTAAGTGTCCGAGGTGTGGAATGGTTTAGATTCTCATCTCACACGCTGGTAAAAGTAGCAAATTGAATGTATTACGTGGTACTGTGGAGGACTATTAGTGGTCTATCTAATATTCCTCTACTGTACCACGTAATACATTCAATTTGCTAAAATTAGGCTTTGCTACAAACGACAAGTCCGTAATTTTAACTTATTTAGGTGTAGCAAATTTTCTGATCAACTCGCAGGAGATATTTAATGTGTTTATGTATGTATTTTTGATTCGAATGTAGGTATGTAGATTCGATCTGACGTCGAGCGTTCTGGATTCTCTAAGCGTCGAGTCGAAGGCGGCATTGGCGTTATTGAGTTCCTCTAGTCATCGTGTGCCTGGTAGGTACCTACCGAATATACAGCACTTTTGTTTGTTGTATCTCGTATTACATTATCATAATATTTACCTACCTATGTAGCGAGGAGAGGCGAGGTAATGTCTGCGAAACTGAACGACGCGACGCGACGGGACGGATCACCATGACAATACCATCATCTGCATTTATAATTACACGAATAATCCCGCTGCGTGCGACCTTTATTCATAACATGTATACATGGTATAAGCGCTCGTTGACGCGGTGGAGCTTCGGTATTGGAAACGATCACCGAAGTTAAGCAACGCCAGGTCCGGTCAGTCGTTGGATGGGTGACCGTTTAGTGGTATTTCATCTCGAGCGTTTCCGTGATTCGGAAGGCACGTTGATCTCGGATGGTTCCGTCCGATGGCGTTGTAACTATTCGTTAAGCCAGGTCAGAGGCCTTTAAGGCGGCTTGAAAATTTTCAGACAACAAGTTAACCACTAACTTGCCTCCACCAACACGCACTGAGCCCGCGTGGTGGAGTATGGCTCGCTCCCTCTCATCCTAATTCGTGAGAGGAGGCCTTTGCCCTGCAGTGGGATTCTACAGGCTATAACTTACTTACTTATACGTATATCTAAAGATCAGACTTCGACCTGCAAAGCAAAACCTGCTGTTGTATGATTGATAGAGAACATTGTACCAATACCATTAACCGTTTATCCATGAATATGAATATTTGTACCCGAGTCATGGACGTTTGTATCTATATATTTATCTATATCGTTGTCTAGTCATCATAACACAAGTCCAGGCTAGATTCTGGTACTTTAAATGTGACTCTATAATTTGTGTGACAATGTCCAAGATATTTATTTATTTATTTATTTATCTGGCAAATATCTTTTGGCAAAGCTATCTAAATCTTTTACAGGACGCGGTTAAACAGACCCTAAATAATCTCATTATTGTTTCGTTAGTGTATTGCGGTTTGCGGCTTGCACTAGGTACCTACCTACTCTGTCCCTATGTTTATGTATAGTCTGTCTAATTATAATCCAAGTATATTTAAAAAAATGTGATTATTAGACAAAAAAAAAAGTGATTTTAACTCACATGTTTTCTTAAAAATTATGCCAACCATAAAATATCAGTTAGTTCGAACACAACGCGTAACCACAGAGTACAAATAATTAATACCGTAAGTGTAACTATTGAACCAATGTTGATGCTACTTTTACTGTTAGATAACTACAAATTTTCAATAAATTTGATTCCTGAATGTCTGCAACATTAATCAACGTCAGAACGGGTTCCATCGACGATTAGCATGTAGCGTGCCTTAACAAAATAAAACTAAAGATATGATACACGACAAGTAGGTAACTATATTGCTATGCCGACCATCCGCAGCATACTCGTACCTTCCCAAACACTCCCAGTAGCATCATCTTTTATCTTCACATATTACAAGATACATAATGGAGGTCCCGGCGCGAGCGTTCTGTTCGGCTCCACAGTCAAATCACTGAGCAAGTAATCAGTCAAATAATAATACCATCATTCATTCCACACGCGCGGGGCGAGGCGGGGACGGCTCGGTACAGGTTGAGTACAGGAGTGCAATTCTCTAAGAGACACATCGCTGTCAAAAACATCGATCAGCTCATAAATGTAACATCCTTCTTGCATCCTTCAGATCGTCGAAGTATTTATATCAGTTTGACACATGACATAACCTTAGCGAATACCGAATTGACAGCTCACCGATGTATCAACGACGAATTTAAGGTTTTGTCGATGTTTGCGTTTAGAGAATTGCACTCCAGTACGGGGCCACCCGACACGTCGGGCGACCGACGCGGGGTCGTGAGGGAGTCAAATAAAACAATGTGTTTAGTTCGTAAATCTGAACTAGGTATGTGTTTATTTTAGCGTTCCATAACATAAGTGAAAACGAGGGACGGGACAGTTTATCGAACATATCGTAGGGCATTATACACAGTGCGGGACCCTGGCCACCGACGCCGGGGCGGGTCCGCCGGAACATCTCTATTTACAATATTATGTACTTATGTTACTGATCTCAGCCCGAGCCGTGAAGCGTGACCGACTACGTGCAGGCGGGGGACCTGGGAGCTACTGTTTGTTTTGTACGCGAGAGTGGTCACGCTTCATTAGTGAGAGTGGCAGTGTTCAGTCGCTGATCACTCGGCCTGTGTTCAGTGACGCGCCCGCGGCCAAGCGCGACATGTGCGACGCGTCATGTACGACGCGACATGTACAGTGTGAAATGTGCGACGCGACATGTACGATGTGACATGTGCGACGCGACATGTACGATGTGACATGTGCGACGCGACATGTGCGATGCGACATGTGCGACGCGACCCCGGAGCGAGTTCGACAAGAAACGCACAAATTAATGGCACTTGAAATCACAACAATATACTCC